>JAQNBH010000008.1:22459122-22929122 GCA_028752905.1 Cladorhizidae sp. MBARI D1340-BT2 | reverse complement strand
CTGGTGACACTAAGCTACACTTACTAGAGCACTAGTTTACTAGCCAGAGCACACTTGACACTGGTGACACTAAGCCCACTTACTAGAGCACTAGTTTACTAGCCAGGCACACTTGACACTGGTGACACTAAGCACACACTTACTAGAGCACTAGTTTACTAGCCAGAGCACACTTGACACTGGTGAACTAAGCAACACTTACTAGAGCACTAGTTTACTAGCCAGAGCACACTTGACACTGGTGACACTAAGCACACACTTACTAGAGCACTAGTTTACTAGCCAGAGCACACTTGACACTGGTGAGCACACTTACTAGAGCACTAGTTTACTAGCCAGAGCACACTTGACACTGGTGAAACTACTAAGCACACTTACTAGAGCACTAGTTTACTAGCCAGAGCACACTTGACACTGGTGAAACTAAGCATATATAAGTGCTGCTCTCACAATAACTTCATGTTCCCAGGCCACCTAGCAGCATAATACTCGAGTTCTAGTGCACCTAGGTGCTATCATCACAAGAAGTTCGTGTTACCAGTCCACTTAGCCAGCACAACACTGGCGTTCTGGTGCCCCCAGGTGATGTCAACACAGTCCTGAGTACTTTCTCGGACAGTAACTGCATTATACATGTCAGCATGTGATGCGCACCCGCTGGGCTCACGAAAACCAGGGAAACGGAGAGGGGTGTCCCCTTACTGTCTGTCCATATGCAAAACTAGAGTTCAATATAGCTGTATGGCTGGCAGTCGACACACGCCCACAGAACCCCATGGCAACCAATACCTTGCTGATGCCATCCACAATCCCCGGCAGAGGTTGTCTCAGAGGAAACTTGGCTATGTCCCACTGGAACCTCGACACGTAGTTCTCCATCGTACACTGAGCACAACAACAGCAACAACAACAACAGCAACAACATTAATAACATGCATGATATAATTCCAAAGCATCGCATTATTCCTGACGAAGGCTACAGCATCTAGCCCAAACGCTGAGTGAGTCAATTTAAAGCTGATTATCGAGAGGTCATTGCATCCACACGATGTCAACTGAGAGAGCAATGATGTCATAAGCAAAATGGCAATAGCAAAGATCACATGTGCACGGTACCAAGTCCAATTGGTCACGAGGCCAGTGTCTTGGACCCTCATCTCAGTCAGTGAGAGATGATGGGCGAGGTCAGGACTTTTGCATAACTGGACTTTTTGCAATCCTAACTACGGTGGGTCCCAATGCGTTCGGATATGTGAGGGTCTACTGTAAGTATAATACATATGTGTGTCACTCTCTGGGTGTACATGTATATATACCCACACACATACATGTATCTACCCACCAGTGGACTTGACGATCCTACCATGCGTCACACAGTGCGTGCTACTAAAATACTAAAACTGGGAACCAGGGGGCAAAAAATGGGGGGCAGGGAGCATGCCCCCCCCCCCCCCTTGGAAATTGTACTATTAAAATTCATTAGAAATTTTGTCACATCTTTAACCATCATGCCCCCTTAAAATCCAGATTCCTCCAGTTGCCCCCCCCCGGACAATTTTCTAAATGAAACCCTGGGGGGGGGGGGGGGGATTTGCTCTGCAACAGGTGTAAGAAATAGATACAGATACACGTTTCTAATACCCCGACACCACCCTGGAACGTCTAAAACACACACATGCATACATATACACTTGGAAATAGCTCAATGTCTGCCCCCCAACCAATTTCATATTTGGGGGGGGGGAAGGGAGGGAAACTGTACAAACAAGGCAGAAGTTAGGGGGTATTATGGCAGTGCATGGATGGACATGGATGGACTAGGGGGCATTTTACTATTTAAGGAGGGGGGGGGGGGGGGGCACCCCCACTTCTGTTTCAATAATGAGGGTTGGGGGGGAAGAGGAAGGCCAGGCAGACTTCAAGCACATACAAAAACATTCACGGCCAACACAATTACTGTGGTGGGCGGTGCTTACATCTGTTCCCTCAACGCCCTCCACTTGACCACACCCACACTGGAGATCAACCGCTGGGAGGGTGGGGCCATCTCTAGCTGAGGCTCAAGGGCAGTAGCTCTGAAACCAGCAAAGTGCCAAGTACGTCAGTTCTGAGACTTCACTGGTCTTGTACATGTGTACCTCTAACAGATTTCATGCTTCAGAAATGACATGTTTCATGGCTGCTCTTCCAAGAACATGTAAACTTCTTGTCGTACGTAATGTAGCAATAGCGCTCACTAGACATGTTTGATGCAAATCTTAAAATGGCAGTCCATAGAAAGCCTCATATCTTAGCTAACTCTCACTTGGGTAGCGTCTTTACTGGTGTCATCGACCGATTTGCAAGTGCGAATCCATGGAAGGTGGTAAATCTACAAACACTTCATCTTCAAGATCCTGTATCAACACCCCCACCCCCCCCCCCCCCCCCGCAGACACAAACTACTTGCATACAATATGCCCATCCCATCATAATTGTATTAGCAGAGGCTCCACACTGGCCAATACACTGAAACTAACCTGTTTCTTGATTAAACAGTTAACAGCACAGAGCTTCAGCAAACCACATAAGCTGCCAATTATCAGCATTGCTCAATATCAGCGTTGCTCAATTATCAGCATTGCTCAATTATCAGCGTTGCTCAATTATCAGCATTGCTCAATTATCAGCGTTGCTCAATTATCAGCATTGCTCAATTATTGGCCTACTTATGTCACTCATAATATCGAAGTTTATGGAATTTTCCGGAGCATTTCCTGACATGGCCAGTAGTTTCTTGTTGCCGTTGGTCAAACAGTCTAACAGGTTTCTCGTTTCTTCTGTTCGCTGAGTTTATTGCACATGATAGATAAGTTTGTCTTAGCATTCGTTTCTGGTTCGAGTGTTGTCGTAGTTGTGCTGACTAGAGTCACAATGATACAGGACCACTCACCTGTTTCATGGAACTGGATGATTGCTATATAGCTAACTTTATCAAGCTAGTTACATATCTTATTAGGAAGCAATGGGGCAGGAAGAAGGTGAGGATCGTAGTCTGCTCCAGTTTTGTTGACAGCATCCAGGAGCAAGGAAGGCAAACAATGGCCATGCACTCCCAGCAGTTAAGGATGATTGACCTGTCCAACATGCAGCCATTGAGCATGAGAGTCCAGACATCTTGGCTAGGTTACTCAAGGCATGAAGGCAGGACCGTGGACTTTGACTGCAACTGAGGAGACTGAACTTAGTGGATTCATCCCAGTGGTTGGAAAGATCAGATGTGGCAAAAGCAGATTACAGATAAAGTCACAGATAAAGTCACAGCAGAATTTTTCCAGAGAGAAAGGAGTTCTCAAGAAGAGAAGATTTCAGATGATTGGCTACTGGAACTAACAGACAAGCCTGGGCCTATTTAGCCATGCGTGGGTGATGCTTGCCTGCACTCACTTGTTGCACAAACTATCTAATGACTCTCTAATCTCTGACACTGATGGAGGAGAGAGATTTTGTTTATTTTCCATCGTGTAGCACGCTTACATTCATTGCTGTACTGTAGCTATAGTTTCTCTTAATGTTTCTTTTATTAATAAAATGGTACCAATTTATCAGGTATGAACAAAGTTAAAAGCAAATACAATGTACAATGCATTACGGATGTGTTGGGGTCAGGCTAAGAACATAAGCACCACACAGTGCCGATAGTTGGCCATAGGATTTGTATGTGGTGCCGATAATAGGTACGGGATGATGACAGGTAGACTCTGACCCTCGTAACTTAATAGCCGAGCAATATTACTTCCTGTAATTAACTAGAATTGTGGAGCTGTGGATAGGCTCACTTCCTGTGCAAGAATCAACTTCCTGGACCGCACCTTCAGTGAGTTATAGTCGCCGGACCGTTCGTGTACTACTAATGGGCAGCATATGCCAGCTACTTACACTGTATGATGCACGTGTCTGTGTATTGTATGGCATGCGTGTCCACCAGAACATGCATGTACATGGTTAATGATGACATCTTCCCTACACTTGATACTCTCAATGCAACCAGAACATGCATGTACATGGTTAATGATGACATCT
The DNA here is from genome assembly GCA_028752905.1 of Cladorhizidae sp. MBARI D1340-BT2. Taxonomy (NCBI): domain Eukaryota; kingdom Metazoa; phylum Porifera; class Demospongiae; order Poecilosclerida; family Cladorhizidae; species Cladorhizidae sp. MBARI D1340-BT2. The sequence goes on along the minus strand of JAQNBH010000008.1, from coordinate 22,925,060 downwards.
TCCCTACACTTGATACTCTCAATGCAACCAGAACATGCATGTACATGGTTAATGATGACATCTTCCCTACACTTGATACTCTCAATGCAACCAGAACATGCATGTACATGGTTAATGATGACATCTACCCTACACTTGATACTCTCAATGCAACCAGAACATGCATGTACATGGTTAATGATGACATCTTCCCTACACTTGATACTCTCAATGCAACCAGAACATGCATGTACATGGTTAATGATCACATCTACCCTACACTTGATACTCTCAATGCAGCCAGAACATGCATGTACATGGTTAATGATGACATCTACCCTACACTTGATACTCTCAATGCAACCAGAACATGCATGTACGTGGTTAATGATGACATCTTCCCTACACTTGATACTCTCAATGCAACCAGAACATGCATGTACATGGTTAATGATGACATCTACCCTACACTTGATACTCTCAATGCAGCCAGAACATGCATGTACATGGTTAATGATGACATCTTCCCTACACTTGATACTCTCAATGCAACCAGAACATGCATGTACATGGTTAATGATGACATCTACCCTACACTTGATACTATCAATGCAACCAGAACATGCATGTACATGGTTAATGATGACCTACACTTGATACTCTCAATGCAACCAGAACATGCATGTACATGGTTAATGATGCCATCTTCCCTACACTTGATACTCTCAATGCAACCAGAACATGCATGTACATGGTTAATGATGACATCTACCCTACACTTGATACTCTCAATGCAACCAGAACATGCATGTACATGGTTAATGATGACATCTACCCTACACTTGATACTCTCAATGCAACCAGAACATGCATGTACATGGTTAATGATGACATCTTCCCTACACTTGATACTCTCAATGCAACCAGAACATGCATGTACATGGTTAATGATGACATATTCCCTACACTTGCTACTCTCAATGCAACCAGAACATGCATGTACATGGTTAATGATGACATCTTCCCTACACTTGATACTCTCTATGCAACCAGAACATGCATGTACATGGTTAATGATGCCATCTTCCCAACACTTGATACTCTCAATGCAACCAGAACATGCATGTACATGGTTAATGATGACATCTTCCCTACACTTGATACTCTCAATGCAACCAGAACATGCATGTACATGGTTAATGATGACATCTTCCCTACACTTGATACTCTCAATGCAACCAGAACATGCATGTACATGGTTAATGATGACATCTACCCTACACTTGATACTCTCAATGCAACCAGAACATGCATGTACATGGTTAATGATGACATCTTCACTACACTTGATACTCTCAATGCAGCCAGAACATGCATGTACATGGTTAATGATGACATCTACCCTACACTTGATACTCTCAATGCAGCCAGAACATGCATGTACATGGTTAATGATGACATCTTTCCTACACTTGATACTCTCAATGCAACCAGAACATGCATGTACATGGTTAATGATGACATCTACCCTACACTTGATACACATAATGCAACCAGAACATGCATGTACATGGTTAATGATGACATCTTCACTACACTTGATACTCTCAATGCAACCAGAACATGCATGTACATGGTTAATGATGACATCTACCCTACACTTGATACACTCAATGCAACCAGAACATGCATGTACATGGTTAATGATGACATCTTCCCTATACTTGATACTCTCAATGCAGCCAGAACATGCATGTACATGGTTAATGATGACATCTTTCCTACACTTGATACTCTCAATGCAACCAGAAAATGCATGTACATGGTTAATGATAACATCTTCCCTACACTTGATACTCTCAATGCAACCAGAACATGCATGTACATGGTTAATGATAACATCTTCCCTACACTTGATACTCTCAATGCAACCAGAACATGCATGTACATGGTTAATGATAGCATCTTCCCTACACTTGATACTCTCAATGCAACCAGAACATGCATGTACATGGTTAATGATAACATCTTTCCTACACTTGATACTCTCAATGCAACCAGAACATGCATGTACATGGTTAATGATAACATCTTCCCTACACTTGCTACTCTCAATGCAACCAGAACATGCATGTACATGGTTAATGATAACATCTTCCCTATACTTGCTACTCTCAATGCAACCAGAACATGCATGTACATGGTTAATGATGACATCTTCCCTACACTTGATACTCTCAATGCAACCAGAACATGCATGTACATGGTTAATGATGACATCGTCCCTACACTTGATACTCTCAATGCAACCAGAACATGCATGTACATGGTTAATGATGACATCTTCCCTACACTTGATACTCTCAATGCAACCAGAACATGCATGTACATGGTTAATGATAACATCTTCCCTACACTTGCTACTCTCAATGCAACCAGAACATGCATGTACATGGTTAATGATGACATCTTCCCTACACTTGATACTCTCAATGCAACCAGAACATGCATGTACATGGTTAATGATGACATCTTCCCTACACTTGCTACTCTCAATGCAACCAGAACATGCATGTACATGGTTAATGATGACATCTTCCCTACACTTGATACTCTCAATGCAACCAGAACATGCATGTACATGATTAATGATGACATCTTCCCTACACTTGATACTCTCAATGCAGTGCTTCCCTACAGGCAGAGAGCTAGATTCCCCCCCTCCCCCCTCACTAGTAGTCATCACCCGCTCTACTGAGCATGCCTGTAGTCATGAACTACCCAAGGATTAGAGCATCATTTTAGACGACAGAAGCAGTTCTTTTCGATGATTAGCGCCTCGCAATTCATTGACAGCTATGGAGCATTTATAGCCATCAGGAAAACTAGAAGTGACTATAGATAGCGCCAATCCTGACGGACTGACTGACGGACCGAAACAAGTATAGGGATAATAATGAGTATAAATGTATAGAGTACAAGGTGCATACACTCTTCATGGAATAGGCGAGTCACTTCAATGCAAGATGTTTTTTCATTCACCATCAGCTCGTGAAATTATAGATGCCTGTTCATGTAATACCTCATCACACTAAACTTGGACTCGTGTAATAAGATATATTGCATTTCCTCGAAGGGTTGCCGCAGGTTCAAATAGCTTCAGGCCTCCCACCGCAGCAAACAAAATTCAAGGACATACACAATTAACACCACCCCCAGGCTATAGGCATGCGCGAGCTCATTTAGCCTCGCGCAGAGGCTCCTCCCAGTCACTGTTGAGCTTGAGCCAACAAACACTAGCACAAAGAAATTGAATATAGTGAGAGATAGCAGGAGTCAGGCCTGAGCAATGATGGAGAGATAACATGAGCCAGGCCTGAGCAATGTTGGAAAGATAACAGGAGCCAGGCCTGAGCAATGTTGGAGAGATAGCAGGAGCCAGGCCTGAGCAATGTTGGAGAGATAGCAGGAGCCAGGCCTGAGCAATGATGGAGAGATAGCAGGAGCCAGGCCTGAGCAATGTTGGAGAGATAGCAGGAGCCAGGCCTGAGCAATGTTGGAGAGATAGCAGGAGCCAGGCCTGAGCAATGATGGAGAGATAGCAGGAGCCAGGCCTGAGCAATCTTGGAGAGATAACATGAGCCAGGCCTGAGCAATGTTGGAGAGATAACATGAGCCAGGCCTGAGCAATGTTGGAGAGATAGCAGGAGCCAGGCCTGAGCAATGTTGGAGAGATAGCAGGAGCCAGGCCTGAGCAATGTTGGAGAGATAACAGGAACCAGGCCTGAGCAATGTTGGAGAGATAGCAGGAGCCAGGCCTGAGCAATGTTGGAGAGATAGCAGGAGCCAGGCCTGAGCAATGTTGGAGAGATAGCAGGAGCCAGGGCCTGAGCAATGTTGGAGAGATAACATGAGCCAGCAATGTTGGAGAGATAGCAGGAGCCAGGGCCTGAGCAATGTTGGAGAGATAGCAGGAGCCAGGCCTGAGCAATGTTGGAGAGATAGCAGGAGCCAGGCCTGAGCAATGTTGGAGAGATAGCAGGAGCCAGGGCCTGAGCAATGTTGGAGAGATAACATGAGCCAGGGCCTGAGCAATGTTGGAGAGATAGCAGGAGCCAGGGCCTGAGCAATGTTGGAGAGATAGCAGGAGCCAGGCCTGAGCAATGATGGAAACAAAGTTATTGTCAACTTTGCAGCATAAAAGTGAGCCCAGCAATTATATATACTGAGCTTCGGCTGCCATCCCTCCCAACTTTAGGAGAGAATTTCTCTATTTTCGCTGCATTCTCCCGACATTATCGACATTCAGCGCAGAGTTAAAATTTATCTGCGCATGTGTGAACGCTGGGAATACAAATGGAGGGTGGACACTCGTTCAGACCTCGTAATGGAGTGAACCACCTTCAAAGAAATATGGTATCCATGATTGGTGAGTTCGGGTACTACTCTTAAGTAGCTTCTTGCAGGTGCCCACCTGAGACCAACTAAATAAATGGAAACAGGACGAGATGTTTTATTTACATTGGATGGGCTAGAAATGAACCGGAAATCTACCAATGTAGCCCACACACATTTACAGACCCTTTACCTATTAATATAATGCAGACCACATACATTTACAGACCCTTTACCTATTAATAATGTAGACCACACATATTTACAGACCCTAATATAATCACACATTTACACTAATGTGGACTACACACATTTACAGACCCTTTACCTATTAATAAATGAAGACAAATATTTAATAGGCTAATAGGTAAAGGGTCATGCAAATATTTTTCTTCACTTGTCAATCCAAATCCAAACATTTACTGTCTCCTCTACCTTCTACTTTTATGCGCATCTAATTTTGCCTCCAAACTGCCCACAGTGTTGCAACAGACAAACACCCAAAACTGGTAAAGGTTGCAATAAACACTCTTTTGCACTTATACAAGTTGAGCTGTTGAGTCAGCAAAAAGCTGTAAGTTTTCATACCAACACACATTGTGTCTAACACCTATGATTGGTTAGTTCTGGAGTGGGGGGGGGGGGGGGGGGGACTTCTTGTAGGTGGCTGCTTGCATAACACCACAAAGTGACGATCCTTTACCAATTAAAGTCCATATAATGTGAAATCCACATTGTAGTTCATTAGGTAAAGGGTCCCTGTTTGTCTACATTGGTCAATTCTTACATTTTTAATACTACTATATAGCTACTAGCTAAACTATGATGTAATACCATTCCCGATGAAGGCCAGAGCATCGCGTGGAAACGTTGAGAGAGTAAAATTCAAGCTGATTATTGAGGTCATTGTAATATTCATTGTAATATTCAAGTAGACAAACATGCCTATATATGGTGGGGGAAACACGGCTTGCTGACTCAAGCTCACTATTGCACATACACAAGGGTGTTTATGATATTGACTTCCCTTTACCAGTTTAGTGTATGTTCGTAATTACAATGTCATCTTTCGACATACAATTAATTACGAGTGGACCACCCTTTACCAGTTTAGTGTTATGTTCGTAATTACTATGTCATCTTTCGACATACAATTAATTACGAGCGGACATCTTATATCTTATATGCAAGTTATGTGTGGGAGAGGCGACTCAACTTCTGGGGCATATCTGGCTACTGCTTAACCTGCTAGCAATGAGGGCTCCATTTCTACTGGCAACACCTTACCATCTCTGGTGTCCCGGTGGAAATGTTCCCCATGCTCATTGGCTGACCGCTCCCTGCAGTTGGCAGGGTTAAAAATCCAGGTGTGAATGGAGGAAAGGTATCTTTAAGAATGTTGCCGCCTACTCTGCGGCAGGACAACAGCAGCTGTCCCACCAGCTCTCCGGCATTGTCAGCTACTTAATATTGGGATTGTGGAGCATGTCAAGAGCTGCTTTTGAAGGTCACGAAATCTGCACACTTGAACATTTCCGGCAAGGAGATCTGGAGCCCAATAGCTCCTCTGCATTACTCTTGGCAGTTCCAAATCTCTTGACAGGGTCGTCATTCACTCTGAGTTACCACAAGGTCGTTTCATTCACTCCGAGTTATCACAAGGCCATTTCATTCACTCAGAGTTATCACAAGGCCATTTCATTCACTCTTGAGTTACCACAAGGCCATTTCATTCACTCTGAGTTACCACAAGGCCATTTCATTCACTCTGAGTTACCACAAGGCCATTTCATTCACTCAGAGTTATCACAAGGCCATTTCATTCACTCAGAGTTATCACAAGGCCATTTCATTCACTCAGAGTTATCACAAGGCCATTTCATTCACTCAGAGTTATCACAAGGCCATTTCATTCACTCAGAGTTATCACAAGGCCATTTCATTCTTCATTCACTCTGAGTTATCACAAGGCCATTTCAGAGTTATCACAAGGCCATTTCATTCACTCAGAGTTACCACGTGCGGCTCAGGAGGCGTGAAGTTTGAATCAAAGCAGGGTCATGTGAGTTTGAAGGCTCACTAGTTCCACAAGTTCCATCCAACTCCTCCTCTGATGCAAGGGGGGAGGAGTCTGGGCACTTGTGAACGGGTGCTCCATGCGAGGCACCGGGCACAGAGCAGAGGGATGCTGTAACCACCAACCACTCCTTTCCTTCATCTCGCAGTTCCCAGACTGCACACAGAAGTAACACCTGCTTACATGATCTGTTAGCTCCCTCCAAACCATTGACAAAGCTTAATCTCCTTCTCCTCTTCTGCCTCTGGTGAAGGTTGGTTACAAGCACAGCCGTGCATGAGAGGGTGAGGGAAGAGTTCCTTCCTCACCTCCAAGCATAGCCACATTGTGAAGGGGGGGGAGGGAGCTCCCCTCATCCACCACAAGCACAGCCATGTCTGTTCATCATGTCATACTGCAAAGAGAGTCTGACTAACTACACAGCTATTACAGCTGACTCAGGGCTGGAGTAGAAGATCTTGAGGAATGGCAGCTGCAACATCATGAGAAACAGCTGCAATATCAGGAGTAGCAGCAGCAACATCAGGAGTAGCAACAGCAACATCAGGAGCAGCAGCTGCAACATCAGGAGCAGCAGCTGCAACATCAGGAGTAGCAGCTGTACATCAGGAGAAACAGCTGCAACATCAGGAGTAACAGCTGCAACATCATGAGAAACAGCTGCAACATCAGGGGAAACAGCTGCAACATCAGGAGTAACAGCTGCAACATCAGGAGTAGCATCTGCAACATCATGAGAAACAGCTGCAACATCAGGGGAAACAGATGCAACATCAGTAGCAGCTGCAACATCATGAGAAACAGCTGCAACATCAGGAGTCGCAGCTGCAACATCATGAGGAACAGCTGCAACATCAGGGGAAACAGCTGCAACAACAAGAGTAACAGCTGCAACATCAGGAGCAGCAGCTGCAACAACAGGAGCAGCAGCTGCAACATTGTGCAGAGATACACAAGCGTACATAATCAGCCAACAGAGAGCAACATCTACAAGTTCCACACATACTTGTGCTTTGTACGACTTCCAGGAATGAATTGATGCAATCCACTCATGATAACTACTGTAAACCCAGAAAAGTTAGCGGGCCATTAATGTTAGCGAATTTAGCGATGGGGAAAAAATCGCTAAGCTAATAGGCAGCCAACATTTGTGGCAATATAAGTACAAAGTTCAAAAACACTCACGCGCGCTTGCTAGCTGTCAGTAGAGCACGAGGTCGTCACTGATTATGAGCTTTCGAGTTTTGATCAAGCAACTGTGAACTTACAGTAACAGCTATGATTGTTCGTTGGTGAAAGGCAATCATGCTGGTGGATCTAGCTCAGTTTGTTTCCCAGAAGGCGCTGGAGCAACAGCTGCAGCCAACAAAATATCATTCCATATGTCACTACTACTAGAGCGAGACTGGATTTGGCTGACGATCAGCCTGCATTGGCAATATTCGATGTGTTTGCAGCTCATCGCTGTAGTTCTGTTCTTAAAAAGCTTCATGACAACAATATCCACCAAGTGTTTGTTCCTGCAAGCTGCACAGGAGAGTTGCAGCCACTTGATGTGTGCGTAAATGAAGAATTTAAGGCTTTAATGAAGGACTACTTGACGAGGTGGTATGCTAATGAAATCCATGAAGCCCTGGATGGTGGGAAAGAGATATCAGCGAATCTTCGTGCATCATTGATCAAGCCCCTGCATGCAAACTTGTTAATTAACATTCTTAGCAATCTTTCATGCAATACTGAAAGACTAAAACAAGCATTCAAAAAACCTGGAATCATGGACTTTATTAATGATAAATGTATTGTTCTGATTAATGTACTGTTCTTATTTTCACAAGGATTTCACCTTGTTTTTCATGCTATAAAACGTTAACATTAATGGTCGCTAAAATGTGCATGATGTCAAAAACGCAAAATAAAAAGGTCGCCAACTTTTCTGGGTTTACAGTACCCCATAGTTCCGATGGCACCACCCATTTCCTGTCCGACACATTGTCCCAATTCAGCCGGTACAAGCCTGGCCTCCTCCTTCCAGTCCCCCCCAAAAGGGAGTGATCTTTGAGGTTTGCTTTTCTGCTGTCCATCGGCCGAAGTAGACCACACTATTAACTATGTACTGCAATTCTATGTAGTTCTACCTACCCTGTAGTATGCATGGTGTGTTTGAATCAACAGTCCTTCCCCTTACAGTTCTCTCCCTTCCTACATGTAAGTCAAAGACAATAGCCACCCACCGGAAACCATACCTTCAAAAACAGAGCCACTTGACTGTTCTAAGCAAATTTTCATCCCCAGTCACCCAAAATTATGACAGATTTAACTACTTCTAATCCCGATAATTTTTTTAAGCAGACCCAGTGGAATGAGGCTTTAAAACATGCCGCTACACTTGCACTGAAGCCAGGGCCACAGCCTCCGGCCAACTTTGCTGGAGCTTGTCCACCTTGACTCTCCTTGATGCACCAGCCGTAGCATTGCTGCCTTCCATGATATCTCCTCGATTCTGGCAGAACCATTGGAAAACTAAGAACTGTGGCCCAAACACAAACTAACGATAACAACAAAACAAAAACCCGCGCATTTGACGAGGTTCCAGCATCACGAAAGGTATTTACGAGCAAGTATTATTACTAACAGAGGAAATCCCGCGAGGGCGCATGTTAATGGAGGCTCAAGGAGGTGCTGATTTTACAAGCTTCAAAGGCAAGCAGAGAAGCTCTAAAAAGCATCACAGGCCGTTTCAAAACATATTTAGGGATAAAAATACTTTTCCAAAGGCTTCTCTGAACATATGGAAGATTGTCATTATATTATGCGTTATTCTGAGCCCTCCCCCCCCCTTAATTCTTGGCAAGGTAATATTTATGGCCATGGTCTTAGTGCCTAAACACATGGCTAGAGAGGGCTCCCTGGCTTAGCCACTACAACAAGCCCGCAGATGGAATCTAAAAGTTTGACCCACGCACCTCCATAACTGAAAACAGGGTTAATAACATATTACTTCTCACTTTAGTCTGTCCCACTAGCAGATTCTCGTGCAGCTTATCCTTGTCTTCAGGCTCCAGGATATCCGCCATATACTGGGCTATCTTCCTGACGACACTATTGGTGGGGCAGGGGAGGGAGGGAGGGAGGGGGGGGGGGAGTAAAAAAATCAATAAATTTTTTTATTTTTAATCTAAAAACAAACTAACAAACAATCATTGTCATCAACTAACACACACAACGACATTGGCAAGGATGGGTCAAATATTCACCAGGGTGGGTATATTCATGAATTCTGTAGAGTGTAGATGCTCTTCTCCGTGCCTATCCGTGGACTCGATTCTAACAGTGAATATTTAAACCCCTTGAAAATATACCCTTAAAAATATACAGTCGGCATGAATCTACTTCCCGTGCAGATTGTAATGCATAATATCAAATATACAGTAATATTCAGGATATACAATGTATGTAAATCTATACAGTATATATATATATATATATATATATTGCTGAATAAACAAGTTTGTCCAGGGCAATCCCACCTCATTTTTCAAACAAGTTCTGAGAAGCCGGGCAATGGCACAGAAGAATCGAATTTGAGTTATTTGTATATATATACATGTACCAGCGGCAAAGAACGCAATTAAACATCTCGTCAAGCCATCCCGAACAGTCGCCACCAGAGACTGCTACCTCCTGTAAGTTGTCAAGGCAATCAGCCCATATTGACGGAGTTATTGATCGGTATCAACCCGTACCTAGCTTGGCCATAAAATACTGTAAAAATCAATCGGTAGGTTTTTATGTAATCCTGTAACAGTCGTAGAGACCAACCCACCAACACCGGACGAGAGCATAACCTCCCTGCCAGAGGTGGTGAAGCATTACCAGATGCAGAAAAAGTTTGTATTCCGTACTATTGACCACACCTCTCAGACCTTGTAAGAGCTTTATAACAAGAACCTTTGCACTATCGTGCTACTTGTCACTTGCTTTACAAGTGTTCCATGCAGACTATTCTTTACAAGTGTTCCATGCAGACTATTCTTTACAAGTGTTCCATGCAGACTATTCTTTACAAGTGTTCCATGCAGACTATTCTTTACAAGTGTTCCATGCAGACTATTCTTTACAAGTGTTCCATGCAGACTATTCTTTACAAGTGTTCTATGCAGACTATTCTTTACAAGTGTTCCATGCAGACTATTCTTTACAAGTGTTCCATGCAGACTATTCTTTACAAGTGTTCCATGCAGACTATTCTTTTACAAGTGTTCCATGCAGACTATTCTTTACAAGTGTTCCAAGCAGACTATTCTTTACAAGTGTTCCATGCAGACTATTCTTTACAAGTGTTCCATGCAGACTATTCTTTACAAGTGTTCCATGCAGACTATTCTTTACAAGTGTTCCATGCAGACTATTCTTTACAAGTGTTCTATGCAGACTATTCTTTACAAGTGTTCCATGCAGACTATTCTTTACAAGTGTTCCATGCAGACTATTCTTTACAAGTGTTCCATGCAGACTATTCTTTACAAGTGTTCCATGCAGACTATTCTTTACAAGTGTTCCATGCAGACTATTCTTTTACAAGTGTTCCATGCAGACTATTCTTTACAAGTGTTCCAAGCAGACTATTCTTTACAAGTGTTCCATGCAGACTATTCTTTACAAGTGTTCCATGCAGACTATTCTTTACAAGTGTTCCATGCAGACTATTCTTTACAAGTGTTCCATGCAGACTATTCTTTACAAGTGTTCCATGCAGACTATTCTTTACAAGTGTTCCATGCAGACTATTCTTTACAAGTGTTCCATGCAGACTATTCTTTACAAGTGTTCCATGCAGACTATTCTTTACAAGTGTTCCATGCAGACTATTCTTTACAAGTGTTCCATGCAGACTATTCTTTACAAGTGTTCCATGCAGACTATTCTTTACAAGTGTTCCATGCAGACTATTCTTTACAAGTGTTCCATGCAGACTATTCTTTACAAGTGTTCCATGCAGACTATTCTTTACAAGTGTTCCATGCAGACTATTCTTTATAAGTGTTCCATGCAGACTATTCTTTTACAAGTGTTCCATGCAGACTATTCTTTACAAGTGTTCCATGCAGACTATTCTTTACAAGTGTTCCATGCAGACTATTCTTTACAAGTGTTCCATGCAGACTATTCTTTACAAGTGTTCCATGCAGACTATTCTTTACAAGTGTTCCATGCAGACTATTCTTTACAAGTGTTCCATGCAGACTATTCTTTACAAGTGTTCCATGCAGACTATTCTTTACAAGTGTTCCATGCAGACTATTCTTTACAAGTGTTCCAAGCAGACTATTCTTTACAAGTGTTCCATGCAGACTATTCTTTACAAGTGTTCCATGCAGACTATTCTTTACAAGTGTTCCATGCAGACTATTCTTTACAAGTGTTTCATGCAGACTATTCTTTACAAGTGTTCCATGCAGACTATTCTTTATAAGTGTTCCATGCAGACTATTCTTTTACAAGTGTTCCATGCAGACTATTCTTTACAAGTGTTCCATGTAGACTATTCTTTACAAGTGTTCCATGCAGACTATTCTTTACAAGTGTTCCATGCAGACTATTCTTTACAAGTGTTCCATGCAGACTATTCTTTACAAGTGTTCCATGCAGACTATTCTTTACAAGTGTTCCATGCAGACTATTCTTTACAAGTGTTCCATGCAGACTATTCTTTACAAGTGTTCCATGCAGACTATTCTTTACAAGTGTTCCATGCAGACTATTCTTTACAAGTGTTCCATGCAGACTATTCTTTACAAGTGTTCCATGCAGACTATTCTTTTACAAGTGTTCCATGCAGACTATTCTTTACAAGTGTTCCATGCAGACCATTCTTTACAAGTGTTCCATGCAGACTATTCTTTATAAGTGTTCCATGCAGACTATTCTTTACAAGTGTTCCATGCAGACTATTCTTTACAAGTGTTCCATGCAGACTATTCTTTGCAAGTGTTCCATGCAGGCTATTCTTTACAAGTGTTCCATGCAGACTATTCTTTACAAGTGTTCCATGCAGACTATTCTTTGCAAGTGTAGAATACACCCAGCCCTACCCCAGACCCTACAATACTGTAGTACTTGCCCAAGCTTATCAGGACCCAAGATGTATAGTCAACCACAGAATTCTAGGATGTCAAGTATTCCAGGTAAATTCCGTAGTGTTCTAGTAGAGGTTGCGGCAGCTCTGGACATCACAGCCACAGCTAAGGCATCCTACGAGAGCTCTGGACATATACGACCGCAGCTTAGGCATCCTACGAGAGCTCTGGACATGCACGACCGCAGCTTAGGCATCCTACTAGAGCTCTGAGCATGCATGGCCACAGCTAAGGCATCCTAGGAGAGGTTGTAGCACTGGACATGCATGGCCACAGCTAAGACATCCTAGGAGAGGTTGTAGCACTGGACATGCATGGCCACAGCTAAGACATCCTGGGAGAGGTTGTAGCACTGGACATGCATGGCCACAGCTAAGGCATCCTAGGAGAGGTTGTAGCACTGGACATGCATGGCCGCAGTTAAGGCATCCTAGGAGAGGTTGTAGCACTAGACATGCATGGCCACAGCTAAGGCATCCTAGGAGAGGTTGTAGCACTGGACATGCATGACCACAGCTAAGGCATCCTAGGAGAGGTTGTAGCTCTGGACATGCATGGCCACAGCTAAGGCATCCTAGGAGAGGTTGTAGCACTAGACATGCATGGCCACAGCTAAGGCATCCTAGGAGAGGTTGTAGCTCTGGACATGCATGGCCACAGCTAAGGCATCCTAGGAGAGGTTGTAGCACTGGACATGCATGGCCACAGCTAAGACATCCTAGGAGAGGTTGTAGCTCTGGACATGCACGGCCACAGCTAAGGCATCCTAGGAGAGGTTGTAGCTCTGGACATGCATGCAATATGTAAAAAAAGAGAGGAATTTTTCTCCTTTTAACGAAGACAATTTTCTGCCAACATGACAAAAGTGCTCTGGTCAGCTGCAAGACGACCAATTTCACTTTCAGTCCTTGAATCAGATACCACTAGACATCTACCCAGCTATAAGCAACATTCAGAGAGTATACAATAAAATTATGCTACAATTGTTATTATTATTATTATTATTATTATTATTATTATTATTATTATTATTATTATTATTATTATTATTACTACTACTACTACTACTACTACTACTACTATTATTATTATTATTATTATTATTATTAATGATAATAATAATAAAATAATAATTATTACATTTATTAGTGAGTTTATCAGAGGGATACAGTGCTGCTGCTATATTGAACTATACAAGACCACTCTGGGGAAGTGCTTGCTTCCCTCAGTTAGCTGTACCAACAAAGCCTACTCAAGACCACTCTGGGGAAGTGCTTGCTTCCCTCAGTTAGCTGTACCAACAAGCCTACTCAGGATCATGGCTGGGGCAGTTCTTGCTGCACTCTGTTAGCTGTACAAACAAGCCTACTCAGGATCGCTCTGGGGCAGTTCTTGCTGCACTCAGTTAGCTGTACCAACAAAGCCTACTGTGCTCCTAGGTTGAGTAGGCAGGGCAGGTTGCAGGCACTCCTTGTTGAGGGAATGATGGCTGATTGCAACAGCTGTCTTGGATCGTTTCTTCCACAGATCAATAGCGCTGTTTCGGCTGGTGAAGGTTACACAGGTAACCTACATGTATGCATAACTCAAAGATCACTCGGAATCCTTTTGCCCTTGAGAAGTGAGCCACTCTTGGATGGGTATTGACGTAGCAATAGGTAGCTATTGATTGCTTATATCAATGGTGCTGGTTCTTAAACCAAACTGCAGCATTTCTCTAATTGCATGATTTGGAACAAAAAGAAATTACAAATATGGATAAGACTGATGAGTCTGTTTCAGTATTCCAATGATTTCAGCCGAAAATCATCACACAAGTACAAATATGTATGTTATTACAAATCACAAAATCTTGAAGGTGAAAGGGTTAATTGGATGCAATATAGGGGGAACCCCTCCCTTCAATCAAATCTCTTTTGTCCGGCCACGCTGACTCTCTATAAATGAAAAAAGAAAAGAGGTGCCTGAACAGAGGATGTCCAATGCTGATCCTTTACCAGATCAAAACAGTGTGAAGCTGGCCAGCTCATTTGAGGCAAGTGTCAACACTGGAGGTCATTCAGCGAACAATAGGGTTGGCTTTTAGTCAACATGCCTGCACACCAGGGCCATGCCTCTGTGGCCTATTCAAGCCGCTGTAGGCCTTCAATGGGTGATGAAATGGCGCACATGTAGCCCTGCCATTCACAACAGCTAGTCGCAACAGATTGGATTCAATGCCACACACGTACCCCTCCACAAAAGGATCCAACTTCTGCAACTGGTCGGAGAGCAACACAAGCACATCCAGAGTCCCAACCTGCATCAGATTCATAGAATAGATGGAGGAAGGGAAAAAACGGGGAAAAAAATAATAATAATAATAACAAAAAACACACAATATCAATAACAAAAAGAACTGTAGACCTCATTCTGGAGCTGCTCAAATATGGACAGCAAGGTTGATACATGCCATTCCACATATTGCAGCATGTAGCAGTTCCAACCAAACTCCCCCTCCCCCTTCTCTAGTTGAGAACTACGCCATAAACCGTTGCCATTGCCGGTAGTCACAGGTTTGAGCAGGCCTAGTCTTATAGGAGAGATACCTGCTTCACAAATCACACATTACAGAGAGATCTCCTGGTTTGCCATTCAATCTAGGGGCAGTTTTATCTTGGTCACACTCAAACAATTGGAGTGCTTTGATTCCGGCTCCCGACTCAAATTGCAGCTCTACTACTATTACCATGTTTTTGCCACTAATTCAGAGGTCAAAGGGACTTGCCTATGGTAATGCAGTTGGAATATCTGGGCGAGGAGACAGCTATGGGCTCAAGAAGTGACTATGCACCGCATTAATTACTCAAGAAGCGATATTTGCATGCATTAATAACTCAGCAAAGACCATTCCTAGTGAAGTTATACAGCACATGCCACATCTAGCAAGGGTTGTTTAACTGGTAAGATCACACACCTTGAGTTCTGAAGGAATGGCGAACTTATGGTTGACTGAGAGCGAGCTGGTCTTCTCTGTGATGTAATTCCAGGTGTCCTGCGGACTTGGGTCACCTGGAGCAGAGACCAGCCAATACTCAGCCATTACTGTCCTTTACCTGCTCAAGTGATCTAGTGCTTGAATTGGATAGTAGCACCAATAGGTAGAGATGCGTCCGTCCAGCCTAGGTTTGGTGGGAGGCAACTGTGATCTGACGGGTTTAAGTGCAAAGGTCGAGGCCTTGAAAAATCATGTGACAACTAGCTGCAAATGTACTCCTTTCCTAACGGCGTCCGGTCGAGCCATTTTGTAGTCGGGGTGCCAGTAGCTAGGCTTTCCTCCGAGGGCTCGGCAGTCACCCACCGATAGCAGCCATTCATCGCGAAGGTAGGCCGAGAGAGAAGCGTTCCATCTAGGCAATGGTGTCACGCCAACTGTCATTTACTCCATTCTTTGGATTGGGGGACGCGTCCAGTGTCTCTAAAGAACCAGACTCGTCCTCATGGTCTATGCTCTTGCACGGGCAGTGAATTACAGTCGGATTACATAACGACCATTGAAGGTAAAGGTCATCAACTGGAAAAACTCTCAAATCACACAAAACACTTGTGTATATGTGTCTGATAATAATTTAAAAAAAGACAACATAATATTCAAGTCCTCCTTGATCACTCTTCCTGCAGAAACACAGAAAAACAAGTCAACCAAGGGACTATCCAACACCATAAATAATCCCATCAAACAAACGCACAGGAATGTTGAAAGTTCCATCACTGATTTCATCGATCTTATCGTGAGGGTGAGAGCCATCCACTGTGCAGCCCACAGATTGAGCTGTGCCCAGAATTTCTTTCACAGTGCCAGATAGTAACCGAGCCATGGAGCGAGGACGCATGATCCTTGCAATATCAAGAACCTGGTCCATGGTGATGTTGCCACTGTGCTTGACTGCATGGGATAAATACACCAAGAGAAGGAGAGGGGAAAAAAAAGTTGATACAGAGATCACAGAATTGTACTTATAGCTCAAGAGGCACATCCTAATATAAAAGGTAATGCATTTTTAACATTAAATGATACAAATATGAATCACAACCACATTCAATGCAAAACTAAAGAGCAGGGGGGGGGGGGTTCACCAAATTGCATACTTCCGACTCACTGTTCTTCTGCTTCTTCCTGTCTCTTGGTGGCTCTTTGAGAGCTTTGATGACAAGTGAGGCAGCGCTGGGCACAACTTCTATCTGTGACTGTCTGTTCTGGATGGTCAGCTTGACAGTGACCTTCAACCCTTTCCACTCCTTAGTTGCTTTGGCAATGTCATCACCGACCTTTTTGGGAGACTACAAAGGGGGGAAAAATTGCTTGCAATAACCGAGCTTGAACCAGGTTCCTGCCATAGAAAACCTACCAGACCAAGAGGGCCAATCTTGGGAGCAAGAGATGCTGTTGCACCCACTTCACCACCAACTGCCCTCAAATACACTGCCCAGCACCATATCAAATCCTTTCAATTAATTCCAATTGTATTGTGACATAATACAAATGATCTTACCAATAGAAATAGCAGTGGGATCGAATTTGGGAGGCATGGCGAGTACTTATAACAAAGAATATCTAGGGAAGAGAGAAAAGTGTGGATGAGTCATTTTGACCCTACCAAACACTCGGCATTAGAGCGTGTTGCACTTTCTCTCTCGGCAAATTGCCGAGTCTCCGCTCTGTAAATGGGTACCAACTAGTACGCCGAACTCACCTCGAACACAATAGAAGAGAGTGGAAAACACGCGGTAGGTCAGTGCGCATGCTTGAAAGCTAACCATGTTTTCAGGGTGGAATGGTTTGAAATAAAGAGCACTTTAGCTTATCGCCTTTGAGGCTCTCACTGCTGGTCTAATTATCTATATGCTGGCTGTATTTTGTTCTATTTGGACTTTCAAATCGCTGTACGGCTGTGGTTAGCCGTGTTTAAGTTTGATATGATCGTTACAGTACGAATAATTTTTTGGATGCTTTTATCGTCCCTGGCAGTTGCCTCCGCAGTTGACGTCGAGGTAGGCAAAATTATGATTTTGCAAGTATGTATGTACTCGTTTGTATGTGTTGTACTAGTTAGTGGATATCGATAATTTAATCTTGATACAGTTGAGCCCGTTACCACTAAATTATTGTGGGCTGGCAAGAGGGGTCAAGTGAAGTACAGTGGAACCTCAACTGGCACTCCACCTGCTAGGCAGCTTCCTAAAAAATAAAAAATGAACACTGGATTTCATTACTGAAATTTGCATTTCATAATCAATTGGTCCTCAAAATGTAGTAGATTTACTTGTGTCGAGTTTTTACAACTCTTCCGTACAACTTGTAGTAAGGAGAGCTGTTTTATGAAGCACCACTTCTTTTAGGTTACAGGCTGTTTCTGAGCTCATCTTGCACCCAAGCTTCCCAGGTACATGAAGTTTCACTTGATAGGATTTCACAGCTAACTTAATTATCATTGGAAATCTGTTGGTGAACTAAAACAACAACAACACATGCAACCAGCACAAGTGCAAGTCAAGCAAGTGCTAGGGTCAAGCAAGTGCTAGGGCTGACTTCTGCTTATTAATTTTAAAAACAACAACACATTCGTGAAAATTGATTTTGCATGAGAATTTAGATAGGTGTAATTTAGATAGGTGTGCAGCCCATATTTCATAGATGGTCCGTATGAAGGAAGTTGAATACACAGCTCGACCGAGTCCAACATTTGGTATGCATTGCATAATTTATGTTCCTTCCCCCATCTAAAGCAAGGCATTGCGTCTATCCCCAATCCCCCCCCCCCCATGAATGTTGGAGCCAGGGAGTTATGTACACCGACCATAGCTTGAGGCAGTGCATTATAGGGCATGCAGGGTTTCATTTAGAAAATTGTCCAAGGGGGGGAAACTGGAGGAATCTAGATATTAAGGGAGGGCATGATGTCAAGCACTTATCAACATCAATAAGAATTTTAATAATACAGTTTCCAAAGGGGGGCAGCCCCTCCCCTCCCTAAATGAAACCCTGGGCATGTGTTGTTACCTGTGGCTCTAGAACTATTCCTGGGCTCTATACCTAGATCAATGAGCTTAAGGCGGGACTAACCATTTCTGGGACATTTTTTTAAAATTCGTTCATAACTTTTTTGTTCTATATACTATGATGTTGAAATTAGTACCAAAATGCTGCTCATTTAGAGAGCTTTCCAATGGTATATTTAGTTTTGACTTAGCGCCATCCTGGTCAGAGTTGTGGACACCAAGGTGATTTCACATTATTGCACTTTACTCAACACCTGTGTGACATAACCACTTACAATTTTGACAGCACTTAAAGAACCCACAGACTTGCATTTTGAATAGACGTAACTTATAAAATGGATTTTTAAGAAAGGTCAGTAATTTGCTCATGATCAGCAACATTCCAGGGCTTATATCTCCCCCATAGATTTTTTTAGTAGATTCTTTCTATTCAAATGAAGAGTATGAAAAGAGCTTTCAAATGATATATTAAAAGTTGATATAGGACAAAGCATGGCCCAGTTATGTGCACACAAACTTGAAATAACTCATTTTGAGATAACGGCTCTTGAGAAAAAAGTACATTATTATGTTCTCTATCTTCCTTTCAGGTTCGTAACTTCGAATTTATGTAGTGAATAGCATGGACAAAAGTGTGTATAACTTTGCAGTGAAGCATTCAAATGCTCTGAAACTTGAAATAGAAATACTACATAGACTATAGAATGAACAAATATAAAATTAAAAAAAGTTTTTTGGGGAACAAATGGATTAGTCCCGCCTTAAGCATTACTGTGGCTCTATAACTAGCCCAAGCATTCCTGGGCTCTATAACTAGCCCAAGCATTCCTGGGCCTAAATCAATGAGCTTGAGTAATACTGTGGCTTTATAACTAGATGAATGAGCCCAAGCATTACTGTTGCTCTATAACTAGATGAATGAGCTTAAGGGGAGAATCGACCCTTTTGTGGGTTTAAAAAAAAACGTGTCATAACTATTGAATGCTTAATCCATTTCCAAAGATTATGGTCTCAAAATGTAGCTCATTCTAGATGCTTTCCAATGACATAAGAATAATGGTGTTGCAATAAACTAGGACTGAAACATGGGGAAAACCACAAAGGTCCTTTAAAATGTTTAGATGCGCTCCTGTACCCGAACCACAGGTCTTCAACACTTGCTATTTATGGTGATATTAGAGTGATCACAGATACGTGTTTTGAATAGTTTGTTTTATTTTTTATTTTTTATTCCCCTCAACACCCCCTATTTCATTTTTATGCATCAGACTGACTATATCTCATCAGAAAATGACTGGATTGGTTATAAATGTATTGAAAACAAGGAGTAATGCAAGAGCTTTCATAATATATAAAAATTATTTACTACAGACAAAAATTGAATGAGTTACACGGTATCATGTGATGTCACTACATGAAAATTACATTTCATAATAAATCAGTTTGAAAAGTGCATGATAGTAGTAGCTTTAGAATCGCACGAGAATCACACAGAGGTTCAATCAAAGTTGGGAACTGAGAAAGAACAACGTGGCATGCGCAGGAGCAGACATTTGTAGCCCCCCCTTTGCACAGATAGCGCAGAAATGACGGAATAGTACTGAGCTATATTTTAGCCAAGTTTCAAGTCTTGGCCATGAACGGTTATTATATTATGAACGATCCAACTTACTGCGTTCATTCAGGCTTCTTCTTGTTCATCGCGCAGAGTTGTGCAATGAAATGGGAGGATAAAAAGTATCATAACTCAAGAATGGTTGACAATAAAATGTTGAAACTTGAAATGCAGCTAGTTTAACAGTGAAGGTATAGAATGATGGGGGGGGGAAGGGGAAAATGGTCTACTCCAATTCGACTCCCCCCTTAAGCATTACTGTGGCTCTATAACTAGATCCATGAGCCCAAGCATTCCTGGGCTCTATAACTAGATCCATGAGCCCAAGCATTCCTGGGCTCTATAACTAGATCAATGAGCTTAAGCATTCCTGGGCTCTATAACTAGATCCATGATCCCAAGCATTACTGTGGTTCTATAACCAGCCCAAGCATTCCTGGCTATCAACATTGCTATTTGTGGTGGGCTTGTGTGTGCATCTTTAGCATGACTTGATCGATTCTGACCGACCTTTGCTCCTACTGTCAACTCTGAACGGAACGCTAGTGGCAGTGGAGAAGAGCACAGGAAGAGAAGTCTGGAGCCTGGAAGAAGGTACTAGATAATGTTTTAGTTCATTGACTTTATTATTGTTGTTGTTGTTGTTAAATCTGTTGTTGTTGTTTTATTATTATTATTATTATTGATGATATTCAAATGTGGAAATGTGGTAGTATTGCCAATGTTGGTTTGACCCATATTTCAAAATGGCGAGCCACAAAACTCAGACACAAAAAGAAGCAACGCACAGCTTGTATCTAATTTTGCCAAGTGATTCGCCCCAAAAGCTCTTCCACCATGCCTTGAATTCTTCGCTGGTAAACTGGCAAACCTTTTTTTTTTTAACTAATAAAAAATCAAGTTTTTTCTTCAAGGAAGGTTCATTCCATCTCTCATGTGTATCGATCTGTTTATCACTGGTCTCCCACACTTGTCCATTCATAGTTGTAGCGCAGGGCCCACTGAGAATGTGCTTGGCATAAGCCACAAAAGAACGACACGAGGTCGGTTTAAACTTTAAACTGACATGCAAAAGAAAATTCAGTTGGAGCTCCATTAGTACTACCCGGCCAAGTATGTCAACTGTGGACGATTCTTTTGTGGTGGCTAATTCTTCTCCGTCAGTTTTGCCCTCCACAACAGGGTTGGGCCTAAAAGTTTCATGAATGATTTTGGTAAGCCAGCTTGAGAGAAGTCCTCCTAAACGAATCCCTGCGAATGAAACACTCGAAAATGTATTATTTGTCTCACATGGGCTTAATGCAGTCAAGGCTGGCTCTCAGGGGCTTAATGCAGTCAAGGCTGGCTCTCAGGGGCTTAACCCTCTCACTGTCAATGGCGCCACGGCTTTGAAAAATAAAATAAAATATAAGCATTTGTCAATAGGCAATAATTTTTATATCAAAAGATAGCTGAATTCAAACTCTATTTACACCAAAAAAATACAGCGGTTGGACGGAGGAAAGTTAATGAAATTATATTTAAAACACGAACGATTTTCAGTCGGACGATATCAACGATGGAGAAGAGACTGTCAATAGGTGAAATTATTTCCCAAGTGACTAGGGCAGCTTGGGATATTTCTGGTGATGAATCAAGTGATGAAGAATGTGAAGGCATCCATTCCTACCTCGGAGATAGTCGTGTGCAATGCAAATACTGCAATGCAAATACTGCAATGTTCACCTTTGCATTATGGAGGATCGGAATTGTTTCCATGCTTTCCACAACTTGGTTGACTTTTGCCACAGACACTGATTTCACCTCAAACTCCAACCAAAATTTCTTTCGATTACATTATGTCAAACAATTATATCAAATGTTTACTGAATGTTGTATTGACAAAGTTCTTGTTGATAAATAAGGACATTTTTGTGGTCGATTTATGAAGACCTTATTATGCGTTGGCATAACTTTTGTATAGTAATGTATATTCCTAGGTTCTTAGAAGCAAAAGAAAGGATATGGATAGAGCTATCTTATGAGCTATATATCGAGTCCATAACATGAACTATGGAGAAGTTGTGGCACTCCTAATCATGGCCATTGTTTGCATAATTATATTCATATTATGTGGTCAGTTTGTGGTCACACCTTTTGACCACAACTTCTAAAACAATCATGCTATCACATGACCAAATGGTAAATGGTTGAGCTAAATATCTGATTTGATATTAATTTTTTAATGTGGCTGTGTTAAATTTTAAATAATTCTCCACAATGCTGACAGTGAGAGGGTTAATGAAGTCAAGGCTCTCAGGGGCTTAATGCAGTCTAGGCTGGCTCTTAAGGCTTAATGCAGTCTAGGCTGGCTCTCGGGGGCTTAATGAAGTCAAGGCTGGCTCTCAGGGGCTTAATGCAGTCTAGGCTGGCTCTCAGGGGCTTAATGAAGTTGAGGCTGGCTCTTAGGGGCTTAATTAAGGGTGACTAATGACTAAACCATATATTTTTAACTTAAAAAAATCGTGTGGTTACGACTTTGGAGCTCCATAGATTCTGAGCACTTTACTGTATGAACTAGATGTATAGCTCTAAAGATAGCTCTCTCTGTGTGCTCCCTTTTGATATACTAAATATGTTGCATAGCTATAACTATGCCAAAGTTAACTGCAGCCACAAGTGTGGAACCTCAAAATTGGCCTGAACTAGCTGCCAGTGTGGCTCCTGAGACAGTTCATATGGTATCTGTGGCTAGAGGAAGCTCTACTCTATGGGATGAGCGTTTCCATTTGGTGCTAAACCATGAGTTTGTGGTTATGCTCGTGGGCTCATGCAGAACAGGGCTCATGACACAGATCAGGGCTAATGACATGGATCAGGACTCATGACACGGATCAGGGCTCATGACATGGATCAGGGCTCATGACACGGATCAGGGCTCATGACACAGATCAGGGCTCATGACATGGATCAGGGCTCATGACACGGATCAGGGCTCATGACACAGATCAGGGCTCATGAACGCATGGATCAGGTCTCATGCATGACATGCCTATTTGTCAGGCAGTGTGTGTGTGTGTGTGTCCATGTGTGTGTGTGTGTGTGCTCAATATTTCCCGGCCTATCTTGGGGTATGAAGGCTCAGCCGTGCACACAGGGCTCCACACCAGGTTGTTTAGTTTCGGGAGAAGGGATGGGATTTGGCAGAGGTGATTATTTCTATAAGGGGACATATCTCCTCCCTTTTACGACATCCTGACTTACATCGAGTGCCAAACCAGAAAGTTCGGTTTCCAGTATGTGACAAAATGTGAAGGTCTTCATTTGGACCGGTCACATCGCAACTCTTTTTAAAATTTTTATTTCTGTTCTACCGTTGCCATCCTCTATTTTCTTTGAAAGACTTGCTGAGGCAGCGAGGAACGTGCCACTCCCATGGGTAGCGTATACAAGTGCTTGAGGGCTGTGTAGAATGCTTGGAAGGGAGTGGTATGTGCGGTAAGACCAGTTCTATTTTCCACAAACAATTAATTCAAGACTCACAAGGTCTGCCCACCCACCCAATGAAGTGACCTCTTCATTACTCTCCTATTACAGACCAATTCCTCACTTGCACCCTTTCCATGGCACTTGAGAGAGTTGCCCGAGGGAAAAATTATCAAATTTGTGCTTCTAAAGGTCTCAGCAGACCAATTTGGCTTCCTGCAGAAGGACTCAACATTGACACAGCTGTTGTTAACCTCTCATTTTCAACAGACCAATTTGGCTTCCTGCAGAAGGACTCAACATTGACACAGCTGTTGTTGACCTCTCATTTTCAACAGACCAATTTGGCTTCCTGCAGAAGGACTCAACATTGACACAGCTGTTGTTAACCTCTCATTTTCAACAGACCAATTTGGCTTCCTGCAGAAGGACTCAACATTGACACAGCTGTTGTTAACCTCTCATTTTCAACAGACCAATTTGGCTTCCTGCAGAAGGACTCAACATTGACACAGCTGTTGTTAACCTCTCATTTTCAACAGACCAATTTGGCTTCCTGCAGAAGGACTCAACATTGACACAGCTGTTGTTAACCTCTCATTTTCAACAGACCAATTTGGCTTCCTGCAGAAGGACTCAACATTGACACAGCTGTTGTTAACCTCTCATTTTCAACAGACCAGTTTGGCTTCCTGCAGAAGGACTCAACATTGACACAGCTGTTGTTGACCTCTCATTTTCAACAGACCAATTTGGCTTCCTGCAGAAGGACTCAACATTGACACAGCTGTTGTTAACCTCTCATTTTCAACAGACCAATTTGGCTTCCTGCAGAAGGACTCAACATTGACACAGCTGTTGTTAACCTCTCATTTTCAACAGACCAATTTGGCTTCCTGCAGAAGGACTCAACATTGACACAGCTGTTGTTAACCTCTCATTTTCAACAGACCAATTTGGCTTCCTGCAGAAGGACTCAACATTGACACAGCTGTTGTTAACCTCTCATTTTCAACAGACCAATTTGGCTTCCTGCAGAAGGACTCAACATTGACACAGCTGTTGTTAACCTCTCATTTTCAACAGACCAATTTGGCTTCCTGCAGAAGGACTCAACATTGACACAGCTGTTGTTAACCTCTCATTTTCAACAGACCAATTTGGCTTCCTGCAGAAGGACTCAACATTGACACAGCTGTTGTTAACCTCTCATTTTCAACAGACCAATTTGGCTTCCTGCAGAAGGACTCAACATTGACACAGCTGTTGTTAACCTCTCATTTTGAACAGACCAATTTGGCTTCCTGCAGAAGTCAACATTGACACAGCTGTTGTTAACCTCTCATTTTCAACAGACCAATTTGGCTTCCTGCAGAAGGACTCGACATTGACACAGCTGTTGTTCATTTTCGATGCTTCCGGTGACTGAATATATGTAGCTTGTGATGCCATCCTCTAAGTGCATATGTGTCTTGCCACAAGGCAAGCTTTCGATTGTGACACTCATTTGCAGTTGCTCCTTTAAACTATGGCAGTGTGCGGCAATTAGGATTGCGGAGATGAGGAGATGGTGTCATAATTACGTGACTGACGGGAAGCATTTCATGTACAGTGTACGTTGACAATTCATGCCCAGAACTATTACCTGTTCACTCTGGACTGCCTCAGGGCAGTGCTGGGCTGCTCTCTTCATAACTTGCCTCCATGATGCCTCTCAAGTAGCTCTTACACTTTTATGTTCATCTTCGCAGACGATACTAAAATTCCAGAGGGGGTTAATTACATGATCCCAATGACAGTTCGCGCCTTCTGCAGAACCTGAACCAGTTTGGAACAAGTGGACTAGATGGGAACTGTAGCTTGACTCTTTACAATGTCATCCAGTCTACAAATAGCGGGATAGCTACAGTCACCTGTATCAGACAATCAGAATCTAGAGAATTGTACTGACCTTGGTATTCTCACCAGTTGGAAGACTTTCGTGGTCTGAACAAAGCAATAGGTTTCGCTATAAGGTGCAGGTCCATGCAGGTAAGTGGAGAGCTCTCGCATCTTCATCGGTTCGACTAAAGCTTAGCCATGATGGCATGATAGTGTACGGTCGTTTTATCTACTGCTCTCAACTGCGGCGTCCTCATCCATAGGCACGCTGACAGAGGGGGCATGGGGTATATGTGCACATCTGCAGATGAACTGTGGATATCCCTAACTTGGTCATCCACAGATGATGTGGGGTTGATGATGACAATACTGGACTGCCCTCATGACGACGCTGGTGGCAGGACAGTTTTGTATTGTGCCACAGGATCGTGTGCTGTGGGTCCAATCCCGGTCGGTAAGGTGAATAATCTATTTCCAAGATGCTGGAATCAGGGGTGTGAGTGATGCGCATTAATTTAAACACAAGGTTACGTTTTGGTATCCAGAGTAAGATTACTACACTGGTGAAGGTGAAAATGTATACCATTAGACTTGACCATGCATGACCTTTGCACCCTGTCCCCTCCTGATATATGTCCGTATATGTCCGTTGATGGTGTGGACAATTCCCGTTATACATGTATCTCTGTATGTCCGAGCTTCAAAGTCCATGCCCACCTAATGCTGGCTATCGATAGGAATACAGGTCTAGGTAAGGTGTGAAACAACTGCCGTGCATGGATATTCCCCCTCCCGCACGGAATGAGCGTGCTGCCTGATTCTTGCGTTCTGTGGCCATCGTATGTTTCATGTGTTCTGCAGATCCCATCCTCCATGTTTCATCTGGCTCCTCCTACGAGTGAGTTTCCTGTATGCGTACACATACTGTACACACAGAAATTTTCTTGGGTCAATTCTGGTAGGAATGCAAAAACAGGCTTAGATGGGGGGAAACACTTTCCCCCCTGCCTGATTACTTGCCATATATGGGTGGTTAAGGCACATTTTATATGCCAGTTGTGTGGGGTGCTGTTGCTTGGCAGTAGTCATGTCTACAGGTATTATATTGAGGTGTCATGGCAATGTTGGAAGCTAACGCGGTAGCAGATTGATTTCCGACTTTCTGCACAGCTGCCATAACTTTTTGTCTTCCAGGAGTAATCCTCTGAACTGTTCACATCGTTAGAATGCAAGTATCAGTGAGCTGCAGTTAGAGATAGGAATAGGCTTCAGTGATGATAAGCAAACAAAAGCGATGTCGACCTTTCTCTATGCCAGGAAACCCGCCCAGCCATTACCTCTACTTTTACTTGCTTACTTTGCACATCATACCGGAAGTAGGTTTTGGAGTATTTTCTAATTAAAGTGCAGTCTACTGGGCATGTGCAGGTAATTAATCTATTCTGTTCAGCACTTAATTATATATATATATACACATTGGGAACAATCTCAAACTCTGCACCTGTAGCTCTATATAAAGTGAGTAGTTACAGAATATGGCTGGCTCTAGCTTCATATATAAAGTGAGTAGTTACAGAATATGGCTAGCTCAAGCTTCATATATAAAGTGAGTAGTTATAGAATATGGCTGCTCTAGCTTCATATATAAAGTGAGTAGTTATAGAATATGGCTGCTCTAGCTTCATATATAAAGTGAGTAGTTATAGAATATGGCTAACTCTAGCTTCATATATAAAGTGAGTAGTTATAGAATATGGCTAACTCTAGCTTCATATATAAAGTGAGTAGTTATAGAATATGACTGCTCTAGCTTCATATATAAAGTGAGTAGTTACAGAATATGGCTGGCTCTAGCTTCATATATAAAGTGAGTAGTTACAGAATATGGCTACTCTAGCTTCATATATAAAGTGAGTAGTTACAGAATATGGCTAGCTCAAGCTTCATATATAAAGTGAGTAGTTATAGAATATGGCTACTCTAGCTTCATATATAAAGTGAGTAGTTATAGAATATGGCTGGCTCTAGCTTCATATATAAAGTGAGTAGTTACTGAATATGGCTGGCTCTAGCTTCATATATAAAGTGAGTAGTTACAGAATATGGCTGGCCCTAGCTTCATATATAAAGTGAGTAGTTACAGAATATGGCTACTCTAGCTTCATATATAAAGTGAGTAGTTACAGAATATGGCTGGCCCTAGCTTCATATATAAAGTGAGTAGTTATAGAATATGGCTGCTCTAGCTTCATATATAAAGTGAGTAGTTACAGAATATGGCTAGCTCAAGCTTCATATATAAAGTGAGTAGTTATAGAATATGGCTGCTCTAGCTTCATATATAAAGTGAGTAGTTACAGAATATGGCTGGCCCTAGCTTCATATATAAAGTGAGTAGTTATAGAATATGGCTGCTCTAGCTTCATATATAAAGTGAGTAGTTACAGAATATGACTGGCTCTAGCTTCATATATAAAGTGAGTAGTTATAGAATATGGCTGCTCTAGCTTCATATATAAAGTGAGTAGTTATAGAATATGGCTAACTCTAGCTTCATATATAAAGTGAGTAGTTATAGAATATGACTGCTCTAGCTTCATATATAAAGTGAGTAGTTACAGAATATGGCTGGCTCTAGCTTCATATATAAAGTGAGTAGTTATAGAATATGGCTAGCTCTAGCTTCATATATAAAGTGAGTAGTTACAGAATATGGCTAGCTCAAGCTTCATATATAAAGTGAGTAGTTATAGAATATGGCTAGCTCAAGCTTCATATATAAAGTGAGTAGTTACAGAATATGGCTGGCCCTAGCTTCATATATAAAGTGAGTAGTTATAGAATATGGCTAGCTCTAGCTTCATATATAAAGTGAGTAGTTATAGAATATGGCTAGCTCTAGCTTCATATATAAAGTGAGTAGTTATAGAATATGGCTACTCTAGCTTCATATATAAAGTGAGTAGTTATAGAATATGGCTGCTCTAGCTTCATATATAAAGTGAGTAGTTACAGAATATGACTGGCTCTAGCTTCATATATAAAGTGAGTAGTTATAGAATATGGCTGCTCTAGCTTCATATATAAAGGGAGTAGTTACAGAATATGGCTAACTCTAGCTTCATACATTGTATATAAAGTGGAAGTGCTCTGAGAGAGAATCATTGCCTGCCATATAGAGCTTGCAGACTGAAGAATGATGTAATCTAGTTAAGAGCTAAAATGACTGCTAAGGTCATTGGCCTAAAAGCTAGCGAGGTAGAGAAGCAAAATAGCATTCCAAGCATTTTGGTTACTTTAATTAATTGCTAGCTAGCATATCACCAGTGCTTACCTGATAGAGCCCTGAAGCCATGAAGAAGGCACCCTTGATGACTCTCCCTGCTACTATTCCACGTACTTGAAATATAAGTCAGGCTTACATGTGCGTAGCGTAATTTTAATATTTCGGGCCTAAAGAGTTAATAAGGAATTGGTAGTGAGTTTAAATGTAGGTTGGTGCTGGTTGATATTGGACGAAACAAAACTGAAAACTTTGCATCCATGAAAATGTTCACCCGCTAAAATTTCTCACGCAGTTTCATCTGGTAATCTATGTATGTATGTATAGGCTATGCACCACCTTAAGATCTTAGCATTGTAAACAAGATAACTTGTTTGTTTGACTATGTGTGACCACGCCCAGTCATGTTTTAGAGTAACACAGCAACAACGCTAATTATAGGAGGGGGAAAAATTGAAGTGCTGACTGTGAGCAATGCTCAGTCCGACAGGGTTGGTAAAAAGGCGTACACTAATTATCGGTGATAAGGGCTCCACATACTTCAAGTCCACATGCACTAGGAACCAGAAAAAAGTTCCATTCAAGCGGCAATACTTCACTTTAGAGAGGGGGGAAACAAACACGGAATCATCCGGTAGAAAACCTGATGGCCAACGAGAACAAACACGAATAAAATACTGCAAGGGAAACCTTGCCAATATTCTTAGCGCGTCATTGTCATGTGCATGCACTTGCGTAGTCGTATCTGTTGGCCACGTGCTTCTAGCTCTGCATTTTTATTTCAATCGGCTTTGTGCTTGTTTCAATTTCCTTGTCTTGCGTCGTCAGCTTCGAGCTTCTTGTTTTTCTTAGAACAGTCGTTAGTCTTATCTCTTTCCCTGTTTATCAGCTTTGTATAGACAGAAGTATTAGTTATGTAGCTTCCTTACTATTAAGCTTAAATATTAGCCTGAGCCCTCTAGTGTCTGTCCTTCAGGTCTAGAGCTAGTAGATTTGCCTTTAGTAAAAAGTACTGTTCTGTTTAGCTAAGCTGCGTTAGGTGAGCCTTTTTATGACTTCACAGAACTTATAATAGTGTTTGTGTCATGTATCCAGTATATGTTTGTCATGTATACAGTATATGTTTGTGGCATGTATACAGTATATGTTTGTGTCATGTATACAGTATATGTTTGTGCCATGTATACAGTATATGTTTGTGCCATGTATACAGTATATGTTTGTGGCATGTATACAGTATATGTTTGTGGCATGTATACAGTATATGTTTGTGTCATGTATACAGTATATGTTTGTCATGTATACAGTATATGTTTGTGGCATGTATACAGTATATGTTTGTCATGTATACAGTATATGTTTGTGGCATGTATACAGTATATGTTTGTGGCATGTATACAGTATATGTTTGTGGCATGTAAACAGTATATGTTTGTGGCATGTATACAGTATATGTTTGTCATGTATACAGTATATGTTTGTGTCATGTATACAGTATATGTTTGTGGCATGTATACAGTATATGTTTGTGGCATGTATACAGTATATGTTTGTGTCATGTATACAGTATATGTTTGTGGCATGTATACAGTATATGTTTGTCATGTATACAGTATATGTTTGTCATGTATACAGTATATGTTTGTGTCATGTATACAGTTATGTTTGTCATGTATACAGTATATGTTTGTCATGTATACAGTATATGTTTGTCATGTATACAGTATATGTTTGTGTCATGTATACAGTATATGTTTGTCATGTATACAGTATATGTTTGTCATGTATACAGTATATGTTTGTGGCATGTATACAGTATATGTTTGTGGCATGTAAACAGTATATGTTTGTGGCATGTATACAGTATATGTTTGTCATGTATACAGTATATGTTTGTGTCATGTATACAGTATATGTTTGTGGCATGTATACAGTATATGTTTGTGGCATGTATACAGTATATGTTTGTGTCATGTATACAGTATATGTTTGTGGCATGTATACAGTATATGTTTGTGGCATGTATACAGTATATGTTTGTGGCATGTATACAGTATATGTTTGTGTCATGTATACAGTATATGTTTGTGGCATGTATACAGTATATGCTTGTGTCATGTATACAGTATATGTTTGTGGCATGTATACAGTATATGTTTGTTTAAGAATAAATTTAAGATAAATGATAACAAAATTCAAGAATTAATAGTAATAATAAATACAAGAAAGAAAAAAAAATATATAAATAATAATAATAAATATGTCAAAAAGTGAAAGATTACAAGCAGTGTCCAGCCTTGACTCTCTGACCACTAGTTCAATCAGAGCGTGCACCTCTGATAGCCAGAATCGATACCCTCGAGCATGAGAGCTAACCTGCACCCCATGTAGCCCATTGTTTTGTAATGTTGATCCCATTTTTTTGCGAGCTGAGAGGCCAATCTCTTGTAAAAAGCTGCTGGCAAGCCCTCTGGTTGTAGACATAACTAAAGGAGTGAATTCGTGCTTTCAGTAAATAGCTGGTTGTGAGGAATGTTGATTTGAGGCAGCTAGAGGGTTGAAGGACGCATACATCACAAATGTTTTCTCGTCGTACTCTCCCCCCAAAACCACCAGCCACTACATGCATGTCTAGATGATCACGGTCCTACATGCATGTCTAGACGATCACGGTCCTACATGCATGTCTAGACGATCACGGTCCTGCGCATTTGCTGTCACTCCAAGTAAGGTTTCTCCACTTGATTGGTTGTAACATTGGTTCTGTTGAGACCCAGACCTCCGTCATCAAGTTTGCTGTGATGTCACATATTATTCCGTTGTGTCTCAAGGAGGGAAATCTTCTTTTTAAACAGGATAACACATGATCCACAGAGAAGCACATGCCGCAGGAGCAGTTCGAGGGTGCACGATCTGGAAGCTACCCACATATCTCAGAGCAAGAACGTCCCTGAAGCCAGACTCTTGCAAACTAGAGCCGAATCGTTGACAGGCACTGCAGTCAGACTCCCTTTCTCATTGGCTAGTTTCACAGCCCTCTGAAGAGATGACCCCAAGTTGGCATAGGCTGCTTGTAATTGCTTAATACGTCTTTGGGTGTGAATCTCTTACACCATCACTGAATCCGATGAACAAGAAGCACGATGAACAAGCACGAAGCTGATGAACATGAATAGAGGCCGACGAATGACTTCTGAAAAGAACTAGTAGCATGCATCTGGTAGAACTAGTAGCACGCGGCTGGTAGAACTAGTAGCACACGGGCTGGCAGAACTAGTAGCACGCAGCTGGTAGCACATGGCTGGTAGAACTAGTAGCACACGGCTGATAGAACTAGTAGCATGTGTAGCATGCATCTGGTAGAACTAGTAGCACGCGGGCTGGTAGAACTAGTAGAACTAGTAGCACGTGGCTGGTTAGAACTAGTAGCACGTGGCTGGTAGAACTAGTAGCACGCAGCTGGTAGAACTAGTAGCACGTGGCTGGTAGAACTAGTAGCACGCGGCTGGTAGAACTAGTAGCACGTGGCTGGTAGAACTAGTAGCACACGGGCTGGCAGAACTAGTAGCACGCATCTGGTAAAACTGGTAGCACGCGGCTGGTAGAACTAGTAGCACGCGGCTGGTAGAACTAGTAGCACGTGGCTGGTTAGAACTAGTAGCACGTGGCTGGTAGAACTAGTAGCACGCGGCTGGTAGAACTAGTAGCACGCGGCTGGTAGAACTAGTAGCATGTGGCTGGTAGAACTAGTAGCACGCAGCTGGTAGCACATGGCTGGTAGAACTAGTAGCACACGGCTGATAGAACTAGTAGCATGTGTAGCATGCATCTGGTAGAACTAGTAGCACGCGGGCTGGTAGAACTAGTAGAACTAGTAGCACGTGGCTGGTTAGAACTAGTAGCACGTGGCTGGTAGAACTAGTAGCACGTGGCTGGTAGAACTAGTAGCACGTGGCTGGTTAGAACTAGTAGCACGTGGCTGGTAGAACTAGTAGCACGTGGCTGGTAGAACTAGTAGCACGTGGCTGGTAGAACTAGTAGCACGCGGCTGGTAGAACTAGTAGCACGCAGCTGGTAGAACTAGTAGCACGCAGCTGGTAGAACTAGTAGCACGCGGCTGGTAGAACTAGTAGCACGTGGCTGGTAGAACCAGTAGTATGGCTGATGTATAACTGCGCATGTGTGCGGGGCGAGCAAATTGCACCACAAATGTGAGTTTGAAACATAGAAGAAAAAATCTTCGTCATTGGAATGGATTTTCCCACCCGTTTGCTTTGCTCGGCTGTTTTACAAAGTTTTGATAAGAAGACAACTTTCAGCAACGCCAACGGTAACATAATGGAACGACATGGGACTTCTTTTTTTGCGCCTACTGGTGACGCTGTATCTGCAAATGTTATGAACTGTATATTTGCAGTAAACGTCAGTTAACTCTTTATTGGTGGATGTTGTAGTGAAAGTGAAAAGAGCCAGGTTTTCCTGGGAAGCTGGAATGTGATCCATCATGTTGAACATGTAGCTAGCGCAGACTGTTCCCTCTCTCTGCTGGGATTAGGCAGGCCACATGTAGCAAGTGTGGAGGAGATTTTGTTTGAATCATGCATGGAGCAGACGGGGAAGACTGTCCGTTTCATCCGTGGCAGGAGCTGAAGTTGACGGCTTCTTGAGTCTTAGAGAGTCTGAGGATCAAGAGCAGCACTAGGCAATGAGAGGGGCACTGGGTGGACATTAAACTAGCCATCACATTTCTCACCTAGAGCCACTTGTCGCCCTACTTCATAGCAAATGACTATTCGAGTGCATTAATGTGAGTGTGCTTCACTTGGAAGTGCCGGTGCAAGTTTTATGATGCAAAAGCACACTGCACGCAGCGATCAACCTCCCATCCGATTTTTGAGGTGAAGTCGAGCAGCTACTGCATGGCTGTTGAATATGTACTTCATGGTATCAGTTGATGTTCAGGGCATTGAGAGAGAGGAGAGTGTTTTTGGCATGCCCGAAGCTTATGTGTTAATATTAATCCTTTTTGTAGATTAACACACAATCTCCCTATTTGGAGTCATGAAGTTTGGAAGCGTGCTGTCTCCGCTGGTGTTCTAAGATGATATTCTAGTAACACACAATCTCCATATTTGGAGTCGTGAAGTTTGGAAATGTGCTGTCTTCTTGGTGTTCTAAGATGTTCTTCTCAGCTGGTGGGTTATTTTCAGGCGATGAAAAGGTGCTCAGTCGAAAATCCTGACACCAGCTTAAAGAGCAAGCAGAGAAGTTCAATGACCATCACTGACCTGCAAACTCCTTACGATACTAGACACAGGTGTCCGACGATGCCGTGACAATTCTGTGATTAGTG
The DNA here is from genome assembly GCA_028752905.1 of Cladorhizidae sp. MBARI D1340-BT2. Lineage (NCBI taxonomy): Eukaryota > Metazoa > Porifera > Demospongiae > Poecilosclerida > Cladorhizidae > Cladorhizidae sp. MBARI D1340-BT2. The sequence continues at coordinate 22,890,836 of JAQNBH010000008.1, read as the reverse complement.
GGGGAGTATTGAACTTGTGCACTCGACCTTAGACACGCTCACTTCTTTAGTAGCTGCTGAACTAGCAGTCAGTTCATTTTCCAGCAACAAACTAGTGCCACTAGAAGAAGAAACTACTAAACTGTAAACTTCATTGCCTTCAGTTCTGCTAGTTCATTTTCCTGCAACCAGCTAGTAGTTTCTTCACTCAAGACAAAGAAAAAACCTGTCTCTCTCTGGCTGTTGCTGAATGCTGTAGCTATGGGTTACTGTTACTCTGCTATAAATCAGTTTGACACCGAGACACTGATAGTTTGACTTGATAGACAGTCAGCCTCCAGCTCTGAGCTAGCGTTGTCAGCACTCACATAGATTTTTATTAGAACATTGTGACTCCTTTGGCATTGTATGCACTTGTAGTTAGAGCATTGTGCATGTTTTAATTAGAGCACTGTGGAGATGAATATGTGCATGCTTTTAATTAGAGCACTGTGGAGATGAATATGTGCATACTTTAATTAGAGCGCTGCAGAGAAGGCTTTGTGCATGCTTTAATTAGAGCACTGCAGAGAAGGCTTTGTGTATGCTTTAATTAGAGCACTGCAGGGAAGGCTTTGTGCATGCTTTAATTAGAGCACTGCAGAGAAGGCTTTGTGCATGCTTTAATTAGAGCACTGCAGAGAAGGCTTTGTGTATGCTTTAATTAGAGAACTGCAGGGAAGGCTTTGTGCATGCTTTAATTAGAGCACTGCAGCGAAGGCTTTGTGCTTGCTTTAATTAAAGCACTGCTGAAAAGGCTTTGTACATGCTTTAATTAGAGCACCGCAGAGAAAATGCTTTAATTAGAGCACTGCAGAGAAGGTTTTGTACATGCTTTAATTAGAGCACTGCAGAGAAGGCTTTGTGCATGCTTTAATTAGAGCACTGCAGGGAAGGCTTTGTGTATGCTTTAATTAGAGCACTGCAGAGAAGACTTTGTGCATGCTTTAACTAGAGCACTGCAGGGAAGGCTTTGTGTATGCTTTAATTAGAGCACTGCAGAGAAGGCTTTGTGCATGCTTTAATTAGAGCACTGCAGAGAAGGTTTCGTGCATGCTTTAATTAGAGCACTGCAGGGAAGGCTTTGTGCATGCTTTAATTAGAGCACTGCAGAGAAGGCTTTGTGCATGCTTTAATTAGAGCACTGCAGGGAAGGCTTTGTGCATGCTTTAATTAGAGCACTGCAGAGAAGGCTTTGTGCATGCTTTAATTAGAGCACTGCAGAGAAGGCTTTGTGTATGCTTTAATTAGAGCACTGCAGAGAAGGCTTTGTGCATGCTTTAACTAGAGCACGGCAGAGAAGGCTTCGTGCATGCTTTAATTAGAGCACTGCTGAGAAGGCTTTGTGCATGTTTTAACTAGAGCACGGCAGTTTGTGTATGCTTTAATTAGAGCACTGCAGGGAAGACTTTGTGCATGCTTTAATTAGAGCACTGCAGAGAAGGCTTTGTGCATGCTTTAATTAGAGCACTGCAGAGAAGGCTTTGTGCATGCTTTAATTAGAGCACTGCAGCGAAGGCTTTGTGCTTGCTTTAATTAAAGCACTGCTGAAAAGACTTTGTGCATGCTTTAATTAGAGCACCGCAGAGAAAATGCTTTAATTAGAGCACTGCAGAGAAGGTTTTGTGCATGCTTTAATTAGAGCACTGCAGGGAAGACTTTGTGCATGCTTTAATTAGAGCACTGCAGAGAAGGCTTTGTGCATGTTTTAATTAGAGCACTGCAGAGAAGGCTTTGTGTATGCTTTAATTAGAGCACTGCAGAGGAGGCTTTGTGCATGCTTTAATTAGAGCACTGCAGAGAAGGCTTTGTGCATGCTTTAATTAGAGCACTACAGGGAAGGCTTTGTGTATGCTTTAATTAGAGCACTGCAGAGGAGGCTTTGTGTATGCTTTAATTAGAGCACTGCAGAGAAGGTTTTGTGTGTGCTTTAATTAGAACACTGCAGGGAAGGCTTTGTGTATGCTTTAATTAGAGCACTGCAGGGAAGGCTTTGTGTATGCTTTAATTAGAGCACTGCAGAGGAGGCTTTGTGCATACTTTAATTAGAGCACTGCAGAGAAGGTTTTGTGTGCTTTAATTAGAGCACTGCAGAGAAGACTTTGTGCATGCTTTAATTAGAGCACTGCAGGGAAGGTTTTGTGTATGCTTTAATTAGAGCACTGCAGAGAAGACTTTGTGCATGCTTTAACTAGAGCACTGCAGGGAAGGCTTTGTGTATGCTTTAATTAGAGCACTACAGGGAAGGCTTTGTGTATGCTTTAATTAGAGCACTGCAGAGAAGACTTTGTGCATGCTTTAATTAGAGCACTGTAGAAAAGGCTTTGTGTATGCTTTTGGACATTCACAACTTTTAATCGTGTGAAATATTTTTAATTTATTTTTGTATGGAAACAGTTTCAACTTCTTCCCCGACCCCAAGGATGGAAGTATCTACGCTCTAGGAGAGAACGACCATCTGGAGGTAAAGTTAGGAACGCCTGCAGCGTCACACGTAACATGACATGTACATCCACCCAATCAGGGATAAGATAATGATGGTAGTTACCTCCATCTTGTCTAGCCTGAGCGATGCTATATTTACCTGGCTCCTCCCTCTGCCTGAATTATACTTGCACCATGCATGCATAGACCCCCTGGAAATCCGTTTAAAAAAATACCTTTTTCCGTTTCAGATTTTTCTAAATTCCGTTTCACACCATGATTTATGTTTTTTCCCGTTTCAACAAATAAATAATTTATTATACACATTATTTAACTAAAACGTCCTTCTATACCCATAGGGATACAGCATAACAAGTTTTTTTGTGTTCTCTTCAGTAAGACTCCCTCTTCTATCATTAACTCTTTTCCCGGTGTAAGCGCCATATGGCGTAATTGCCTTTGAAAAATCATAAAATATCCATCATTGGTTTTTTTTGCAAAACAAAAATATCATAAAATAGCGCTATTCTAACTGCAGCTACATTCAAAATTATACGGCAATAGCGCCATGGTAACTAGGGAAATCCCGCCGTAAAGTTCAAGGGGTCAATTCTGCCCTAGAATTCAAAATGGTCGAAAGGGATGAGGTGCTCACAGCGGTCCTGGACGACAACTTCGACGACTTCGGGTTGTCTGACGCTGAATCTGAGGAAGGGGAGAGTGAAGCTATCTATACCTACTGTGGACAGCCCATTTGGATCGTGACCAAGTAGAGCTACTCGGCAGAGACTTTTCCAATCGAAACCATGGCAGTATGGACGAAGCTATGGCTGTTGGAGGCGAAGGCATTGATCCTGGTAAGTCAATGTACTTTGCTAGCTATATATAAAGCCTGATAGTCTGAGGAGCTAGCTAAATCATGGTGTTAGTTACACCTGTGTAATAGCCTACTTTCCTTTATAGTTCTAGCTGTACTTGATTCCTTGACTTGTCTAATAAGTTGACGAATAACAACTCTATCATGTTCAGATTTGATGGAGCAAGTGATGGACCATGACGGAGATAATAACATGGCACAGCTTCCCCATGTTCAGATGAGTTCTGATAAAGATAGTGATGCAAACACACCTACCCCACTCTCTTCATCCATACTGCACGAGGACGCTCGTCTTGTAGACCTGCTCGAGGACGTACTTTTCTCAGAAGTAGGAATGTTCAACTCTCCCCCTTGCCTTCATCCAGTGCTGCACGAGGACACTTTTATATCAGACTATGAGTATGTAATTACAGAGTATTTTATTGTATAATTGCTCTTTGATTCTGTGTACATTGTATCAATATTATTGGTTATGGGAATTGTATCAATAATATTGGTGGGAATTCTATACAGTAGAAATTATGTCCTCTCTGTTATACAGGGAAACGTCTGTCATACCACAGCATATCTCAGTTGTTCCTAAAGTTGGCTGAAAATAGAAGGATATTTATAATCTACAATACAATTTTAATTTTTTTAAAATATTAAACAACATTATAATGATATTCATACATGTGCGGTATGGTAACCTAGCAACATGAATTGACCACAATAATGTCCAACAGTAGAGCTATCTTGTGGTATATGGTTGCTAGGGACTATTGTTAACCTCTGATTTAATATCAATTTATTTGTACTTAATGGTCAATTTTTAATTTTTTTCCAAATAAACTCACCGGGAGAAGAGAATGTTTATACTGAGAAAAATTTCGTTCACAGTCAACTGATGCCACAGGCATCCAAATAGCATCTGAGGCAACTGGAGGGAAATGATCACTCGCGCTCTCCCAAAATGCTTGAAGATTCAATGGAGATGGAAGAGCACTTGGTGGTAATTGCGTATAGATTAGCCATTCTTCATGTAGCTCTGCTGATGGACTCTCAAGTCCTGGGATGACATCAAAGTCAGTGATGTCATGTCCCACGATAGCCAATTGTCGAGGATCAAAAACACGAACTGCCTTGTAATAGGCATAGGCTGGATGATTGTCCACATGACCAGCTTCTTTTGGCTTTCTTAACACTAGCTCTTACACAGTCTGCCATGGTAAGCCAAATAAGCCAAACCACCGGTGACTTGCATAAGCAGGTGGCACATTTTATATAACCCCCCCCCCCCCCCCAGCTCCAACCTTGTAAGTTTTACTTTGTGGCTAATTTAAGCCAGGCAGCTGGGACCTTAGCAACTGGGACTTTTGCTGAAAGGTTATAACATCAAAACATTGATTCCTTTGAATTAAACTAATATTCCGTGGATTCCAGTGGTAACCGATTTCCAGGGGGTCTACATGCACAAAAGTGTTATAGTTGACCACACCTACCACACCGATACCTCCGGTGTTATACTGACTGATCATGGGCTCTTGTATTTTGAAAGTTCATGTCTTCTCCGTTATTGTGGACATTTATGGTACATGACCTTTAGTTGTCTGCTTAACTCTTCTTGGAGTGTTCGAAATTGGAAATTGGACTCTTAAATCGTTCATACTTGTCGGGGAAGTACCTTAAAGGCACTTGAGGGAAGGGAAGTGGCCAAGTTTTGGTGTCAAGAGTTCCTGTAAACCTTTAGCTGTTTGATAGAGAACACTAGACATGTCACGAGGAGGGAGAGAAGGGGTATGGAGAGAGAGAGAAGCAAGATGGAAATGGAGGGGGTGGGGGGGAGATGGAGAGGGAGAAAGAGAGTGGAGTGAGGGAAATGGGAGGAAAAGAGGATGGAGAGGGGGAGAGGGAGGGAGAGAAATATATTAAACACACATAAATGTTTTATGAGGGGAAAAGGTGATTAAGATGGTTGACTCCTCCCACTCTGGGACTACATTGCATTAACCCCCACCCCCACATTACAGTAACTCCCTACTTACATTAACCCTCCACCCTGGGGCTACATACACATTAACCCCCCTATCCTGGGGCTACACCTACCCTGGGGGACTACAAGAACTAAGCCCCCACCCTGGGGTTACATACACTAGCAATGCTCAAACATAGTGTGTCAAGTGAAGGGGTGTGGCCATGTGCGAGTGGAAGCGAAAATATGAAAATAGCTTTTTTAAGTTCACACACACACACATACATACACAGAGGTCGTCTATTGCTCTGTGGCATAAGGTTTTTCATGGCCGCTCCTCAGCTTCCTCCGTTTCTTCAGCATGCTTTGATCTCGCTCATTTCTTGCTCAATTCCATCCTGTTTGTTTCACCAGTTCCATCCTTACCTGAACCGGTTCTTAGCATGCAATTAAGCGCATGCACAGAATTTCACTGCTGCAGTTCACATGCACACGCATACAGAGGATATTGACTGCCCTCTGTGTGACTCATATGTGAGGCAAAAAGGGACTCTCCTAAATATATACATGTAAAATGTAAATAATATGTTATGTATATACATGCATTTCTCTCCTTAGCAACAGCCACACCCTGTGGTTACCGAATGCTCACTCTGCTGTAGCCAATAGCCTTGCAGGGTTGTAGTAAGTGAGGAACAAGCCGTGATATCTATGCCTGCTAAGTGCCCTTTCAGCCATGGATAAAGCATGTTCCCCAATATCTCACAAAGCTACAAGCTCCTTCTGATCTCAACCCTTCCCTTCTGTGATTAACTGTATCTTGGTCTCCCCCTCAGAGGTTGGCACTGAGTATCCCGGGCCTGGTCGATATCTCCCCTATACAGAGCAGTGATGGACTCCTCTATGCAGGTATACTGCAGTGTCCTGATGGTATGCCATAACATCATAATCGTAGGCTAAAATATCCATGTGGTATGCTGAAGTATCAAAGTGGTATGATGGAATGGCCTAATGGTATATTGAAATCTAATGGTATACAGTATTTGTAGTGGTATACTTAACGTTACAGTACTAATCCTAATGATAAGCTAAAATATCTTAAATATCCTTATGATATACTAATGGTGCATGTATGCATGGTATACTGAAATACTTGGTGGTGCGTGTATAATGTAATGCTGAAATATCCTAATGGTATACTAAAATATCCAAGTCAGTATGCAACTGTTTATAATTCACTTCCCTGTTGGACGAGGGCTTTCTCTTGGGTTATCATGGTTACTGCTATGGTTGCCATGGCTCTTTGTTTGCAGGTCGTAAGGTTGACTCGTGGATTGCAGTGGACTCCCTGACAGGCATCAAGCTGCACTCCTTCTCCAGAGAGCATGTGTCCGAGACATGTTCCGGGTCCGACTCACAAGAATCTGTGCTGCACATCGCACGTACAGGTATGCACACTCTAGTATACCACCCATACAGGTGTGCACACTCTAGTATACCACCCGTACAGGTGTGCACACTCTAGTATACCACCCGCACAGGTGCGCACACTCTAGTATATCACCGATACAGGTACACATACTCTAGTATACCACCTGTACAGGTACGCACACTCTAGTATACCACCTGTACAGCTACGCACACTGCACACTCTAGTATACCGCAGGTACACACACTCTAGTTTACCACTCATACACATACACTAGTATAGTATACTACCTGTACAGGTGTGCATATTCTAGTACTTAACCTACATAATTTGTATTTTTTTCATGTTTTTCATAATGTACAAGAAATATGGATAATTAGAACAACCAATCAGTTACATACACATGCAAACACTACCTGTGAGCTGAAGTGAGTGCAGAAAATTAGGAGTGATATGTGTATGTGTGTGTGTGCGTGTGTGGAATAGTGCAGCAGATTAGGAGATGGTGTGTGTGGAATAGTGCAGCAGATTAGGTGTGTGTGTGTGTGTGTGTCTGTGGAATAGGGCTACACACACTTGAAGTCACTGTGTAGTAAATGTGTACACTGTTACCTTGTCTCTGTAGCCTACACCTTGACCATCTATGATCGTAGGACCCATGCGAAGAGGTAAGTGTCAGCACCTCTAGTAGTGTTTGGAGAGGTGCAATCTCACTTACACCACATACACACACCTCACACATACCACACACACACATATGCACACCACACACACACACACAGGAAGTCCCATAGGTGGCTCAGTCAGTGTGTTTCCCCCCCCACCCACCTACTTATGCTCCCTCCACACCTAACTTCCATAAACTGGTGTCTCTTCAAGTGTTTTTTTGGTGGGGGTGGGGGGCGGGGGGGGGGGGGGGGTTCTTACAAAAACTTGGGATTTCGACTTTGGGCTCCATGGATTCTACACACATTCACTCTATGAACTTTATATGTAGCTCAAAAGGTAGCTCTCTCTGTGTGTGCTCTCTTTTGATACCAAAAAACTGTTAAAGACGGTCAAAGTTGGGGACCTCAAAACCTACATGCATGCCTGAATTTTCTGCAGGTGTGGTTCCTGATTGGAAAGTGCATGACAGTAGAAATTATTGTGCGGCTAGCGCAAGCCAACTCTATAAAATGGGTGTTTTCCTTCGGCGGTAAGATGTGACTGCGTTGTCAAGTGTGGGTGCTGTGAATCGGGGCCCCCTTAAGTTTTGACCTGTTCCATCGTTGAGTAACTCTTATTAATTGGATCGGATCTTTTCTGACATGACTTTTGTTAATTCCGATTAAAAACTCTGATGATGGATCCCTGGTGCTCGGGTGTGTTCTGCTTGTTATGTGCCTGACAATCACTTACTTATCTGCGAAGGAAAGGTTGGAGCAACATTCCCCTTGTCTTTTAATTCAATTCACCTGAGTGGAAGTTTGAAACCGTGTGTGTGTGTTTGGTGTGTGTGTGTATGTGTGCACATGTATGTCTGTGTATATTGTCAGTATTGTGTGTGCATGCATATACATGTGTATGTGAGTGGTAGTTGACATACACATACTGTATACATGACACAAACATATACTGTATACATGCCACAAACATATACTGTATACATGCCACAAACATATACTGTATACATGACACAAACATATACTGTATACATGACAAACATATACTGTATACATGCCACAAACATATACTGTATACATGCCACAAACATATACTGTATACATGCCACAAACATATACTGTATACATGACACAAACATATACTGTATACATGCCACAAACATATACTGTATACATGCCACAAACATATACTGTATACATGACACAAACATATACTGTATACATGCCACAAACATATACTGTATACATGCCACAAACATATACTGTATACATGCCACAAACATATACTGTATACATGCCACAAACATATACTGTATACATGACACAAACATATACTGTATACATGACAAACATATACTGTATACATGCCACAAACATATACTGTATACATGCCACAAACATATACTGTATACATGCCACAAACATATACTGTATACATGACACAAACATATACTGTATACATGCCACAAACATATACTGTATACATGCCACAAACATATACTGTATACATGACACAAACATATACTGTATACATGCCACAAACATATACTGTATACATGCCACAAACATATACTGTATACATGACACAAACATATACTGTATACATGACACAAACATATACTGTATACATGACAAACATATACTGTATACATGCCACAAACATATACTGTATACACGACACAAACATATACTGTATACATGCCACAAACATATACTGTATACATGCCACAAACATATACTGTATACATGACAAACATATACTGTATACATGACAAACATATACTGTATACATGCCACAAACATATACTGTATACATGCCACAAACATATACTGTATACATGCCAAACATATACTGTATACACGACACAAACATATACTGTATACATGCCACAAACATATACTGTATACATGACACAAACATGTACTGTATACATGACACAAACATACTGTATACATGGCACAAACATATACTGTATACATGGCACAAACATATACTGTATACATGACACAAACATACACTGTATACATGCCACAAACATATACTGTATACATGACAAACATATACTGTATACATGCCACAAACATATACTGTATACATGCCACAAACATATACTGTATACATGACACAAACATATACTGTATACATGCCACAAACATATACTGTATACACGACACAAACATATACTGTATACATGCCACAAACATATACTGTATACATGCCACAAACATATACTGTATACATGCCACAAACATATACTGTATACATGACACAAACATATACTGTATACATGCCACAAACATATACTGTATACATGACACAAACATATACTGTATACATGCCACAAACATATACTGTATACATGCCACAAACATATACTGTATACATGGCACAAACATATACTGTATACATGCCACAAACATATACTGTATACATGCCACAAACATATACTGTATACATGACACAAACATATACTGTATATATGACAAACATATACTGTATACATGACACAAACATATACTGTATACATGCCACAAACATATACTGTATACATGCCACAAACATATACTGTATACATGGCACAAACATATACTGTATACATGCCACAAACATATACTGTATACATGCCACAAACATATACTGTATACATGACACAAACATATACTGTATATATGACAAACATATACTGTATACATGACACAAACATATACTGTATACATGACACAAACATATACTGTATACATGCCACAAACATATACTGTATACATGCCACAAACATATATACTGTATACATGCCACAAACATACTGTATACATGGCACAAACATATACTGTATACATGCCACAAACATATACTGTATACATGCCACAAACATATACTGTATACATGACACAAACATATACTGTATACATGACACAAACATATACTGTATACATGCCACAAACATATACTGTATACATGACACAAACATATACTGTATACATGCCACAAACATATACTGTATACATGCCACAAACATATACTGTATACATGGCACAAACATATACTGTATACATGCCACAAACATATACTGTATACATGCCACAAACATATACTGTATACATGACACAAACATATACTGTATATATGACAAACATATACTGTATACATGACACAAACATATACTGTATACATGACACAAACATATACTGTATACATGCCACAAACATATACTGTATACATGCCACAAACATATATACTGTATACATGCCACAAACATACTGTATACATGGCACAAACATATACTGTATACATGCCACAAACATATACTGTATACATGACACAAACATATACTGTATACATGCCACAATAGTAAAACAATTTTTAAATAACACCCAACACCTCCAGACCCTTTAATTAACTGAACTGCAAATATAATAATATAATGTGGAAGTTACTCAAGTTATTATGCACGTTGTCATGGTTACTGTTTGCTGTGTGTCTACATAGGTGGAATGCCACATACATGGAGTACGCCTCTAGCTCCTTCAACGAGCCTTCGGCCACAGGTATCTGCTACTTGCTGTCGACACACATGCTACTCACAGCACAGTTGTGGGGGTGAAAGGGTGTGCATTATTGTTGTTCTTCTTGTTTAGATTTCCTTCACTTCTGCTCCAACTCTGATGGTTCAGTTATCTCAGTAGACAGACTAACAGGTAATGGTCATCAAATGGTAGGGGCTGTACATGTCTGTGTCCATTAGTGCAATGAAGAAGTCCAGGATTAGTTGCGAAGTTGTTGGGCTTTCCTGTAACCATTATGGGGGGGTGCAGACACTTCACATGTTAGATTGGCCCATCTTTATAAAATGGCAGTGCTCCCCCCCCCCCCCCCCCCCCCCCCCCCCCCCATCCCCCCCACAATATGAAGCGCGATCAAAGCTCACATCTGCTAATACTTATATACATCAGCTGCTTGCCTAAAGTGTGGTTTCAGCCTACAATATTGGCTCAAAGAGACACCCTTGGATAAGATGGTGAGCCAATAGAGCGCAAAAAATATATACTGAAAGTGTGACCCCCCACCCCCACACATGAAATTATCTTCAGAGATCTATTTTTTTATCTCTGTTTTCCACTTGCATACTTGCATACAGTACTGAGTAGGTGCATTCATAAGAAGCTTTGTACCAGAAGCCTCCACCAGATGTTCCACTGCACGTCCACTTCCACGACACTCGGCTTCTCCATTGCTATAAAAAGCTGTGGGTAGAGCAATGCATAAAATAGCATCCAAATTCCGACCAATGTACTGAAACGACCGAGCAAGCCAGCTGATGTTCTGCCAGACGGACCGACCAATGTTTGTGGGTGTGGCTAATCTCTCATCATTTTTGTTTGCCATTTTTGGAGTAGTCATCTAGCGCTAGCTGCCTCGCTTGTTTGTTGCAGAGCTACCAAGTGCAAGTTATTTTTAGTTTTCTTCGTAGGTTGTTAACATTGCTATACATAGCTCAGAGTAGTGATTTATTAGAGTCCAGAGCCTAAGAGGAGGAAGATATCATATGCTGGGACCTCGTCCGATAGCTTTCCACTGGTTAGTAGTGTATGATACTTTTCTTCTTTTAGGCTTTGGGGCCGAGATATTGCTTCTCTGAGCCATAGCAGTGCTAAAATATTGCGAAGAAGAACCAAAACAACTTGCACTTGTTAGCTAAGCAACAGCTAGAACAACTTGCGCTTGTTAGCTAAGCAACAACTACTGTGGAACAACTTGCGCTTTTAGCTAATGAGACAACCAGCTACAGGTACAAGTCAAAATAAACTTTTACATTTCTGTTAATTAGAACAGTCGCTCAACGCCCACCAAAACGAAACAAAACTAATGGCGATGAAAATTGGAGGAGTTTAAAAAAATTCTGTTGCTATTTGCAAGATTGTGCTTGACTGCAGTCCTCCAGGAATTGCTGGAGTAGCCCTCGACATCACAGCATCTGAGGATTGATTGGAGCAGCTGTAGACATCGAAACAGCTATCTAATGATCACTCGGAAGCACTCTCGACATCGGCACAGATAAACGTTCGGTTTCACTGTTGACGAAACTACCAATGTGCTTGACCATAGCATCTTGAATGTCATTGCTAGTGTTCGAGGCAAGTCTTTTCTAATCAATGTGGTGAAGATGGAGGTGTGCAATTACAGCGCATTCAGCCAAGCAATTACCCAAAGTGTGAGTGAAGCTGGAATAGAATTTGAGGATGTTGTTTCTATTGTTTCAGACACTGCTGCGTACTGTAAGAAGGCATATAGGGATGTTCTCTCGGCTGTTTACCCTAAGTCTGTGCATGTTCTGTGCCTTGCTCACATTGTCAACCTGGCAGCTGAAGTTTTTCACCATCATGGTGACTTTTCACATACCTCTGATCTTATCATGATGATAAAGTCATCTCTCTTTAACACTCTCACCGCCATAAGCACCTACAGGCGCGAACTCGACATCGCTCGCATAAAAATTAACGCGAACGAGCTACAGATTTAAATTTTTTACCAAAGATAGCTCTAAACGTTAAAAAATACAATCAAAGAAAAATTCCAGGTAGCATGTGATTCCGTATATATTTTTTGACAATGAAGTTTTTCACCATCATGGTGACTTTCACATACACTTCACTGTGACCGTCCCGATAGCTTCTGGAGGCTCTTCTTCGGTGGAAAGCTGCAGAGCCATCTACTGCAGACTCGCTATCAATCAAAATCCTACCGAGTAGAGGGAAAAAGTCGCTCCTGGATGGATCTCTGTTGTTAGTGACTTTTTTACTGTTGTAGACAGAGATGTGTAACTTTTGTTTGCCTGCTTCAATAGAGCTGATTCATATACCAAGTTATAGTAGCTCTTTCAATTTGCAATCGAATGATATGCTTTGTTTCAAAATTTAATGGTAAAAAAAAAGTTATGAAATTCAAAAATATTTAAAATTTAAAAAAAAAAAGGTGTTGGGCTAAAGTCGGCGATGAAAGTGTTAAGAATCCTGGCAGAAAGAATCGATTCCTGAAGTGCCTTGGCGAGTTTATTGCTAGCACTGACGTCAAGCTACCACCAGTCCCTGTTTCATCTCGATGGAATTCGTGGTTTCAAGCAGCCATCTATCATGCCACAAGAATCCATGTGTATGAAGGTTTTTACAAGGCTGAGAAGGGGCAAGGGATGGCTGTTGAACGAATCATTGAATTCGTGACACACAACACTATCTATGCTGAAATAAGCCTCCTGCAGCTATACTTCATCAAGGAGAACTGCCAGAATTTGATGGCTGTCTTGACGTCACTTGAGGCCAAAGAAACTCCATTGGCATGTACAGTGTACAATCTCCTCCAAGATCTGCGTTCTTACCTCAGAGCTGGTGTCTCAAAAAGCAGCTTTGGCCCAGAGACAGATCGATTGCTTGACAAATTCGAGGCTGACCAGAAGAGAAAATACATCAAATCATTTCAGACTGTGTTCAGACTACATGTATCTCTTAATAAACTAGAACTTCACTTGGACAGACATCCAGCCTACCCACATTACACGGCTGTGAGGATTTTTGATTCGCGTCAGCTTCCAACTCTTGGGAATGATATCGAAGATTACCACGCTATCAATTCCCTCCAGGATACATCCCCTGAGCTGCTTGAAGAGTGGCTCATTTACACTCAGTATCGTGACAACTACCCAGTCCACTGTCCATTCCTGGATTTTGGGATAGCATGAAAGGCCGATTCCCCAAACTTTCTGCTATAGCTTCAAATGCTATTTGGATGCCAGTGGCTTCAGTTGATGTGGAGCGAAGTTTTTCACAATATAAGCACATCCTGAATGATCGAAGGGAGAATTTGACAGAACAAAATACAAAGAGACTTGTGATGTTATATTTTAATGGAGACATTGAAAGGCGTTTTAGCTAAGTATATATGTACTGGTATTTTATGTAAATTATTGCAGCCTATAATTAACCTATAATTTCTGAAATGGAAAATTCTAAAAAAAATCAAACGGAATTGAGGAAAAGCTGAAACGGAAAATGGCATTTTCTAAACGGAAAACCATTGTCTCTAGACGTCCCACGCTAGAAGTTGGAGGGGTTCCTCTGCCATGGTTGAACTGCACATGAGACACAAGATCACACACAATATTTGCTGTCGTTGCTTGTGTATTAATCGTCAAATAAGGGTGGGGTATATGTGTGCGAACAATTCATTTGGAGAACCTGCGGGGGACTATTTGAGGGCACAAAGATCGAGGAAATTGGTGGCTGTTGGTTTTTATCCCTCTAAGTGTGATGCATCACGATATTGCGACATAAGCTAGTAGGCTTGTTTTGTGGTGGGCGCTTTTTCACGAGATTTTCGCTTCTTAGGAGACAGAGTGCAAAAATAAGGCTAGAGGTATATAGTCAAGGCTAGGGGAAGGCCAGGGCCATAGGGGAAGGTTAGGGCTAGGATAGGTAGGGCTAGGGTAAGGTTACTAGGGTAATGATAGGGCTAGAGTAAGGTTAAGGATAGGGTTATGGCTAGGATAAGGTTAGGGCTAGGATAGGTAGGTCTAGGGTTAAGGGCACAGTAAAGTTAGGGCTAGGGGGAAGCTGGAGTAATTTAGGTTATGGTTGGGTTAGGGTAAGATTGGGGTAAGGGTAGGGCTAGGGGAAGGTTAAAGTAAGGTTAGGGCTAGGGTAAGAGTAAGGATAGGGTTATGGCTAGGATAAGGTTAGGGCTAGGGTAAGAATGAGGCTAGGGGAAGGATAAGGTTAGGCTATGCTAAGGATAAGGGATGGCTGGGATAAGAGATGGCTGGGATAAGAGATGGCTAGGATAAGAGATGGCTGGGATAAGAGATGGCTGGGATAAGAGATGGCTAGGATAAGAGATGGCTGGGATAAGAGATGGCTAGGATAAGAGATGGCTGGGATAAGAGATGGCTGGGATAAGAGATGGCTAAGATAAGGGATGGCTAAGATAAGGGATGGCTGGGATAAGAGATGGCTGGGATAAGAGATGTCTGGGATAAGAGATGGCTGGGATAAGAGATGGCTGGGATAAGAGATGGCTGGGATAAGGGATGGCTGGGATAAGAGATGGCTAGGATAAGAGATGGCTGGGATAAAGAGATGGCTGGGATAAGAGATGGCTGGGATAAGAGATGGCTAGGATAAGAGATGGCTGGGATAAGGTTAGGCTAGCTATGACAGGGCTAGGATTTGGCAAGACTGGCAACTGGGTGGTCCTGGGGTGCACATGGCACTATTGGGCTAGCTTCATGTAAATGAATGAATGCTCCGGACGGTGTGTGGCCTGCCACGCCTTGTGCCACTCATGAGCATGTCTTGCTGGGTTGGTGGGTTACTGTTCTCGCTGCACAGGGTTGCCCGTGTGGAGGAAGGTCTACACGTCTCCCGTGATGGCCATCTATTCCGTGGAGGGAGGCAGCCTGAGGAAGGTGCCGTCCACCAGTGTGGCAGCAGACTCACTGAACATGCTCACTGGGTCATCCATTCTGGCCATCAGGATGGACACGTTTGGGATCAAGGCGTCTGACTCCACTCTCCAGTGCGTGCTCTCTACATGTATGGTTGCACTCTGACCCCGAGTCACCATTACTCTGTGTGATATGTTTTGATGGCACTAGATACGGACTAGTAAGGCTAGGTATATACATATATATATATATATATATAGTAGGACTAGATGTATAGTAGGACTAGATATATAGTAGGACTATATATATATATACATGTAGATGCATAGTAGGACTAGATATATAGTAGGACTATATATAGATGCATAGTGACTATATATAGTAGGACTATATATAGATGCATAGTAGGACTAGATATATAGTAGGACTAGATATATAGTAGGACTAGATGTATAGTAAGACTATAATTATATATACATGTAGATGCATAGTAGGACTAGATATATAGTAGGACTAGATGTATAGTAAGACTATAATTATATAGATGCATAGTAGGACTAGATAAGGAGGCCACTTATCCAAATGCGCTGGTCAACTGAATGCTACAAGAATGAGGAAGTGCTGGCTATACTTATTATTTCATTTTCTGTGGGAGCAGCACAACAAAGATAGCCATTCTCCCAATCTGGGAATCTCTGCCAGCAGTTCCATTCGATTCTTCTTGCTCCATGTCAAAGTGGAGAGCTGGCTAGACACACTCAAAAGAGACAAAAAGTTGTCCTCAGCTCAATGAGCAAGATCTGTGATATTATGAAGAATGGGAGGAGTTTGCTCAATGAGCAAGATCTGTGATATTATGAAGAATGGGAGGAGTTTAGGTGGAGTAGTGGCAGAACGCGATGTTGGGAAGTGGAATGTCCACGATTTTATGTCGAGCAAGGTCAACCTTGCGCACTCAAGTTCAGATCTGAACTAACTCCAGTCCCAACAAGTTTGGATAAGTGACCTCCTCCTGACTACTACCTTGGCGCAGCCATGGTGTAATAATAATAATTGTTGTTGTTGTCATCATTATCATCATTATTATTATTATTATCATCATTGTTGTTGTTGTTGTTGTTGTTGTTGTTAGTTATTATTATTATTATATATTATATTATTATTATTGTTATTATTATTATTATTATTATTATTATTATTATTATTATTATTATTATTATATATTATATATTATGTTGTTGTTGTTATTATTATTACGTACTACCCAGAACTAGGGAGACGCAGGAGGACCACCGTATTTCAGTAGTAGTAATTAATTATACTACAACAATACTAACTACTACTATTACTTCTACTACTGCTGCTGCTATTTAACTCTCTCACCACCAACTTGATAAAGGAAACTTGAAGACTTCAACATTACAAAAGCAATAGTTGAGAAATGTACCTAGCGATTGTATATCAACCACTAGATTGCCAGCTGCTGGGAAGTCACCAGGTGCGCATAGAGATTCCAAGTCTGAGACAGATCCTGTCACAGAGGAATATCATATTTTTATTCAGAATCTATGATTAGCTAGAGAAATCACAATAGCCAGAGATAGGTATAATGTTCAGCTATCAATCCTGCTCTATGACTATGGTTGTATATCCACGCTTAAATATAGCTACCTGTCAAAATTCTTCCATTGTTTTAGGTGTCTATACTTGCCTTGAAACTGATCCACTGAATTGCTATCGTCGAGATACTTCACCAGAAACAGCAGCTTTCCTGATATCTGCCATGTCCTCAGGCACACAGCATCTCCAAGGCGTACCTGCATCCCAGCATTTTCTTCGTCACTGCTCTTGCTGTCTGCGAGGGTGAAGGCATCGTTAAAAAGTAGCTCCAAAGCCCTGTCTTGGCCATCTTTTCCAACCAGCAACTTCAACTTTAACCATATTAGTTACACATGAGCTGAAACGCTGTTTATTGATAGAACACCTTTCAATGAATTGATTACGTAAATGGGCAATTTTGATTGCGATTTTTGTGTGTGGTCCTTATTCATTGCGCCTATAAGTGCTCACTGTGGTGAAAGAGTTCAAAGGTTACTATATTCCGAGCACACTCGGCCTTCAACCATGCCATTCTCTGTCCATCTCAGAGCATCTGTTTAAATGGCTGTTTAAATGGCCGACCAGAGACAAAATTTCATCATTCCTATTGCTATTGTCGATCTTGTTGTTGCCATGTTGTTGTGTTGTTGCCATGTTGTTGGTGTTGCTATTGTTGCCATGTTGTTGTTGTTAAGAGTCATTCTGTATCCCCCCAGGCCTTCACTCTTCGTGGGCTCGTATGAAGGCCAGGCATATGCTGTCCAATCACTAGTCAGAGAAACTGATCTCAAACTTGAGGTACAGAGTTCACCTATGGTACAATCTTGTCGTGGTGGGAGTTAGTGTGGTGGTGGTAGTTATTATAGTAAGTAGCTGCTTAGGTAAAGGGTCACCTATGGTACAATCTTGTCGTGGTGGTAGTAAGTAGCTGCTTGGGTAAAGGGTGGAGGGGATCTTAGTCTCGTGAGCATTATGAATTGGTATATTTTGTGGGCAGTACAGGAGTATAGCATATATGGTAAATATAGCCAGGTTTTGATCCGTCCAATCCTGCCATTCTGTAGCAGCCTTCACCTAGAAATATCAATGTTATAACACTAAGCACCATATGTTAGTACTATAGGTACAAACACAGCAGCTAGCATGGTGTCAGCTGACACTACAGGACCACAGTGTTAGTGTAGGTACATACACAGCAGCTAGCATGCTAGTCAGCTGGCACTACAGGACCACAGTGTTAGTGTAGGTACATATAGCAGCTAGCATGCTAGTCAGCTGTCACTACAGGACCACAGTGTTAGTGTAGGTACATACACAGCAGCTAGCATGCTAGTCAGCTGTCACTACAGGACCACAGTGTTAGTGTAGGTACATACACAGCAGCTAGCATGCTAGTCAGCTGTCACTACAGGACCACAGTGTTAGTGTAGGTACATATAGCAGCTAGCATGCTAGTCAGCTGTCACTACAGGACCACAGTGTTAGTGTAGGTACATACACAGCAGCTAGCATACTAGTCAGCTGTCACTACAGGACCACAGTGTTAGTGTAGGTACATATAGCAGCTAGCATGCTGTCAGCTGGCACTACAGGACCACAGTGTTAGTGTAGGTACATACACAGCAGCTAGCATGCTAGTCAGCTGTCACTACAGGACCACAGTGTTAGTGTAGGTACATACACAGCAGCTAGCATGCTAGTCAGCTGTCACTACAGGACCACAGTGTTAGTGTAGGTACATACACAGCAGCTAGCATACTAGTCAGCTGTCACTACAGGACCACAGTGTTAGTGTAGGTACATATAGCAGCTAGCATGCTAGTCAGCTGTCACTACAGGACCACAGTGTTAGTGTAGGTACATACACAGCAGCTAGCATGCTAGTCAGCTGTCACTATAGGACCACAGTGTTAGTGTAGGTACATACACAGCAGCTAGCATGCTAGTCAGCTGTCACTACAGGACCACAGTGTTAGTGTAGGTACATACACAGCAGCTAGCATACTAGTCAGCTGTCACTACAGGACCACAGTGTTAGTGTAGGTACATATAGCAGCTAGCATGCTAGTCAGCTGTCACTACAGGACCACAGTGTTCTGCATTGATCACATTCCAGCTGCTCAGAGGCTCTTTTTTGCCACGCACATTTCTGCTACCCTCTCTCTCTCTCGAAGATCCTTATGGTCCAGGAGACTAAAGGTTGCTTCTGTTCTGTTTGGAGTGGTGGGGGGGGGGGGGATCCCAGATTCCATCCTTCTTTTTCATAAGTATAAAAATAAGCTTTTTGTCGTCATTGTTGTCATTATTATTGTTGCTGTTGTTGTTGCTGTTGCTGCTCTACTGCTCAACATAGTTTACTTCCAGTGAGCTACCTCTGCTTGAAGGACCCAAGGGAGATGCTTCTTCCGCTGAAGTCACCAGCGATGATGATGAGGAGGAGAATGATGATGGAGCAGCAATAAACCAGGTAAGTGTAAGTGCACGTGTGAGCCTGAACTCCACTCCTTGTGTGCACATACATGTGTGGTGTCCACCTTGTGGTGCACATACAGGTGTGGTGTCCACCTTGTCATGCACATACAGGTGTGGTGTCCACCTTGTCATGCACATACAGGTGTGGTGTCCACCTTGTCATGCACATACAGGTGTGGTGTCCACCTTGTGGTGCACATACATGTGTGGTGCCCACCTTGTCATGCACATACAGGTGTGGTGTCCACCTTGTCATGCACATACAGGTGTGGTGCCCACCTTGTGGTGCACATACAGGTGTGGTGTCCACCTTGTGGTGCACATACAGGTGTGGTGCCCACCTTGTCATGCACATACAGGTGTGGTGTCCACCTTGTGGTGCACATACATGTGTGGTGTCCACCTTGTCATGCACATACAGGTGTGGTGTCCACCTTGTGGTGCACATACAGGTGTGGTGCCCACCTTGTGGTGCACATACAGGTGTGGTGTCCACCTTGTGGTGCACATACAGGTGTGGTGTCCACCTAGTCATGCACATACATGTGTGGTGTCCACCTTGTCATGCACATACATGTGTGGTGTCCACCTTGTCATGCACATACAGGTGTGGTGTCCACCTTGTCATGCACATACATGTGTGGTGTCCACCTTGTCATGCACATACAGTTGTGGTGTCCACCTTGTTATGCACATACAGGTGTGGTGTCCACCTTGTTATGCACATACAGGTGTGGTGTCCACCTTGTCATGCACATACAGGTGTGGTGTCCACCTTGTGGTGCACATACAGGTGTGGTGTCCACCTTGTCATGCACATACATGTGTGGTGTCCACCTTGTGGTGCACATACATGTGTGGTGTCCACCTTGTCATGCACATACAGGTGTGGTGTCCACCTTGTGGTGCACATACAGGTGTGGTGTCCACCTTGTCATGCACATACAGGTGTGGTGCCCACCTTGTCATGCACATACAGGTGTGGTGCCCACCTTGTCATGCACATACAGGTGTGGTGTCCACCTTGTCATGTACATACATGTGTGGTGCCCACCTTGTCATGCACATACAGGTGTGGTGCCCACCTTGTTCATGCACATACAGGTGTGTCATGCACATACAGGTGTGGTGCCCACCTTGTTCATGCACATACAGGTGTGGTCAAGCACATAGGTGGAAAATGAATTTCGTTAATAATCCATAAAACTCATTTTCCACCCGTGCACGCTTGACCACGTACTTACATTTTAGCGCCTAATGAAAACACTGATTGTGTAGAGTAGAGCTTCCTCTAGCCACTGGTGCTAATTTCAACTCGTTGGCACTTTGCAATCTGGAGATATTTATGCAGCAAAACAGGCATTCAGGTTCACTTGAAGTTCCCTCCACTTTAGCTCCAGCTATAGTTATACCTATGAAAAATATTTTAGTATCAACAGAGAGCACACAGAGAGGCCTATCTTTTGAGCTACCATATCAAGTCCACACCATGAAGTTTACGTACAGAATCTCGGAGCTATAAAGTGGTAACCACAAGTTAAAAAAAAAGCAACTATCCCCCTTTGAACAGGAATAGAAATTTTAAAAGTTAAAAGTCGAATAGGGACAGAGATTTTAATTTGAGCAGGAATATAAATTTTAAGTCGAAAATTTTAAATAGAAATTTTAAGTTGAACAGAAATAGAAGTTGAACAGAAAAAGTTGAACAGAAATAGGAATTTTAAAAGTCAAATAGGAACAGAAATTTACAGAAATCGAAATTTTAAGATAAATAGGAAAGTTGAATAGGAACAGAAATATTAGGTTGAACCGGAACAGAAATTTTAAGTCGAATAGGAGCAGAAATTTTAAGTTGAACAGGACAACATAAGTCAAGCAGGAACAGAGATTTTATGTCGAATAAGAAACGTTGGCTTCCCCTCCAATGGTAGCTTGATTTGAGCTGCCTCAACCAGTGGCATTGCGTCTTGTGCCCGAAGTGGTCCAGCGGGCTAATGTATAATTGGATGTGATTTTAGAATCTTTGCATAATTAAAGGAGCTATGGTACTAGTGTCTAATACTACAGGAAGTGTCTAGTATACTACAAGAAGTGTGGTGCACTACAGGAAGTGTCTAGTATAATGCGGTGGCGGGGAGCGGAAGTGTCTAGTATACTACATGATGTGCAATAGTAAACTCCACAAACTCTTTGACCCAATTAGTATACTTGAAAATCTGTGGTTGCCTGTATTGAGCATGCTGGTGAGAGTGGAGTGCAACTCTTAGTTAGCATAGCGATGGAAGCTTATGGCAATAGCTGCAACTGCAAGTCTATAGATGAGCCAAGCGTGAGACCAAGCGATCATCAACATAGCTAGTACAATTGGCAAGGTCAGAGGTCACTTGATTTTTTAGCGACTATATTTCGAGATTTGTGTAAAAGTCTAGGGACAGTGTAGATGTGGCTCTTTTAATGTATGGAGAAAGTGTAAAGTGTCTTACCTAATATGACACTTGTGTGTCTGCGTGTGTATGGGTGTGTTACAGCTGTTGGAAGCTGGACACTATTGCTTGCCTGAGGAGGGAAAGATGAATTTTCAGCCGATCTCTAAACAGATCGATGAACAGTTTATGAACCTATTGAGGCACAGAGGTTTCTCAGTCACTGGGAAGAAGGTTGCTGGCTCAGAGGTCTATGCTGTGACTCCTTCTGCAAGTCCAGTTTGTGAGTTTGTGTGGTGAGGTTGTCCTTGTGAGAGAGCAAGTGCTCACAGCTCATAAACCAGAGTTTGCCAGTGTGAGCTTATAAGAGAGCATGTGGTTATACATGCATGTAGCAACCAGAGTTTGCCAGTGTGAGCTTATAAGAGAGCATGTGGTTATACATGCATGTAGCAACCAGAGTTTACCAGTGTGAGCTTATAAGAGAGCATGTGGTTATACATGCATGTAGCAACCAGAGTTTGCCAGTGTGAGCTTATAAGAGAGCATGTGGTTATACATGCATGTAGCAACCAGAGTTTGCCAGTGTGAGCTTATAAGAGAGCATGTGGTTATACATGCATGTAGCAACCAGAGTTTGCCAGTGTGAGCTTATAAGAGAGCATGTGGTTATACATGCATGTAGCAACCAGAGTTTGCCAGTGTGAGCTTATAAGAGAGCATGTGGTTATACATGCATGTAGTAACCAGAGTTTGCCAGTGTGAGCTTATAAGAGAGCATGTGGTTATACATGCATGTAGCAACCAGAGTTTGCCAGTGTGAGCTTATAAGAGAGCATGTGGTTATACATGCATGTAGCAACCAGAGTTTACCAGTGTGAGCTTATAAGAGAGCATGTGGTTATACATGCATGTAGCAACCAGAGTTTGCCAGTGTGAGTTTATAAGAGAGCATGTGGTTATACATGCATGTAGCAACCAGAGTTTACCAGTGTGAGCTTATAAGAGAGCATGTGGTTATACATGCATGTAGCAACCAGAGTTTGCCAGTGTGAGCTTATAAGAGAGCATGTGGTTATACATGCATGTAGCAACCAGAGTTTGCCAGTGTGAGCTTATAAGAGAGCATGTGGTTATACATGCATGTAGCAACCAGAGTTTGCCAGTGTGAGCTTATAAGAGAGCATGTGGTTATACATGCATGTAGCAACCAGAGTTTGCCAGTGTGAGCTTATAAGAGAGCATGTGGTTATACATGCATGTAGCAACCAGAGTTTGCCAGTGTGAGCTTATAAGAGAGCATGTGGTTATACATGCATGTAGCAACCAGAGTTTGCCAGTGTGAGCTTATAAGAGAGCATGTGGTTATACATGCATGTAGCAACCAGAGTTTGCCAGTGTGAGCTTATAAGAGAGCATGTGGTTATACATGCATGTAGCAACCAGAGTTTGCCAGTGTGAGCTTATAAGAGAGCATGTGGTCATACATGTAGCAACCAGAGTTTGCCAGTGTGAGCTTATAAGAGAGCATGTGGTCATACATGTAGCAACCAGAGTTTGCCAGTGTGAGCTTATAAGAGAGCATGTGGTTATACATGCATGTAGCAACCAGAGTTTGCCAGTGTGAGCTTATAAGAGAGCATGTGGTTATACATGCATGTAGCAACCAGAGTTTACCAGTGTGAGCTTATAAGAGAGCATGTGGTTATACATGCATGTAGCAACCAGAGTTTGCCAGTGTGAGCTTATAAGAGAGCATGTGGTTATACATGCATGTAGCAACCAGAGTTTGCCAGTGTGAGCTTATAAGAGAGCATGTGGTTATACATGCATGTACGTAGCAACCAGAGTTTGCCAGTGTGAGCTTATAAGAGAGCATGTGGTTATACATGCATGTAGCAACCAGAGTTTGCCAGTGTGGGCTTATAAGAGAGCATGTGGTTATACATGCATGTAGCAACCAGAGTTTGCCAGTGTGAGCTTATAAGAGAGCATGTGGTTATACATGCATGTAGCAACCAGAGTTTGCCAGTGTGAGCTTATAAGAGAGCATGTGGTTATACATGCATGTACATGTAGCAACCAGTGAGAGCGTATTTAATTATGTGAATATTATATTGTCCTGTAGCTACAGATGCAGTTCCTCTCTCTCGTGCCACCTCGTCTGTGATTAAGACTGAACCGGCACATGATCTTGGACCAGTGCCTCGGAGAGCAGGCGAACTCCACCCCCTTGTGCTCTCCATCCTGACCGTGCTAGTATCTGCCATCTTGGCCTCTGTCATCGCCATCACCGTCACCAGACTGGCAGGAAACACCTCCCAGGTTGGTGCTTGGTCAGCAGAAAGCCACTTTGCTCGGCTCTGTCCGCAGCCTCACTTGTTTTCAATAATGGTTGCTATGAAGCATGCACGCAATTGTATCAAGAATTTTCAACCCACATAATCCAGTGTTTCATACGAGGGTAACGGTGAAGGAGGGAGGGGGGGAGGGGAGATACCCTGAGTTATTCACCCCCTTCCCTCCCCGACATTCCCTTGCTCAAGGAAAAGCATAAAGTGTGCATGCCCTCCTCTCCTCCTCTTCCTGTGAATTTATTTGCCAATCATAACTTAGTGAGCGAAGCAAGCTGACTCTCTAATCATGTCAATTGAGATTTTTCTGATATATAATATGTATATATAAGTGATAAGATCTGAGAAAAGGGCCCACTTCGCCCCAAAACTGATTTTGCACTAGGACCTGAAATAGCTA
This sequence comes from Cladorhizidae sp. MBARI D1340-BT2, assembly GCA_028752905.1. NCBI lineage: Eukaryota > Metazoa > Porifera > Demospongiae > Poecilosclerida > Cladorhizidae > Cladorhizidae sp. MBARI D1340-BT2. The sequence goes on along the minus strand of JAQNBH010000008.1, from coordinate 22,865,792 downwards.
CCAAAGTTATGAATCATGTTATTTTCATAAATCACCGAGCAGTGTCATTGCTCTATCTTTCTATAAAGTTTCAAGGCCAAGAAGCGCTTCCTTCCATCCAAGTGAGCAGTTAGAAAAAGCTTAAAAAATAGAGAAGCGCGTACAGAATGGAAATACAGGCACATGGGAATTTCCCTTTGGTTTCCATAGCAACCTAAATAAACAGCGTGGCTATTGAAAATGCAGGGTTTCATTTATGAGGGCGGGGGGGGGCAGCTGCCCCCCCTGGAACCTTTTTGACCCCCCTTGGAAATTGTATTATTAAAATTCATAGATCACATCTTTAACCATCATGCCCCCTTCCTTAATATCCAGATTCCTCCAGTTGCCCCCCCTTGGACAATTTTCTAAATGAAACCCAGAAACATGATGTCATCAATGCGTGACACGAAGTTTCGCATAAAACAACACAAGGGTAATTCCAATACGCGTTTTATCGTTTGAGGGTGTTGTGAAGAATGGAAGCAAAACTGTGTATAACTTTTTGAATGGCATTAGATCAAGGCACAATTCCAGTACCATTCCACTTAGCTATCCTTGCACTTTAACCTTAGGCCAATAAGCAGTGTTTTTTTTGTTTTTGGCAAAGTGGGCCCTTTTCCCAGTTCCTCATACAAATGAGATTTTCAGCTCAACTACGCGGCCCCATAATACACGGACTAGTAGGGGTAAAGTTACCTCCGCCACATAATAGTTTTCATGAAACAACGAATAAAGTTAAGAGAATGCAAGAAGAAGGAAAAAACTTAATCTGAAAAGAGCGAAGCGTGTCTCACAGATTCCGTGGAGCAGATGAAAGAAAGGCCAATAAGGGGGTTAAAAACGAGGAGGATAGAGCTAGGAAGCGTGCCAAAGAAGTGCAGCAGAACGTGAGAGTGCTCCCCATGGAGGGGGCAGCAAAGGAGAGGAAATAACAACCCGCCATGTTGACCCTCTGGACGAGACAAAAATTACTTCCTTTTCTCCCCATCTCAATTTTTCCCGCCAAACAAGACACTGCATTTCTTACTAGTCGTTAGTGCTGTATTCTATCTCAAGTTGTGATAACTGCCCTGCCCATGCAGTGGGCGTATTACGTTTACTCCTGCACACGTGTGAACAAAGCAACCTAGAAATAGACCCGAGGGATCTCTACCAAACTTACGTAGGTGCATTAAAGACGTTCCAAGGAACAATTCATCGGATTCTGAAAGGTCTTTGGGAAGGGTTTGCATCTTAAAATGCTTCCTGGTTTTGAATATACTTTGCAGTGACACGCTGCAGTCGACTTCAGGGTTGAAAGACGTTTTCATGTGTCAACACTATCAGAGGAATTTTAGCTGGTCACTGACCTATGTATCATCAACCTCTTGCAGAACATTTGCCAAGACATGTATATATATATATGTCCCTCGACCTGCAGGACAGCCCTAACAGTGAGCATAGCAACAAAAGTTCAATTTTAATCCTTGCCAGTTTAGTGGAATGCAAATACAGGTTGTTGACCTCTTCAGTGATAGACATGCCAGGCAAACCTCCAGTGGTTGACATGCCAGGCAAACCTCCAGTGGTTGACATGCCAGGCAAACCTCCAGTGGTTGCCATGCCAGGCAAACCTCCAGTGGTTGACATGCCATGCAAACCTCCAGTGGTTGACATGCCAGGCAAACCTCCAGTGGTTGACATGCCAGGCAAACCTCCAGTGGTTGACATGCCAGGCAAACCTCCAGTGGTTGACATGCCAGGCAAACCTCCAGTGGTTGACATGCCAGGCAAACCTCCAGTGGTTGACATGCCAGGCAAACCTCCAGTGGTTGACATGCCATGCAAACCTACAGTGGTTGACATGCCAGGCAAACCTCCAGTGGTTGCCATGCCAGGCAAACCTCCAGTGGTTGACATGCCATGCAAACCTCCAGTGGTTGTCATGCCATGCAAACCTCCAGTGGTTGACATGCCAGGCAAACCTCCAGTGGTTGACATGCCAGGCAAACCTCCAGTGGTTGACATGCCAGGCAAACCTCCAGTGGTTGACATGCCATGCAAACCTCCAGTGGTTGACATGCCATGCAAACCTACAGTGGTTGTCATGCCATGCAAACCTCCAGTGGTTGACATGCCAGGCAAACCTCCAGTGGTTGACATGCCAGGCAAACCTCCAGTGGTTGTCATGCCATGCAAACCTCCAGTGGTTGACATGCCAGGCAAACCTCCAGTGGTTGTCATGCCATGCAAACCTCCAGTGGTTGACATGCCAGGCAAACCTCCAGTGGTTGACATGCCATGCAAACCTCCAGTGGTTGTCATGCCATGCAAACCTCCAGTGGTTGACATGCCATGCAAACCTCCAGTGGTTGTCATGCCATGCAAACCTCCAGTGGTTGACATGCCAGGCAAACCTCCAGTGGTTGACATGCCAGGCAAACCTCCAGTGGTTGACATGTCAGGCAAACCTCCAGTGGTTGACATGCCAGGCAAACAGCAACTAGATTCCTCGTTTATTGACTGCATTGGAGCAGGTGTTAATTACAAGTTTGCAACAGAGTGATTGGAGTGTTGGAGTTGCATATGCCCACATATTTAAGATACCTTGAGATTTCATCAAATGGACTGACATCAGTTCTGGGGGAGTGTCTCCATCCCGTCCCCAAACCCTGTATGAAACACAGCGTAACTATACTTATTGGGAGCACGTGTGATTTTTAATCTTTCTTGGTATTCTTTGCATCACTTGTTTTTTCAATGATGATAATTAATGTTATTGTTGTTGTTGTTGTTGTTGTTGTTGTTATTATTATTGTTATTATTTTTGTTGTTAAGGCGGGACTAATCCATTTCTGGGCCTTTTTTTAATTCGTTCATACCTTTTTGGTTCTATATACTATGATGTTGAAATTAGTACCAAAATGCTGCTCATTCAGAGAGCTTTCCAATGGTATATTTAGTTTTGACCTAGCGCCATCCTGGTCAGAGTTGTGGACACCAAGGTGATTTCACTTTATTGCACTTTACTCAACACCTGTGTCACATAACCACTTACAATTTTGACAGCACTTAGAGAACCCACAGACATGCATTTTGAATGGATGAAAACATCATAACTTGTAAAATGGATTTTTAAGAAAGGTCAGTGTTTTGCTCATGATTAGCAACATTCCAGGGCTAATATCTCTCCCATAGATTTTTTTTAGTGGATTCTTTCTATTCAAATGGAAGAGTATGAAAAGAGCTTTCAAATGATATATTAAAAGTTGATATAGGACAAAGCATGGCCCAGTTATGTGCACACAAACTTGAAATAACTCGTTTTGAGATAACGGCTCTTGAAAAAAGTACATTATTATGTTCTCTATATTCCTTTCAGGTTCGTAACTTCGAATTTATGTAGTCAATAGCATGGACAAAAGTGTGTATAACTTTGCAGTGAAGCATTCAAATGCTCTGAAACTTGAAATAGAAATACTACATGAACTATACTATAGAATGAATAAATAACTTTAAAAAATGTTTTTTTCCCGAACGAATGGATTAGTCCCGCCTTAATGTTGTTGTTGTTGTTGTTGTTGTTATTATTATTATTATTATAGTGACAATTTTGGTATTGACTGGCCCTACTATAGTTTCATGCGTAAGCAATCTTCATTGACAACTACGTCAGCTTTGCTTAGCAGTGAGCACTGTTTGTGGCCTACATTGACAAACCACTTTCACTATTTTATTATTATTGTTGTTGTTAATTATTATATTGTATTTCTTTTTATCTCCAGAAAAACTCTCCTTTATCTCACCCCTCGACCAACTCCTCTCCTAGCAACTCCACGTCTTCCTCAGCTAGTGGCAGCGTCGGGAAGGGCATGATCAACGGAGGGACGACTGTGCCATTATCACCTTCCGTTGGTAACCCTTTCTTACATGCATATAATCGTCCTTGGTGATGAGATGGATTTATGCCTGTGCATACATTGGCAGTATGTTTTGAGGGATTAAACATGCATGTGTGCGCCCCCAAACATGTACATGCCTGGCATACAGAACATGCAGAGAGAGAGAGATCACTGCTTTCCCGAGCTACAGTAACACACACACACCTGTTGAAAGCTGGTTGTAAGCTAGGCACCTATAGTATCAGTCAACGAGAAAATGGGTGCTTGCAAAAGTTTTGGGGAAGAAAGGGCATGGCATACAATGCAATTTAATGAGCTATCACAGAATGAATGGCTGTGTGTGTGCTAGGCTGTTGTCTCCATCGCTAAAGCAGCGGTATGGCATGCTTGGCCAGCATAGTCGGGGGTCCGACTAGGTGCCTCTGGAAGTTGGCCATAGCCGTGTAGCTGTGTCATGAAAAGCAGCTGGTTGTTAGATGCGTGTTGGTGAGTTTGCCACCTGAATGTTGCTTGGTGAAGCCACTGTGAGTGTAATAATAGGTCTATAGTACGTCTATTGATGCTGTGAGCATGGCACAGCCAAAAAGCCGACTGGTTGAAAGTTTCAATGTTGCCATTCTAGGGTCAAAGTGCATGCCACAGCAGCTCAGTTTATATGCGTGGCTGGATTATATGTGTGGCTGGAAGCCCCTCAGAATGTCCGCACTTGTACATAACATAAACCCCGCCTTCTTGGACACCGCGCAGGAGCTTAACGAGCAATAGCCATGTGTGAGACCAGGTTCTTGTAGCCAGTGTCGTCCACTGTGTGTATCGAGCTGGCTAAAAAGGGATGGAGGAACAGTTGTACCGTTGCTGAGCAGAGCCTGGAGAGTGCCACGGTGGACGTCTTATCCTCAAGCTTGTCTAGTCGACAAAAATGGATGGAACACCAACTTCTGAGAAGGAGGAGACGTGTCCAGGATCAATGCCTAGCAATTGGGCTTGAACCAGCAGTCGAGTAGGTGCTTAACAAAAAATAGGTGCTCTCCATAGATATACCTGCTTAACAACCTTGCTTTTATATTGCCCTCCCTGTAATTGGTTTTTAGAATGCCACCACACATACACACACACATACACACACAAAAGAAGGTCATATCTCAGAAAAACTCACTTAGGCTACTTCGTAGCATCCCCAACTGTGGCTTCATGCGATTTTAGCCAGCAAACACTTCAAGCGTGCCTTAAATTCTTCGCTAATGTTGTGATTATTTAAATGTTGCTCTACTGTGCATTACAATATATATATACACACATTTACATAAATATACATATACTTTACATAAATATACATATTTACATAAATATTTACATAAGTATACATATTTACATAAATATTTACATAAATATACATAATTATATATAAATACATATTTACATAATTATATATAAATACATATTTACATAAATAATATGTATAAATATACATGCATATTTACATAAATATACAATTTATGTATAATATATTTACATAAATATACATTTTTACATAAATATACATTTTTACATAAATATACAATTTATGTATAATATATTTACATAAATATACATTTTTACATAAATATACATATTTACATAAATATAAATATATACAGTATATACATGTATTTTATCCTGCATATATGTCTTGCCTTGTATTTTATTTCCCCTGCTGCATAGTTGATATCCCTGATAATTCCTGCTCTTGTTTTCTGTAGATGGAGAGGTGAGGGTGGGAAAGATAACATACTTCTCCCAGGAGGTACTGGGCCATGGCAGTGAGGGGACCATGGTCTTCAAGTAAGTGCATGGCCCTGCTTTGCCGTATGGAGAGGTGCATTATCGGTGTGTTTATAGGCCATTCTGCGGATATTGATTGATTGGCTCCACTTCTAGTAACATTATAATAGCTGTAACTTTTTTTCCAGGAATAAACTTTTCAGACTGTTCAGAATGCAAATAGAATAAGCTGGAGTTTTGGAGAGATAGGCAAACAAGAGCTGCCCATTGCTATGCCGCTCTCTTGTCTACAAGAAAACTTGGTGCAAACAAATCCATCCAGTAGCACCTCGAAAGGGATTTAGAGCAACTCGAGCTCTTTCATGAAGAAGAAGCTTCCAATGGCTGTGATTGTTAGCTATTTCTGATTATTTTAATTATTTTTTATTTATTTTTGTTACCCTTCCTCTCGCTCCCACCAGCAAACCAGACGTAGACTTTTGTGACTATTTTATTACTGATGCAGGTGTCTACTTGGCATGTGTGCAGGTAAATAATCCAGCGTTTAGTGTGCACGGTTCATTATTACAATTTACTTTGTCAACAGAGTTACTTTGTCAACAGAGTCCGAGTTTATGGATATATCCACACAGAGGTCAATCTGTCATCTGATTACTGTCAACTTTTTATTTGCAGTATTTTTATAACCGGTTATTTATCACTCTATTTTTTCCCTTCTTCTTTCCCCCCATATCCTAAGAATCAGCTTTCTTCTAATTATACGTACGTATAGTATCCAAATGCAGTAAACTACAAGTTTGGTGTAAGAATCAGTTCCACCATTGAGGTGAGAAGACAAAAGCTACACAGCTCTCTCACTCTCTACAACAAATTTTACAGCAAAGAGGTCCACCCAGGAGCACCTCCTTTCTCAAGAGTGACGGCATTCAGAGTGGTCCCAGGCAAGCATACAATTAAACTTTCCTCAGCAAAAGAGCTTCCAGAATAAAAGCAGCAAAGGCCCAGTTCGTGGCGACAGTTACAATCAATCACCTGGCTAAAAAAATTATTATTATAATAAAATTAATAAACTTAAAAAATAAATAAGAATATTATTCTACACTTTTCTCGCTCACTCAGAAATTAAGTGTTATATGATCAATCTATACAGCAGTCTACGGGGGGATTCCGGTATGAAACTTCATTTTTAATTTTTATATTAAAACATGTGAATGATGAGCTTGCGCTGACCTACCTCCAGCGGTCCATCGATTCATCAGCAAGACTGAGCCCAGCCATGTGACAAGCTGATCATCATGTAGTACATAGCTTTGACTACGACTACTTCTTTGCAAGTTCTTCTGCTAGTCATATCTGCAAATATTTTTCCCCTTGAAATATCCCTCTAAATGATGTTCGAATTTATGGGTTTGATCAGAGTGTGCACTAGTTAGGAAGTTAGGAAAGTAACACTGCAGGTCTCCATAACAACAGGTTGCCTATGCATGTCTCTGTTGTAACAAATTGCCCCCATCCTCCATAATAATAATAATTGTTGTTGTTGTTATTATTATATTAGCCTTCTCAATAATCAACTTGGAATTGTATTCTCTCCATGTTTCAACTAAATGCTCTAGCCTTCACCAGGAATAATATTGAGAAGGTTATTGTGATGTTATTATCAACTGAGAGTTTATTGAAATTATTATTGTTGTTGTTGTTGTTATTATTTATAACAGTAATTAGTAGTACTAGAAGTAGTAATAATAATTACAGTTAACAAAGTATGAAGCCCCTCCCCTCCTGGTATAGAGAGGGTTCTTCCTCAGTGTCAAGTGCTGTTGTTACCTCATTATTGATGATGAACAGGGGCAAGTTTGATGAGAGGTGTGTTGCAGTGAAGCGGCTGCTACCGGAGTGCTATGGCTTTGCTGATAGGGAAGTGAGTCCTGCTTAAAAAATAGAAAAAAATTAAACTTGATATAGTCATTGATTTATTTATCATACATAATTATACTTATTTATTAATTTATTATTTATCAGTTATATTTATTTTATTTATTATTTGTTGTTATTATATTATTATAATTATTTTTATTTTTTATTTTCCCCCTTTCATCTTGTGAAATACCCCACCACGCATCCCCTTCCTTCCTTCCTTCCATCTCAGGTTGACTTGCTAAGGGAGTCTGACAAGCATGCTAATGTTGTCAGATATTATTGCATGGTAAGTAAACTAACAACACTAACAATGACAACTTGGATTCTATGACGACAACTTTACATGATGCCCTCAACATTTCAACAGGAGCAAGATGCTTCGTTCCGCTACATCGCTCTGGAGCTTGCTCAGGCCACTCTGCACGAGGTGAGTTTTGTGGTCACTTTTTGCCTGGCACAAAGTTTCCAGCTAGAGCAGTCTGATCTAGAGGATTTCTTTTTGGGGGCTAAATATATTAGGAACACTTCCAAGTGGTTAATATATATATTAGGAATACTTCCAAGTGGTTAATTAGGAATACTGGGGAATACTGGTTAAATATAATACTTTTCACAATGTTAAATGTAATAACTTAATAATTACTTCCACTAATTACCCCCAAGTGGTAAAAAATAAATATTAGGAGTATTTCCAATGGACATATTATCAATACGAATTATATATTAGTAGTAATACTCCAAAAGAGATTAAAAAATATATATTAGGAATACTTCCAAGGGGTTAAATATATTATATATGTATATAGGAATACTTCCAAGGGGTTAAATATATATATATTAGGAATACTTCCAAGAGGTTAAAATATAATATATATACTAGGAATACTTCCAAGGGGTTAAATATATATATATATATATTAGGAATACTTCCAAGAGGTTAAATATAATATATACAGTATATATACTAGGAATACACTTTCAAGGGGTTAAATATATTTTATTAATTTTCATACTTTGTTGAAATCAATGTGTGTTGTTCATGCATTATTATTTTTTGTGGTATGTGAAAATTTATGATGACAATATTTGAGTGTGTGTGTGGGGTTTTGCGTGGGGTATGTATTCATGCGTACACCATAATATGTCAACAAAAAGGGAGGTGTACCTTACCTATGATTGGTATCAACATCAAGCAATATTCTAAATGAGGTGCACCTTCCTTGCCACGCTTAGGTAGGCCTAATAATGGCTGTGCTTAGAGCTATGGCTGTGATGTGAATTAACAGCAAGGAACAAACGAACAATCGTTATGAATGTGCGTACGTGTGCACTGCAATGCTGGTTTGTGAGTTACTAATTGGCAAGAGCGATATACACATAGCTATCAGGCCACAGATGCTTCACTCTGATTGGCTGGAGATCAGGTGACGGAATTTAAAAAAATCATAATCTGTTTGTTAATCTGTTTGTTAATACCATTTTCTCTTTTTTTAATTGTCAATTGTTTCACCATTTCCTTGCCATCTATATATTCATTATATATGTTTCCACACCCTCCCATATTGCAAGTACGTCGAAATTATAGACCTGCTTTTCTCTAACCTGATCTCCCACCAATCGAATTGAAGCTTCCATGTGTATTAGGCTCTATTAGTAAGAAAATAAAGTGGGATCAGTCATAGCCGTCCCTAGCCCTAGCCCTAGTCCCCAAACCCTACCCTAGCCCTAGTCCCCAACCCCTACCCTAGCCCTAGTCCCCAAGCCCTACCCTAGCCCTAGTCCCCAAGCCCTACCCTAGCCCTAGTCCCCAAGCCCTACCCTAGCCCTAGTCCCCTAGCCCTACCCTAGCCCTAGCCCCCCTACCCTAGCCCTAGCCCTAGTCCCCTAGCCAATCCCTAGCCCTCATTCTGTCTAATTATTTAGTGTGTGCTGCCCTGCACCAGCTTTATTAAGCTTTACCGTACAACTTGAGTGAGTTTATAAACATTACTTTCTCCCCTCCTGCTCTGTTCATTCCTCTCCATTGTCCTCCTCATTGGATAAACTCCTGCAATAAATCACACTGCTCGTTGTCATGTTGTTGTTGGTGGTGTGCATGTGTTTGTTTGTTTGTTGTTGTTGATTATTTCAGTACGTTACAGACGCCACGAACAGGTTCAACCAGTCCAAGGAGCAGTCCATAAATTTGCTCCATCAGGCAATGAAAGGTGTTGCGTACCTGCACTCCATAGGAATAGGTAAGGGACGCCAGACTATTTGGGAAATGCAATTTTATTCTAGACAAACTCCCAGTGCATATGAAGCCCTTGTCAAAATTGATAGCACTAGAGCTATATGGGTTTAGATGGAATTGGAACCCATGGCCCTGAAGTGTTCTGCCTCGGCACTCTGTCAACCTGTCCATCATTTATTTAGCTGTCCAAGTATTTTAACACAGTAGAATATAATGACTTACTCAATGATCAATTCAAAAATTATTTCTTGACGTTTTGGCTAGATGCTCCTTTGGGAAGTTATTCCTGATGAATGACTGCCTTATTTCCATTCTATTCATTTCATGAGCTGGTTAGCTACGTATACTATTCGAGGGTGTGGTCTATTATTTCAACATGACTGACAGACACCTGATCTCAAAAAGGCTGGCAGTTGTTGGTACATGTATTGGCAGTGTCCAAGCTCTAGCCATTGTCATGTATTCCAGACAGCATTTTCTCCGGAGCTTTCACATTTCCTGCTGGTGCACAGTCCAATAGAGGGCACGTTCTATTCTTTCGAGAATAAATGATGCACAGTCTAATCGAGGACGCATTCTGAAATATGGCATTCCTGATGAAGGCTAGAGCATCTAGCTGAAATGTTGAGAAACAATATATCTGGAATTTTATTACCCCTTAAAGACTGTTTGTGAAAATCAAAAACTTGTCCACGATTAAAGGCCTGTCCACACTGCACAATAACTGGATGCGCATTGAGACACACTAGCTACCAGAGAGTCTCAATGCGCGTCCAGTCACGGGCGTCGCGTCCACACTGACATGACAATAAACCAAACGCGCATAAAAACCACACCCCCTCCAACTGCACCCACGTCACAATGCACAATGGATACGGTGTTAGTTGTTCTAGGTCCTTTGATTGTGGCAATGATGGCTGACTACCAGCATCCATCTGTGCGCCAGGTTTGGTGCAAGCCACGAAGTAAGCACTGGTGGGAATCAGCTACAACTTCATAAATGATTCTGTTTATCTTTTAACGCGCACCCGCGTAATTAATTTTACGCTTGGATTTGTTGCTCTGGCTCGACTCAAACCACCTATCGAGGTGGACTGGACCTAATCGCGTTAGGTCCAAGAAATCTAATTCGCATTCAGTGTGGACGCAACGAACGCGCATTCGTTGAGATCTAATGCGCATTCAGTGTGCAGTGTGGACAGGCCTTAACCGATTGCACGCCGTATTCCTAATACCCGCGGGCAAATTATTCATGAATTAACGAGGTATTTTACTTATTATTTTTATATCTTCCGTTCTGCAGGGACTCTACCCATGAAACTTGAAACTTGGGTCATATTCAGCCACATGATAGCTCTACTTCCTGTAAAAAAATCGAGCCGTCCTTACCAACTGGGCAGAACTAACCAGCATTATAAAACCTTGTCATCTTCTTGGGGGTGAATATTTTCATATTTTCACACTATTATACACACATTATAATGCCAACACAAGATGGAGCATCTATTTACAAACCCTCTACCATATGCAAAGCCAGTGGGTTGTTTTCCCCATCAAAATGCTAACAAATAATAATACAAAAAACAAATTATAAGAGAGTGAAAATGCTAACACATACTAGAATAAAACCATAATATAAAACACAATTATGTAAGGGAGTGTCTTGGGTAGAGCTCCGGTCTTGCTGTCACGGGTAGAGTAGAACTTGCTCAGTCTTGGGTATAGCTTGCTTGGTCTCCGGCATGATATTTCACCATGTTTTTATTCTACACAAACATGAGATACCAGGATAAGAATAACACTTGAATACTGGAGAGACGAGAGAAGTAGACGAAGGGACAGGGAACGAGAGAAGTAGACGAAGGGGCAGGGAACAAGAGAGAAGTAGACGAAGGAGCAGGGAACAAGAGAGAAGCACAGAAAGGAGCAGGGGGTGCATAAACATTACTGATAGTCCACCAAGGTATGGTATTTACGAAAACAGTCACGGCCTGTTGATCCACCACACAAAGGAACCTTACAAAAACAACACTGGGACCTTGCCTCATGCCTGTAACCTTTACAAATGCAAACTACACAGCGCTTCTTTGCACAGCACTGTGGGAAATGACCTAGTTTTAAATTGAGGCGATCTAGCCGACTATTTGCCTGACTACAACGTTGACCTGCACGCTGCCGAGAAGAGAAAGAACCAATCAAAGATTTAGCTAGAACAATCCTAGCTTCTAGATAATTACCCTTCCTTACTGATATTGGAGCTCGGACAGAAGAAAACAAAATAAATGAATTCAATAAACAAGCTTCTATCAAATACGAAAAAACCCTTTTCCACCATCTCCTAGACTTTCTACCCAAATTATAGTAGCCTATTCTCTGATCTGCTCTGTCCACACCTCTCATGAATGACTGATAATCAGGCAAACATGGGGGACATGGCAGATCCTCTCTAGAACCATCAATTTTGCGCCTTTTTACAGTAGGAGGTACTAAATTATTTTCCGCGGGATGTATATTAGTTATCATGTAGATAGACCGTTTATCTACCCAAACTAAAGCCAGGAGTGCACCATTAGACCTATAATCATAATAACCTCTATTTCTAATCGAAGCTTTTGTTACTAAATCTGGAGGAAAGTTCCTCCTAGTATACCTAGCTGTACCACATGCACCAAAGCCTTTACTTGTAAGCGTTTGAAATAAATTAGGACTAGTATAATAATTGTCCATGTACACATGGAAGTTCTTATGTTCTAATCCTTCTAACAAATCTAAAACAACTCTACTACACAAACCAGTTTTATCAGCTACTTCCACGTTCTTACCTGTATAAATCTGCAACCGATAAATGTACCCATTCCTAGCATCACAAAGGACAAACACTTTTATCCCCCATTTTATTGGTTTGTCCTTCATATACTGTTTGAAGCCAAGCCTACCTTGAAAGGGAATCATAGCTTCATCAATACTAAGCTCTTGATGCAAGGTATATTCACTCTCAAACTTAGGAGTAATCAAATCTAATAACTTCCTTACCTTATAAAGCCGATCATAATTCAGGTTACCCTTTGTAACCAACAAACCATCAATAGAATTTACATGTATAACGCATTAGCTCCAAAAACCGAGTCCTAGGCATTACTTTACGAACCAAAGATCCAGACAAATCCGAGTGATTAGTGGACCAGTACAATTCTAAGTATGGAAGTGTGGAAACTCCCATTATTATCAACATTCCTACAAAAGCTTTCATTTCCTCTATATTAGTATCTACCCATGGCCTGGAGAGACTAGCCATCCTAGAAACGTAACTGTTCGTCTCTGCTACTAGGAGTTCCCACACTTCAAGAGTAAAAAAAAGGTAAAATGCATCTAAAAATGTACTTGATGCACCAAGCAATGAAGAAGTTGGACCAGCTGTTGCTGTATAGTCCAATTTCAAAGGAGTTGGCTCCTTTATTTCCCACTTACCTGTGACCTCAGTTAGCCTAGAACCAGTGCCAGATGCTTGGGCAGAACCAGTGCCAGATGCTCGGACAGAACCAGTGCCAGATGCTCGCACACGCCTATAACCTCTGGCCCGCCTACTACCAGTACCTTTTGGAGGACCACTAGAAACACTTACGACTCCACTACCACTTGAGCTGCTTCCCCCTTGGCCAGTACTCCCTCGCCCGCCTCTCCCTCGGCCAGTACTCCCTCGCCCGCCTCTCCCTCGCACAACTCCAGCACCAGTCGTGTTCCCACGCCCTGTAGAGACTTCAGGCAAGGCTTCCTCATCCTCCAATGTAACAAAAGGAGTCATAGATGCCTCATCTCCACTCTCATCATCTGATGCTGTAGGAAAAGTAGTGGGGAGGGTGGGAAAAACAAGATATATATATAATTATATCAAGTTTGTGGTCAACATTTGAAAATTCAAATTCAAATGAAAATCAACATCAACAACTCCAACCTACACTCTTAGCTATAACTTTTTTCCTATAACTATCCTGTCTGAATTTGGAATACCAACAGAATAAGCTAGTATTTGGCAATAGTACACTCTCAGTTGACTATGGTAAACAAAGGCTATGAAGCGCTAAGGTTAGAAGAAACTTACAATCGAGAAGTCCATCCAAGCGCGCCTCTTCTCTTAGAGCAACTGGATCCAGAGTGTTTCCTCGGTATGCATAGATGTCTTCACCTTCTTCCCCAAATGAATCTGACCCAGAATCGCCAGAATCGTCGGCTAAAAGTTGAGAAATAACGTCCTCACAGGAGAGCATCTTTGAGCAGTTAAAAAAAAAAAGCTCGACCAACAAAAATGGCGTTCAACCGCAGGATTTTTGTTGCACAATGCATCAACCGGAAATAATCATTTTTGTGACGTTCTCTAGTCTACTAGGCATGTGCAGAACCCAACCGGGGCTGTTAGCTCGTAACGGTTCATTTTATATATTTTTGTGTGGCGAAGGATGTAAGGTCTCGCGCGCGCCATAAATGAACACCAAGTCGGTGAAAAGGTAATTTTTTTAATTTATTTATAAAAATAAAAAAATAAAAAATAACTTGCATGGAATTCTCAAGAAGCAAGTTAGGGGTGCTTCGAGCTCTAGCTCACCAGGCTTGGTTTAGGTCCTAGATTGTTATTGGTACTTCTATGGTTAGGAACATACTGAGGCTTCTCTAATAAGTAACTTTGTTGATATTTTGATTGGAGTGCTTCTTATTGAGCTGCAGCAGATTTAAATTTGGCGGGTGGTCGAGTCATGCACAATGAAGGGCGTGGCCATATCTAGCACTTGGTTTAGTGGGTGCAGTGACGGGAGCGAATTTGTGTCGCTGAGATATCCCACAAAGTCTGAACTCCCTATATATTGAGAGGGTCATTCGGGTCATCACATTTATAAGTATGTTTGGTATCCAAGCCATTATGTGCATAGGTAAAGAGTTATCCTGCAATAGAGACAGAGAGAGGTTACCATCAAGAACCATACGTGAAGGCAGTGTTGCTAAGGAACACCACCATTGGCATGTACATCAGATGTTACCTGCTTCTTTGTCAGACTTGTCTGGCAGTGGGAAATTCCTCGTTGAATATCAAAATATATCGTTCTCTGAACATTGGAAAATTGGAAGTTGGAAAATTGGAAGAATTTAATTTTGGCTGTGGTGTCTCCGTCAAACAACCAAATTAAATTATCCGTCAAACAGCCAAATTAAATTATCCACCATATTTTGGCAGTCTCCGTCAAACAGTCTCCGTCAAACAGCCAAATTAAAATCTACACCAAATTTTGGTGGTATCTCCATCGGTCAACAAAATTAAATTTTCCGAATATTATTGTGTGTGGTAGCTGAAATGATACGCAGTTCTCCCCCAGACAAAGACTCTAAACGAGCTCATCGGAGGTGCTCGCCTTTGCAAGTGCAGGGTGTTTGAGACTAGTGAGCACTATGCGTATTATTACAAGTCAAAGTTCAATTTGATTGATGCATTTCATGGTATAATATAATGAATATTCATGATGTGGGTGTGGTTGGTGAGAAAGACATGCACCTAGTCATCCTGCTGGTCGTCACACAGGATGACTAAGCATGGAGGTTGAGAAGATGGGCTTGGCTCGCCTCTTAGTCACCCACCTGAACTGCCCTCACAAGGCTGGCTCACCACTTAGTCACCCCTGAAGAGCTGGCCTCACAAGGCTGACTCACCACTTAGTCACCCACCTGAAGAGCTGCCCTCACAAGGCTGACTCACCACTAGTCACCCACCTGAAGAGCTGCCGTCACAAGGTTAGCTCACCACTTAGTCACCCACCTGAAGAGCAAGGCTGACTCACCACTTAGTCACCACTTAGTCACCCACCTGAAGAGCTGCCTTCACAAGGTTGGCTCACCACTTATTAGTCACCCACCTGAAGAGCAAGGCTGACTCACCACTTAGTCACCCACCTGAATAGCTGCCCTCACAAGACTGGCTCACCACTTAGTCACCCACCTGAAGAGCTTCCTCAAGGCTGACTCACCCACCTGAAGAGCTGCCATCACAAGGCTGGCTCACCACTTAGTCACCCACCTGCTGCCCTCACAAGGCTGACTCACCACTTAGTCACCCACCTGAAGAGCTTCCCTCACAAGGCTGACTCTTAGTCACCCACCTGAAAAGCTGCTATCACAAGGCTAACTCACCACTTACATTGCACTGTCTTATTTTGCTCTACCACTGTTCGATAGGTCTGACAAAGAGCAACATCGCCCGCCAGTCATAGTGAAGAAGCAAGTAGTCTTCAAACAGCCACACTTGGCAAGAAGACCTTTCTTTACCTGGCGCAAAGTGAAGTTTTGGTCGGCGTCTTCTGAAAGCACTCCATGGCAAGCACTGATTCCCTGACCTGCAGTATGTCCATATGTACTACCAAATTAGCTCGTAGAAGTCGAGTAAGACTCTCCTTCCCCCTACTAGGCCAGTCCTGAATTGGATGAGATATTCCATGGTGTACGATCTTGGCTAGAGAGGGCTTGATCGAACATGCAGAGAGCGAGTCTCATCAACATCGGTGTGCACAGCATTACTATGTTGAGGGGGGAGAAACATAGCTACAATTGCACGGTACATGCAAAATAGCTAGGGATGGCCTGCATTCTACAAGGTTCACCTCCAGGAAAAAAATTATTTTTTATGTCGTACAGAAATTAACATCAAGGCCATTGATTTATATTAAATCTTATATTTTCTGGAATCATAATTGCATTCGTCGAGGTCCCATGGACGCAAAGGTGTCAATAATAGAGAGTCATAATTTAGCTTAGCAGTGATATCATTTTCAACAAAAAGAATTATTCTGCTCTCAACTCTCTCTTGAGCTGTCGTGGATCGAAGCTTGTTTTTAACAATGGTGAGTTTACTAAAGCTTATCTCACAGGATGCTGTGGTCACAGGAAGTGCGACAAACAAACGATAAAGTTGGTATAGTTCTCCATACACTCTGTGCAGACCAATCTGATGTAATACATCCAGAACTGTTTTGGCAATTTTGAAGAAGGTCTCTCCTAGATTCCTTAAACAGGGAATACTCTGTTTTCAGAGCTGATTCATTCATTCCATAGAAATCAGCTAGGTGCTGCAAGTTGCTGTCAGTTTCTTGCTCCTCACCCCGCTTCAGCAATTTTTCAGGCTGGAGGTAGCTGAAAGAAACTAAGAAGTTCTGTGTTTCTTGTGAGAATCGCCTTTCTATTTGTTCTATCAATACGTCCAGTACCTGATAGTCAAATTCTGCTCTGTACTTACTTCACTGTTTCGTGATGATGCTCAGTATGCCACATATGATCAAGTCGCAGCGAGACTCTCTTCCTCCGTGCAGAGAGCATTGTGGGAATATCAGCACCAATTGTGTTAGCAAGAGAAGTAGCTGTCTCAAAGAACTCCTGAAACTTGTCTTCAGTTCTGTCTCCTTAAAACAGTGAGTGCGGCATTGATGGATGAGACTGCTGCTCCTAAGTCAATCTGCCTAGATTGAAGATACTGACTTGTGGTATTGGTAAGCTCCAGGAGCTGCTTTAGCACAGTCTTGGCCAGGAGAAACTCAAAGCTCTGAAATTGGTGCAATAAGCCTCTAGCATCAGCTACAGCCTTTGCCTGTGGTGTTTCATCTTCGATAGTACAAAGTAGTTCAAAAATGACTTGGAAATTTGCCTCGATTGCCTTTATGGCTTCATATCTGCATGCCCACCTAGTTTCGCAAAGCTTTTTGATCGCAAGCTTTCCAGTTTCATCAGTAGTTGTCTCAAACTCACACTGCAGTGTCTGAAACAAGCTGTGTCGACAAGAACTCTGGTGAATGAAACAATACAATGCTTCAAGAGTTCCAAAGAAGTTCCTTGCTATCTTGTTACTCTTCATTGCATCTACTAACACCAAGTTGAGGCAATGTGCATAAGAGCTTTGGGTGCCTCAACTTTGACTCTTCCCTGAAGACCATGATGTTGTCCACTCATATTGCTGGCCCCATCATAGCACTGGCCTCTTACTTGTGACCAGCTCAGACAACAACTACTCAAAGTATCACTGAGAAGCTTGAATAGTGTTTCTGAGTCTGTTTTTGCAACAGCGCTGAAGCCAATTATACGCTCTTGGATGACTTCTTCACTATCCACAAATCTAACCATGACAGACACTTGCTCCTTTCCAGATACATCAGTAGTTTCATTCATCATGACAGTGATATTTTTGGCCAGTTTTACATCTTCCACTATCTGCCTCAGTACAAGATCTCCCATAGGTCATTTTGAGCCCTGTTAGAAAGTTATGTACAGTTTCTTGCTCCACTTTCCATGTATTCAGCAAAGACTGAGTCCATCGACTTAACAAACCAACTATTTCCAAAAAGTTTCCCCTTTGTAATGAATCTTTTTTCTCATTGTGACCTCTAAATGGCATTCCACACTTTGCTAATGTTTTTGCTATAACTACCAATCGTGCTAGGTAGCGTCTATTTATCATTTCTTGTAATTTCTTCCTCTCGGCCTTTGTCTAACATGACATCTACGTGCCTGTTGATCTGAAGGAAATGTTCACAAGCACTTTCTGCGCACTTATGCTGAGTACTTTTAGAATGCTTTTTTTCCCTTTCCAGCGCCTTCTTCTAGTTACAAACTCCTACCGACATCCAATTTGGCTCATTTTTCTCTCTGAAATCATTTTCAAATAAACGACATGCAACACAGTACATTTTGTCACTTTTTGCAGAATACTCCAACCAACCACTTGCTTCTTTGACATCATACCAGGCTGGGTTGAATGATAAATTACCATTGCTGAACTTTTTCAATTTAGAAAATTATACTTGCGTGATTGGGTGGGGACTTTGACTACCATATCTCTTTTGCAAATTACGTTTCCAGGTGTTGGGACAGGGAGATCATCAGGTAATGAACTGTTTGTTGCTAAATCAGTACAAGTAGCCTCATTGGTTCTCACCTCCAGTAGGCTTGGGCGAGCAGACTGAGAGTCTAGATCCAAAGCGGGCTCTGAGGTAGAAGCGGAAGATTGCTCCTTTTATTTTTGGGTGCTAGTGCTGATGCTGAAATATTTTCGGATATCCATATTTCACATTGAACTAGCTCTCTACTACACTAGCACTTCACTAGGTCTCTACGATACGACACAAGCAGATTCACTAGCTGCTAGCTCAAAGCTACAATTTGCAATAGCAAGCAAGCACTCGACTCAATCTTATTCTCGTGATAGTGGTCCGTGGATCATGTGATCTCACAAACGCCGTCAGCAAAATTATTGACTCGGCATCAAATTCCGTGTGATTGATTTGTGTGTGAATGATAGAGCTTAGCTTAACTTACTAGCTGGCTGGTAAAGCTGTGTTGGTTGGGGGGGGATGCCCGCCCCCCCCCCCCCCCCCCTTAGTACCACCGGTGCTCATCAACCATTACAATTGAAGCTGATTTGAGCTCTTTTAGAAGGATGTTAGCGTAGCCAAAGAGACTAGAGAATATCTGTCTCTACTAGAACAGAGGTACTGTAGGTCACTGGGGACACTTTACCTGACGTACCTGAACCTAGGTGGAAATGCACACTAGACATCTGAATGGTTCATGCAGGAGATGGTGTCCAGGAGTGACTGTAGCTTACCCCATCTCTTTTCAACTTCTCTCCTTTCTCTCTCTCTCTCTACCTTTGATGGAACCATTTCTACCAGAACCTTCATTGAAGTGACATGGTTACTTCAACCATGAGGTATTTCAAGATTCACTTTATTTAGGAGCATTCAGGCTTCAGTATAATATATACAGTATGTATGTCAATCATGTTATTTGCTGCTCATTGCATGATGCTGTACTGATTAACATGTTGCAATATCATGTCTGGGCCCGTGCACCTCCTGCAACCTGAAGACACAATTTAAAAAAATTGAAACAAAAACACAATCATCATGTGATTTATTAGTCTACTACTCCACCGATGACATGCCCCACCGATGACATGCCCCCAGCGATGACATGCCCCCACCGATGACATGCCCCCACCGATGACATGCCCCCAGCGATGACATGCCCCCACCGATGGCATGCCCCCACCGATGACATGCCCCCACCGATGACATGCCCCCACCGATGGCATGCCCCCACCGATGACATGCCAGTAGCCGTTACAAAATTCATGGGGAGAACACTATAATATGGCAGCTAATATGACAGGGGTTACAATAAGACTGCTGTAATAACATGGCAGCTGGAATAAAATGGCAGCTATAATAACATGGCAGCTGTAATAACATGGCAGCTGTGATAACATGGCCGCTGCAATGACATGGCCGCTGTGATAACATGGCAGCTGAATTAATAAGTCAGCTGTAATAATAAATATGGCAGGGGTTATAACATGGCAGATGTAATAATATGGCAAGAATATGGCAGATGTAATATGGCCGCTGTAATGACATGGCAGCTGTAATGACATGGCCGCTGTAATGACATGGCCGCTGTAATGACATGGCCGCTGTAATGACATCGCCGCTGTAATGACATGGCCGCTGTAATGACAGGGCCGCTGTAATGACAGGGCCGCTGTAATGACATGGCAGCTGTAATGACATGGCTGCTGTAATGACATGGCCGCTGTAATGACATGGCCGCTGTAATAACATGGCCACTGTAATAACATGGCCGCTGTAATAACATGACAGCTGGATTAATAAGTCAGCTGTAATAATAAATATGGCAGGGGTTATAACATGGCCGCTGTAATAACATGGCAGCTGTGATAACATGGCCGCTGTGATAACATGGCAGCTGTGATAACATGGCCGCTGTGATAACATGGCCGCTGTAATAACATGGCCGCTGTAATGACATGGCCGCTGTAATGACATGGCAGCTGTGATAACATGGCCGCTGGATTAATAAGTCGGCTGTAATAATAAATATGGCAGGGGTTATAACATGGCAGATGTAATATGTAATAATGTGACAGGGATAATAGTATGGCAGCTGAAATTAAAGGACAGTCTATTGTGAAGTATTGTCTTAATTGAATTGTTTAATTATATTTGGTGTGCTGTAGTTCATCGTGACATCAAGCCTCAAAATGTCCTCCTCTCCTCTGGGTCCAACGACTCCATCAGAGCTATGATCTCAGACTTTGGACTCTGCAAGAAACTGCCTCGCGGCAAGATGTCCTTCACAGCTCGCTCGGGTCTGATAGGGACAGAAGGCTGGGTGGCCCCGGAGGTGATGGACAAGTCTAGACGAGTGGTGCGTACTTTTCTCATTAGAACTTACTTTGTTGGTTGAAAATCGTATGGACTTCCCAGATCAAAAACAATCTTGAAACTGTTAGCCATAAGAAAGTTGTAGATATTCCAAACAGTTTTCCTTGTAAATGAATAGCCTTAGTATGGCCTTAGTAACAATGTTGTCCAGGACTACTAGAGACAGCAGGGATATTTTAAGACTGAATCCTGGACCTTGCGTAAGTGCTATATACAGTATATATATACCTGGGGAAAATTGTGAAATTAAAATTTGATTGGCGTATTTTTGGTCCTTGCCCACAAAACTGCCAAGACAGGCAATATTTGATAAGTCAGTGAAAGAACCATCATCTGACCAAGATGAGCAGGAAGTAGGCTTTTGGTCTCAAGGCTCAGTGCCAATAAGGAGGGGGGACTGGGCATCGTTTTGATAGTAGATCACGTCAGCTCAAGTGTTGCTGCTCAACCAGAGAACCATTCCTGCCTATAAACATGCTGAGCACAGTAGACTGACCACTGGCTGCACTTACGCGAAGGGAGGGGATGCTCCGCCCACTGCACCTGTGCGAAGGGACAGAATGCTCTGCTGGCTGCACTTATGTGAAGGGAAGGAATGCTAATCCGAGAGCCTTCCTGCACTATGAACATTAACTGGAAGGATCACCAAGATGCAAACTATTGAAATATCAAAAGGGGTACACTCGATAATCACCTTAAATTTACTCAGTCAATGCATCGGCTAGATGCTCTAGCCTTCAGTAGGAATGATGTGGATCTAGGCGAAACATCGAGTGAGTAGATTATTCAAGAAAGTCATTGCATCTACTGTCATCTGAGAGTTCGAGAGTTCAAAACCAAGTGTTTGATTACTAGTATTCAGATTTTGTGTTGATAGCTGATGAAATATGTGTTGTAAGTCGCACTTGGTGAAGTTGTAGCCACAAAATCCTCTTAGTGTACCAAGTGCATCGTTGGTTTTCCTTCATATAAGGTCACATCGACCGTAATATGAAAATAAATGTCATCACAGTCTTAAGGCTTTTGATTGCCGCACTCAAAAGAAGCTGTGGAGCAGCACAGCAATTCTCTGCACTCTGATTTCCATTCTTCTCAAAGGCAGCAAAAGCAAGCTGCTTGGAGCAAGTGGGGTGGCTCACACTTCTTGATGGTTGTAGCCGTTGCCACACAGCTCAATAGTGCGACTTCCATTAATTAATTCCACGCAGTTGTAGAGTCACTCCCACTGTTGGACTTGATTGATTTCATTTGCCAAATTGCATTCCCGTAATTGAAGGGTGTGTCCATAGCTTTTACTGTGGCCTACATCATGGCAAATATGGTACTTTTATTGGTGGCAGAGCTAGCCCTCATGGAAGAGGTGGATGGAATACTGCTTGTGCAGGTGGCCATGTAACACACACATGTATACACACGGCCACATGGTTACTCACCTCTCCTCAATACAATCTGGCAAATGAACGATGGCCTCTCGTCCTGCCTATGTGAGCCTTAGAACTTCTTGGTGTGTGTGTTTTTTCTTCTTCGTCTTTTTCTAAAATCAACCTTTGGCCTGTATGGCAAGTCTAGTAAATTTTAACACACTTCACTGTATGGACTTGATATATAGCTCAAAAGATAGGTCTCTCTCTGTGCTCTCTCTGGATACTAAACATGTTGCAGCTCCATAGATTCTGCACACTTCACTATATGGACTTGATATATAGCTCAATTATCATTATTAATGACCTTCTGTGGTCAAGAAAAAAATTTCCTGCTCGCTTGAAGGCTTTATTGCCCGTCGGCTTATATCTTGCACTTGTCCTAGTAATAATAATATTGATGATGTGTTTGTTGTCACAGTTGTTATCGATGCGTGCATATTCCTCCCCAGACGGTTGCGGTGGACGTGTTCTCCATGGGTTGTTTGATGTACTATGTGCTGACGTTAGGAAGACATCCCTTTGGTCCTTCTCTGCGCAGACAAGCTAACATAGAGTCAGACTACTACGACCTCTCTGACCTCTCTGGTATAGGTATGTTGTAGCCATGCTGTAGCTATGTTGGTATGGGGTGTGATGTAAGATGATCTAGGCCACTTCACGATATGGCATAAAGTACTCCGTTGCATCATTTCCACACGGAAATAATACTTCCAGATTTTATGCGAGATGAAAGATTAGTACACAATTAGTCTGGTATTATCAATATAGAATGTAGCTTCATTAATAATGGTGAGGATTGTCGTCCGGTACCTCTCGTGCCACTTGTAGTGTGTGTTTAATGTAGCCACTGCTTAGTATGGAGGGAGGCGGAATATCTGAGATTTTTCCTCCGCCTAAGTCCAGGTTTCTTCTCCCCCTCACCCTCCCCCCTCCCCTCCTTCAAGAATGTTGTGGTCAATTGACTACCTATACCATACCATAAATTGCATATATAGCACTAGTCCATTCAAGTACAGTAGCCCCTCACATATCCGAACGCATTAGGACCTACCAGGAAAAAATATTCAGATACGCAAAAAGCATGAATGTCATAATGAATATCATTAAAATACTGACCGTGGTGTTTATAGTTAATCATTAATGATTTTTATTTGCAGGGTTTGGGATGTGAGCAGCTTACTTCCTGGTCGTAGGAGGAGAAGTTGTTACATCCTCAGTAGCTGCCATGCTGTCTTACACATTCATACATACATTTATTGACAGTAGTGCTGTACGTATTGTGTATAAGCAAGCAACTACTGTAGGTTCTGTACATACAATACTATTCACTAAAATAAGATCCCAAGAGTTGTTTGCTTCAAGTTATCATGCGCCTTCCTGCATGCCAGATGTCTCACTCCTTTAATGACCATCGGTGATATCTCAGCGGATTCAGTACATACTCCCTGCAACACATACCATCAGTAGCCAGCCTGCTCTGCCAGAAAAATGGTGGTGCTTCAAACTACTATAGTGGAACCTAGAGGTAAACGTAGCAAGTTTGCACTAGTTTGCTTTGTTGGTGAGCACACTTCAGTCAAATCCAATCACGTGATGATGAGTAATGAAATACCAGCTCGCTTCTTGATTATCTTTCGTGCAACTTTTCATGGAATTCTGCTGCCTTCTCTCTTAGCAATGGTCCACAGACTGGAGTGCCTTCCTTCCTTATCTGAATGCACTAGAGATATAGAGCACTTTCAAGCCGGTTGCCTTTAGCAAGGTGCGTGACGTTAGGATTTGAACCCAATCACCTGACTATCAAGGTGCTTGCAAACTCTTGAAGTTTGATGAGATCTCCATTATCGTTGTCTTTCCAACGCCATACTCTTCTGGGAGTCCAGCTCGAGTGGCTGCGGATATCCTGTCATGGGAGTCCAGCTCAAGTGGCTGCGGATATCCTGCCATGGGAGTCCAGCTCAAGTGGCTGCGGATATCCAGCCATGGGAGTCCAGCTCAAGTGGCTGCGGATATCCTGCCATGGGAGTCCAGCTCAAGTGGCTGTGGATATCCTGTCATGGGAGTCCAGCTCAAGTGGCTGCGGATATCCTGCCATGGGAGTCCAGCTCAAGTGGCTGTGGATATCCTGTCATGGGAGTCCAGCTCAAGTGGCTGCGGATATCCTGCCATGGGAGTCCAGCTCAAGTGGCTGCAGATATCCTGCCATGGGAGTCCAGCTCAAGTGGCTGTGGATATCCTGCCATGGGAGTCCAGCTCAAGTGGCTGCGGATATCCTGCCATGGGAGTCCAGCTCAAGTGGCTGCGGATATCCTGCCATGGGAGTCCAGCTGCGGATAACCTGTCATGGGAGTCCAGCTCGATTGACTGCGGATATCCTGCCGAGAGTAGTTGACTAAGACTCAATGGACAAAACTGCACTTTTCCTTGTCTTGGCTTTAGCTTTCACATGCAAATCTCTAGTCGGCTCCACCTAACTAGACTTTCCTGTCAACCCTCATCACCATTTATTTAACCGAGTTCGGATAATCCGAGGTTCGAATATGTGAGGGAGCTATTGTACCCAGTGAGGCATAATGATATTGATACCAGTAGCAAATACCTTCCCGTAAATTCTTCCTTTAGTGACAATCTGTTAATATTTAATTTAAAAATATCTCTCCTTATGGTATGTTTGTGTGCAGTGTGTGTGTGTACACATATTCTGCATGCCGTTAGATATATTTGGCGTGGGTTTCTCGGTGTAAGCATAGTAGCGTTCCTTAAGCAGAAGATCTTTCAGAAAAAGTGGTAAAAGGTCATAGTTACAATTGCCTGGGGCATTTTAAGATATTCATTTTGCTCACTCACCTTGTCAAGCCTGAAGTAAAGCTCCATTGTTAGAGTACATGCACATCGATACAGTAATCTACTGAGCATGAGCTGCTAAAGAATGATGTGAATAGCACATTTTCATTTAAATATACATATACACATATGTACATATATACTGTATAATATATGTATATATATATACATATATTATACATGTAAATGCATACAATGGTCGCTTATCCGGGCAAGTGTGGTGCCCGTAACTTTGAAACTTCCCCTAACTCTGAATTTGCAATATTCCTCCATGAAGTCTTGTATGTGACGGCTAGTACTAAATTTATGACTCGGGCTTGGTTAAATAAAGAGTGGTTTGTTCCATGGTCTGCTCCACTTTCTTACAAGCAAGAGGTGTAATGGTCAGTGTCAGGCTGGCCTTCCAGCCTCTTCAAAACAGTCTGAAATGCATCAACTTGTAATACACAATATCTATATTTACAGACCACTAGTACAAACTTACTGCCACACCGGGAATCTGCCCCCCCCCCCCTAAAAAATAAATGCCCGGTGCCTGAACTTCAACGACCGGATAAGCTGGTTCCACTGTATATATAATGTACGCTGTAAACACTGGTTGTTAGCCAGGTGCACTTATTACACAAGCCAATAAAAAAACTAGCCACCGCCTAACAAAAAACATGCGCAAACTAACAAATAGACATACTCACGAAGGAAATGTTTTTGATAGACGGCCTGCCATTGGAATCTTGATTGAGACCGGCATCGTTGCCTTTTCAGAACAGTTTCGCCGCCCGGCCTACCAACAGCTTGCTTCTCTCGCTCGCGTTACTTAGCAATGAGCTGAGTCAGTATAGAGATTCGTCCTTGCAGGGGTCATAGGTTGAATTGAAAGAGTGGTGTGCAGTGTGTGCCCAATAACGAGTGTTGGAATCAACATTAGGATATATGCACGAAACAACCAAGCTTTTAGAGTGTGTGTGTGTGTGTGAATAGCTCTCTGTGTTTGTGCCTAAGGTGTTATGGCTGTCTCTGGGTTAATGTGTGTGATCTCTTCGTGAGTGTTTTTAGGAAAAACTGTCTGAAATAGCTCATTCTTGTCAAAATGGGCACATTAGCTTCCTTTTTACCATTATGCAGATGAATGTGTGGCCGAAGACTTGCTGAAGAACATGATCAGTCACAACTCAAATTTCAGGTAACCATCATAAATAAGACATCCATAATGTTCATGTAGCACTTCTGACTTCTCTCAAGCTAACGAGAAAAAAGAATTTGAACCCCCCCCCTTAAAATCATCCCGGGGATTAACTGAGTACCCCTATATACATAGAATTTGCAAAACTGGTTCCCACCACGAGTTTCTGAGTTATAGTGAATAGTAAGATGTAGGAAGGGGAGAAAAGTGAGAGATTCCACCCAACATTGAACTGGGACCTTGGAGTATATACCATAGACAAACATACAGAATCAATGTTGGTAGGGGGGAATGATTTCACCCAACATTGAACTGGGACCTTGGAGTACCATAGACAAACATACAGAATCAATGTTGGTTGGGGGGAATGATTCCACCCAACATTGAACTGGGACCTTGAGTACCCTAGTGAAAAGACACATGTCAAATTTCACCTTTGGTATACTAAGTTACTGTCATTATGATTAGATCTAATTATGACGATGTATCCTTGCTGTAGGCCAACCTGTGAAGAAGTGCTGAGTCACTGTCTGTTTTGGTCGGAGAAGAAGCAGCTTGCTTTCTTTCAAGATGTGAGTGATCGTATCGAAAAGGAGAACAGCATGTCTCCAATCTTCCAGGCACTGGAAGTCAGCTCGTCCAGTGTGTGTTGTGGGGATTGGAAAGATGCCATCAGCGACGAGCTGAAGGAAGGTTTGTGAGTGAGAGGAGCAGTACATTATCACGAAAGCACGTGCCATGTAAGAGGGAGTCATTGAGATGTATTATTGTGGCACAGATCTGAGGAAGTACAGGTCCTATCAAGGATCGTCTGTGCGAGATCTTCTCCGTGCTATGAGGAACAAGGTGATCATTAGGTGTATTACCTCCTTCCCCCTCTCTCTCCTGTAACTGTCACCACCACATCCCATGTGCCAGGGTGAGGTCTTGACCTTGACAAAAGGACCCTTTAATTATTGTTTGCGCTATACACAAATGAAATATATCTGAGCAAGCTCAGAGAGTTGCTCGCCCTCCCTCTTCTCATAGTGAAAAGTTTGAAAGCAATGTAACAGGCATAACTTTGCTGGGTAACAGGGCCAGCAAATGCCCATGTGATAATGAAGAATGCAATCAAGTCAAAGCATCTTCAATACAGACGATTGGACTCTGCGAACTTGACTATATCAGATCAGGTTCAAGTAAAGCGTTCTATTATATATAGCTAGCTAGATAGCTATATATTATGACTAGCACATAGCTATATATTATGACTAGCTACATAGCTATATATTATGACTAGCTACATAGCTAAATATTATTACTGGCTACATAGCTATATATTATGACTAGCTATATATTATGACTAGCCACATAGCTATATATTATGACTAGCTACATAGCTATATATTATGACTAGCTACATAGCTAAATATTATGACTGCTATATATTATGACTGGCTACATAGCTATATATTATGACTAGCTACATAGCTATATATTATGACTAGCTACATAGCTATATATTATGACTAGCCACATAGCTATATATTATGACTAGCTGCATAGCTATATATTATGACTAGCTACATAGCTATATATTATGATTAGCTACATAGCTGTATATTATGACTAGCTACATAGCTATATATTATGACTAGCTACATAGCTATATATTATGACTGGCCACATAGCTATATATTATGACTAGCCAAATATTATGACTGGCTACATAGCTATATATTATGACTGGCTACATAGCTATATATTATGACTGGCTACATAGCTATATATTATGACTGGCTACATAGCTATATATTATGACTAGCTACATATATAGCTATATATTATGACTAGCCACATAGCTATATATTATGACTAGCTACATAGCTATATATTATGACTAGCTACATAGCTATATATTATGACTAGCTACATAGCTATATATTATGACTAGCCACATAGCTATATATTATGACTAGCTATATAGCTATATATTAATTATTATGACTAGCTACATAGCTATATATTATGACTAGCACATAGCTATATATTATGACTAGCTACATAGCTATATCTTATGACTAGCTGCATAGCTATATATTATGACTAGCCACATAGCTATATATTATGACTAGCCACATAGCTATATATAATGACTAGCCACATAGCTATATATTGTGACTAGCCACATAGCTATATATTATGACTAGCCACATAGCTATATATTATGACTAGCCACATAGCTATATATTATGACTAGCCACATAGCTATATATTATGACTAGCCACATAGCTATATATTATGACTAGCTACATAGCTATATATTATGACTAGCCACATAGCTATATATTATGACTGGCCACATATAGCCACATAGCTATATATTATGACTAGCTACATAGCTATATATTATGACTAGCCACATAGCTATATATTATGACTAGCCACATAGCTATATATTGTGACTAGCCATATATTATGACTATATATTATGACTAGCCACATATATAGCTATATATTATGACTAGCCACATAGCTATATATTATGACTAGCCACATAGCTATATATTATGACTAGCTACATAGCTATATATTATGACTAGCTATATATTATGACTGGCCACATAGCTATATATTATGACCATGACTTGCCAAGAAAGACAAAGTAACTTAAATTGTATGTCCTCATTCTGCGATTCCTGTAGGAAACAATAGTTTGGGCAGTTGATAGTCAGTTAGCAATCTACACACCAAACATCCTAATTTCCATGGTGGATCTGCTTCGTAGAGCAAGACGCAACGAGAACTGCATCACCACTCCCTTGATTAGTCACTACACTCAGCGTGGTATGACCCTAATAAGCACCATGTCACCTACGAAATTTACGGGGGGGAACTTGGAATTGGCACTAGTGAGGCTTAGATTTGTTGTTCTGTCTGACCATGCAATTGATATACTACCACTTCGATGCTAAGGTAAGGTAAGTGTATAGCTAAAGCTTAGAAGCGCCATTGATCTTGTTTAACCAGCTAGCAATTTCTTTTCTGTATATAGCTCAACTATGGCAAACTTACTTAGTGCTGAAGACTGGACTGCAGAGTTGCTTTTGGGCCTTAGAAATGTTTAGACTGGTGGATGTCCTCTCAAATATGCCGTATGGTCATAAACTCAATTTTCAGCCGACCACAGGGACGCAATAATTATTAGCATGTTGACCATCAAAGAGTTAAGAGGAGACTGCCTTAAAAAAACCTTATAAATAAAACATTCCAGTTCAAACTTGTTGTTTTTATCTTTCCAAAGTCTTAGAGACAGTGGATGCTCCATTTCTAAGTTACGGTGACAGAAGAGGTAAGTTTGTATGCCAGCATATAATGGCTGTCAATTTCACACTGAGTATATTCATGACTGTTGCTTCATGACTGTGGCGTAGTGGCCTTGAATATGTTCTGCTGGGCTCCTTTTCCAGTTTGAAACTATCTTCGTAGATATGTGTTCTCTTGTTTCTAATGTCATGCAAACTCATTGTTCTAACTTTGACAGGTTATTATCACGATTCGTGGACACCATGTTTTCTGTTTTTCGATACAGTCACAACTTTACCTTCATTTATTCATGTGTGTTTTGTCGTTTGAGTTAGTGCTCTGTGATATGAGCTTATTATTATTATTTATTTTTTGTTAATTATTATTATTATTTTTATTTTTTAATTTTTTATTATTATTATAAAATATTTTTATTATTAATATTATTATTATTATGCATATAGAATACAATTATTATTATTATTATTATTATTATTATTATTATTATTATTATTATTATTATTATTATTATTATTATTATTATTATTATTATTATTATTATTATTATTATTATTATTATTATTATTATTATTATTATTTTAATTATTATTATTATTATTTTTTATTTTTTTAATTTTTTTTATTACTGCAAGCATTGCCAAGCGGTAGTCATTAGAACGGTAGTCATTAGAAGAGGTGATCTTTGGGTATTTTTTTTTGCACATGTGGTTGTGATTAACTTGGCTTGAGGAGCCAATTCCATTCCACTTACATCATAGCTAAATGAAGTCACAGAATAGATTTGTGCCTCTGATCCCCCACCACACACTGTGGAGCTATGACTGTATCCACAGAAGAGGTGCATATTTGAGTAACCTCGATGCTGCAGGCTGTACCTTCTAAGAAAATGTGCCTATAGAGATATTCTAAACAAAACAGACGGAATAAGTTATATCGTTATATCGCTTGCCCAAATGAAAGTGGGGGAAAGTTATATATAGCGATTACAAAAACGTCGAGAGAATACAATTTTAAGTTGATTGTTGAGGCCAAATATGTTCCCAACTTTTTGTGGTATGAGATATAGTCCCTCCCCTTAACAAGTTGTATCGAAGACTACATTTGTAGTTAAACTCGAGCACTGGCTTCATGACTATATTCATTTGTTGTAGTTGTTGCTGTTTTTATTTGTCTCACTTTTGCCCAAGCATTCCAGTTTCTTTAAAATGTTGCTGTATCATGCACTTGTAGAAGCACCACTACAGAGAGCTTCCTGAAGCATTGAAGAAGTCATTAGGTCGTATTCCTGATGAGTTTGTCCGGTACTTCACCAGCCGCTTCCCTCTACTGCTCATACATACGTACAAGAAGATGGAAATTTGCAAACGTGAAAGGATTTTTAGAACTTACTATTCATCTGATTTCAGAGAATTATATTTTTAATGTCACTTCACTGATTAATCCTTCATATTTTTTATGTGTTTTTTACACGAGGCTTAAAAAAAATTAAGAATGTCTATCACTATATAATTATGCACAAAAATAAAACAAAAACAAGTGTATTATTAGTAAATACATAACTGATATTACATAATGATTTTATTTTTTAAACAAACATTGTCTTCTGCTGAAATTTCTTCCTTGTATATAGAAATTCTTCTGGTGTTCCAAAGAAATTTTTACCTTCGACCTATTGAGAGTTCCACCCTAATTGGCTAAGATGTAGCTACTTTCAGTGTTGCCATAGTGTTGGATTTTTGACCCTTAAATTTTCTGTTTGGATTTTATCAATAAATGTTTGGATTTTTCATCATTAGAAAATTGTTTAACATTCCATGCATATCAGACCATGTGCAGCCTATTTCAAAACCACTCTCTGTGGTATTAGCTGAGTGTG
The DNA here is from genome assembly GCA_028752905.1 of Cladorhizidae sp. MBARI D1340-BT2. Taxonomy (NCBI): domain Eukaryota; kingdom Metazoa; phylum Porifera; class Demospongiae; order Poecilosclerida; family Cladorhizidae; species Cladorhizidae sp. MBARI D1340-BT2. Next base: position 22,834,075 of record JAQNBH010000008.1, on the reverse strand, counting down.
GTCACTTGGTCAGGAATATTCCTGCACAGTCCTGTGTTATTATGTAGTCACCTGGTCTGTGCAGGAATATTCCTGCACTGTCCATTGTTCACCCAGGTCTACAGGAATATGCCTGCAGAGCCAGAACCCTTTGATCTATGTGCATGCTCATGCATGAGCTATCTGGTTGGGTATTTAAAGCCCTGATTTGTGCAAGAGTTAGAATCTTTCACAGTGAGTGTCCGAGAGAGTTAGCTATGGCATCTTCAGAACCCAATACTTCAAGGTTACCAGAAGAAGATTCTTCAGATATGGATTCTGACTCTGATAATGAAATTGACATTGACAGTCAAATCTCTACATCTATATATCAGGTCTGCAAAAAAAGTGATTGTGTGTCTATCGTAGACAGTATGCACAGACTTTCCCATGGGCCACAACTTCGAGAAAAGGATCTTTTGCCTTCTGTATGAAGTGCTCTCGTGATATAAACCTTGGAAGAGGTGGTACTAGAGATCTCAGGAGAGTGAGGAGACATCAGGAAACGAAATTACACGCCCAGAAAAAAATAGTGTGGGTGTACTGCCTCTACAATCCTACTTAGGGCTAATAAGAGAGGAGTCTGTAATCCATGCAGAAGTATATACTCGTCACATATTTCCTTGGAGAGCACCATCTTGCCATTCAATTGGGAGATCATTGTACCAAAACTATTCAAGTTGATGTTTCCTGGTTCTTCTATTGCTAAACACTTTAAGTGCAGTCGTACTAAAGCAACAGCTGTGTTGAAAGTTATTGCCAAGGATTGTTGGAAAAACATTTCCGCAGCAGTACTTCAGCCTCCAAACTGATGAGACAACTGATATTACCGTTACACAACAAGCTGCTATTATGCTTTTCAATTCTTCGATAACACCCAAGGATAGGTGAGATGTGTCTTCTTTGCCCTAGAGAGTGTAGAGAGGGAAACTGCAGAGCTGCTATTTAACGCATTCGATAAGCATTTTCAAGAATCCACTACCCTCCTTTATGATAATCTTGTCAGATTAGGTACAGATGGGGCCAATGTAATGTTGGGAGCACTAAATTCAGTGATGTCATGGTTACGATGTGAGCAGCCAGCTTTAGTTGCTCTTCATTGTCATTGTCACATATTATAGCAAACACTAATAGCTGCAAAGTCTTGCCTGATGATTGGAAGATCTGACAACTGATGTATGGTATTATTTCCAGAAGAGCCCAAGGAGGCTGCGACAGTTTGAAGAATTTCAGAGTTTTGTGGAATGCAAACCACACAAGTTGTTAAAAAGCATGCCAAACACGATGGCTCAGCCTTGAAGCTTGTGCAAATCGTCTTATCGAGCCTTACTCTCATACTTTCGAAGTACTGAGGCAGTATATAGTGAGAAGAGTAAAAATTGTACTTGAAAAGCATGCTTACTTGCTCTTTCTATGTTCTGCATCAACAGGTACATGCAGCAGCAATCTCCAATTCTTCATGTTCTCTACCAAGAGCTCGATGGCTTAATACGAAAATTTCTGTTGCGGTTCATGAATTCTGAGTACGTGGGTGATGCTGAACTTGTTTCACAAGTGTGTATTGATAACTCAGAAGAGTATCTCCCTTTACACGAAGTTTTCGTAGGTCACAACACACTATCATACCTTGAAGAAGAGGATGGATTATCATCTGAAGATGTGAGAAAATTTAGGGAGACTCAAGCTTGGTGGATTGCTGCAGCCAAAGGGAGCTATCAAACGTTTACCTATGAGTCAAAAGTTACTCTCCAATCTCAACCAGGCTTACAACAATACAGTATGGCTGGTCAGATGCTTGCTGCAGCAGAGTGTGTTCCTCAGGTAGTTCAAGTTGGTGACAAACCCAGCCTTCAAGAGGAATTTATGGATTTCTGCATGTCGCCATTACCTCCTAAAGTCACGGCCATCACAGAGGTGGATAAGTATTGGCATGCAATCAGCCAAATCAAAGACTGCTTGGAAACCGAGTATCGCTACTCCACATTGGCAAAACTCGCAAAAGCTATTCTAGTTATATATACCCCATGGCAATACTGATACCGAATGTTTATTCAGCCACATTGGTCTCAACAAAACGAAGCACAGAAACAGACTAGGAATTTCTACATTAAGTTCACTTTTAACAGTGCAATTCAATGTTCCTCAAAAATGCAATTTAAACCGAACACTGAACTATTTTGTGTAAATGCTATGAACACACTTTAGTATGCTATTTCTCATGAAATTGTTGTTTGGATTTTGTTTGGATTTTTTGTTGCCAAAACATTTGGATAGCAAAAAAAGTATGGCAACACAGTACTTTGTTCATGCCAAAAACTTCTCGCTGGTCCGTGTGGTTGCAAGTGCTTGATGCATGCACCACTTAGTATTTTCCATACACTGCATGCTGTTACAAAAAGAACTGCCACCAAGCCAAATGGAAAGACCGGCGGATATCTCTGGCTTCTGAGTCAGAGAGCTAAGACTGCAGATTGTACAAGTTCCTCCTTGGAAAGAAGATGGCACGTTTTTGCTCAGTTCTCCTCATGCAGGAATTCTTGGCGCTCTGTAATGCTTTTTGGACTGATTTAGATCAGAGATGCTTGGGAAAATTTCCCAACTGGTTCACCATACCCATAAACTTACGCAGGTCTAAGGTGGACTTTGGAGAGTCCATCCTGCTGGTCACTGCTGTCTTGTCAGGGTCAGCTCTGATGCCATGCTCATCTATCAAAAATGTCCTAGGAATTTCATAGATTTCCGACTGAAGATACATTTCTTTGAGTTGAGGGTTATATACCCATGCTTCCTCTGAGTGTTTCAGTGTTGCAAAGAAGCTGAGCATCTTGTTCAGCTTGATCAGCTGCCACAATTAGAACATCATCTATCAAGCACATGACTCCTGGTATCCCCGTTCATCCCTTTCTGGTATAAGTCTCTGGGGAAAGGGTATCGTCAACTTTTTAGATGGATGGACTTCCCTTAAGGGGGGAATAATGTAAAAAAATACACCTCGACAATACCAATCATAACTTCCACCCACTACCCTCTATCAACATAATTTTTGTACCAAAATGTAGCTTAGAAGATAAGCTGTATTTAACAGATATTTTTTATGCCAAAGTGTCAGCCAGGCAATCCAACTTTTGCCCTGTCCTCGAATTAAAAACCATTAATAATGCTAAGTGGCTGTTACGTGGTTTATGGTAAGAGTACATGTAGTAGTTTCACCTAAACTATTTGAATCAGTATGATAATGCACCACAGGACTTGAGAGGGGGGAAATCCCATACAAACCACTTGCAGATATGCTGGTCTATACCCAACACATTCTCATACACAGATTACTTTAGGCACACAATAAGCATTCTTCTGGTGATATAAGTTTGGGTGGGAGAAATTTGTGGAAATTCTTCTAATCTAATGCGACGCGATTCTTCTTCATTTCTTGACTAAAGATAAATACATCATTAAATAGCTTATCTTCTAAGCTACATTTTGGTACAAAAATTATGTTGATAGAGGGTGATGGGTGGAAGTTATGATTGGTATTGTCGAGGTGTACTTTTTTTACATTATTCCCCCCTTAAAGACTACAGCCATCCCTGCACACCAGGGGTTGGCTGTGAAACTTTCTCTGTCACAACCATTGCTTTCATATGACAAAGCTCCTCTTTAACTTTAGAATGGAGTAGTACAGGCACACTCCTAGGGGTAACGTTATTTTGTCACTCGGTCCACTTTCGATGAGATGTAGTGAGGTTGAGTCAGTCTTTAGTCCTCTCACGATGTATTTTCGATAAGATGTGAGGTTGGAGTCACAGTAGAGCAGTCTTCAGCCCTCTCACGATGTAGATGTCTTCCTTTGACCAGTTACACTAATGCCTGAGTTGCCTTGTGAATAGTCCTAGTATATACCTCAAGTTGTGTCGTACTGGTCCAAGCATTTGAGAGTTTTGAATGTCTCTGTCATGGCAGCGCCATTGTCCAGCTTGAGCTTCATGTTTGCCTTTCCTAGCCTCACAGTGACTGTCCTTGCAGTGTTCTGGCTTGCAGTCATGGTATCCAGAAAAGCTGAGTCCGCGCTGTTTACTTGCTATTCTTGGAAAAGCATTGGGCACTACTGTCAAGGCCTTTTTTGTTGCAGCTATGGCAAACGGCATCTGCAACTGAGACCTTTGTGCTTTCTCCTCTCTTTTGGGGCTATTGGGTAGCTCAGTGGCATTGTGGTTGGTTTGGTTAATCCAAACACACCTCTGGCTCTCTCTGTGTTCTTCTAGAGGTGGGTTATTATTGCATTCGTGTTTCGCCCCTGCTCTCTATTGGCCTCTTTCTGCCTAATACTTTTCTTGGCTTTCTCTCAAGTTAGATAAGCGTCCAAACTATTCAGACATTTTTTGGTCTCTGATACCCACGACTAGTCTGTCCCTGAGCCTTTCGTCCTCGAGATCACTGTAGTCGCAATTCTCTACAAGACAGTAGAATGCTGTTATGTATTTGTCTACTGACTCGCCATTGAGCTAGTTCTTTTGGGTTGAACTTGGCTCGTTAGAAGATGTTTCTTCGAACTTTGAAGATTTTTTCAAATTTGTACAGCTGCTGTGTAGCTAGCTCGATTTTCTACTATAATGTTAGTAGAACTTAAGATATCATTAGCCTGTTCTCCAAGACTGTACAAACAGTGTGCTGACTTGTTGGGTTGGGCTTTCTCCAGTGAGTTCAGAGACCATCAAATCACCTCAATTTGGACCAAATGATTGGATGTAAAACTTGGTATTGCCATGCATGGTGTATCTATAATATGTATTCACTGTTTGTTCACCTGAACGGGGCACCCTGCATCAAATAATGTGAGCTTACGTAAACCGGGAATGGTTGTCATAGTGAAGAGAACGACAGAGATAACATGAATGCCTGGTGTCTACAGCATACCTAGGACATTTGGTATCCCCATGCTAAACAGTAGATTTGGCATCCCGTCAGGGAATTTGGCACACCTTGGAGGTGTAATTTCTTCTGTGGCTCAGAGCTTATATTCAAAACACATGAAATGCATGATGACATTTAGAACCAAAGCATCTCAACATTGAGACAGTAAATTTCAAGTTGATTTTTGAGGTCATTGTAAGATGTTTGTTTATATTTCACACCCACACACACACACCCACACACATACACACAGAGAGAGAGAGAGAGACACTCTCAGTCACACACGCACACATGCATACACAATTCCCCTTCTGCCAGTGCAGGATGCAGTCATCTCTCCAGTGTGATAAAGCCAAACTGAGCATTTATGGCAAACTATGCAGTTTGCACAGAGGCCTGTTTGTCACTTTTCCTTGTGAAATGATCATTCAGGGTTCAGATAACCAGATATCAGTAAAGTGCATATTCATACTTGTGGCTTCCAGAGTAAACCCACAGCTATTGAAACACATGAGCATCTTTATAAGTGCAGTTGTCTTTCCTGCATAGGCATCGTTCAACTGCATTTTTAAAGGCGGGTGACTCGTTGAACTTGTGGTGAATAGACACTGCGGCACCAATTTTTCTATCGAACTCCACACTGAGGCCTTGCTTGCTCACCAATAAACTAGTAATGAATGCTAGGCATTGAGTGGTGAGCAAAGAAAAAGCTAGAGCATATCGATGAACCTACTATGTCCATAACCTTTTCTGTCAACAATGCAGCACATTCTCATCATCTGTGCAGCAAATTTTTTATTGTTCTGTCAAGTCTTGAGATAGGCAACATCACTAAGTACATACAAACAATAAGAAGATGATTATTACAGCAAAATAATGATTACCAAAAAAATAATGATTACAAAGGATGTGAATTACAAAGAGTTTGTTTAGGGACGATGGAGGGGAGGTGCCAAGCATAAAGTATTTCCTCTTCTCCCACCATTTGAGCACATTTCCCATTACAATTCTGTCTGCCCTATCCAACACCTCTTCCTTTACCCCTGCTACTGATCTACCTAACATAAGGCCTACTCTCTCTTCATCATCTTCATTTCTCCAATCTATTCTGGTGTGGGTGGATGGGGTTAGGTGGGGTTGGAATGCTTGTGGGGGTGGGGGAGTGGGGAATGGGGGGGGGGGGGGGGCTTGCTGTTTGTCTTACTTCAGGCTGGCTTGTTCTGGTTAATAACCGTACAACCTGCTCTCACTTGCAGAGTGCAAGCATGTATAGCTGCTGTCCGGCATTCCCTAGATTGTTCTCTTCACTTACGATGACTATTTCCAATTTATGTAAGCCCTGGGGTCGTTAATTTTTTCACAGGTGAAACTACGAGATAACTATCAACTTCCCATCGAGTGAACAAAATGATGATTTTTTTCGGAGCCGAATTGATCTTGTCAATGACTTATTTTAATAAGTAGAAGACTTTTTTTTTTGTTTTTTGCATTTATGACAATAATATATTATACTAAAACAAAACTAAAACAAAACTACTATAATTTTGTACAACATTTTGTCATAAAGAAAACGACACTGTATGGCCTATTTATAGCATAACAGTTTGTTGACCCTTTATTTACACCAATCATCACCTTCCCCACAGTTGTAATAATAAAATATCGGCTAATGCTGGAGTCCTTGTTTCCCTGCTGCAGTTCTAATTCCTTGAGGGAGGGTGTAGCTGATGATCTCCCAAAGGAAGACATAATTTAACAAAGCAACAACAATAACAGGGTATGATATGTAGTGTCTTGTATAGTGTACTACAAGTTAGATAGTGTACTCTCAACATTCCCATAGCTGACCAACTGCTCAACAACTATGAATATAGAAACAAAACAATGTATATAGAAACAAAACAATGTATATATATAGAAACAAAACAATGTATATATATAGAAACAAAACAAAACAAAAGCAGCAAATAAACAGAACATTACACAAGTTAGCACTTCACTTATAATTGTGATTTGGCTAGCCCCTGCTATAGTGGCTATATGTGGTGGCGATTTCCTCAGTAGTTACCGACTCAACAGTGTTAGTTTCATATTCAACCATAACTGTGGATGTTTCTGGCACAGGTAGCTACTCCTGATGACGATCTCAAGCAGGGAAACTCAGAGAACCATAGGACTACTAAAACTCTGGAGAATGTCAAGATCTGCCTTCTGAACATTTGATACTTAAACGAGTAGTTCATTACCGCAAGATATTTGAAAGCTTTCACATTCCATTCTCTCCTCATTAATCTTCCATTCTCCTCCACTACACTTTCCGTCCACACTTACTTAACCATGCGCCACTCCCCATGTCCGAATCATAAACTTCCTACACTCTCAAATAGAGTGCTCGGGCCAAGCTACTTCTAATTTACAAAATAATAAACCATTTTCCTCCAGACTCAATCCAATTAGCTCCTACTCCACTCATGCCTTCTCGCCAATACCACCCATAATCCCATTCTCCTGCACTGCATCCATGCAGCCTTCCTTTGTTCCCTCTGCCACAGCTCTTTCGAACTCACTCCCAACCTCCTCGTCCTCACTCTCTTCCTTCAAACGATTTATTAAACAATTCTTCGCCTAACTTCAATCATTTTTCTACCTATTATGTTATCATGTGTAAGGCTCTAATTAGCTTTTGCTACTGAGCTCATTAAAAGATTCTGCAAGTGTTGGAGCTACCTCCATTGACCAAGCACCTACGCTGGTGAATGGTGAGATTTGCCTTCTGAGAAATTGGTTAAAAAATCTCCAACCTTCATTGAATCCACGGGGTCAGATGGACCTATGAGATCAATTGAACTAGCTGGAGTAACAGGGATTCTGAGTCAAGTACAGAGATATTGGAGCTATGGGACTGCAAGGTGCCACAGGGCCTTAGGGTCCAGCAGGTGCATAACCCACTACAACAGCTCATAATAGAGTATTTCCAAGAAGTACCTTGACTCCATGTCTTAAACCCTTTCTCAAGCAGTGAAACTCAGGGGGATGGAAACATCTGCCTTCTTGAAGACTTGACTTCTTTTGTTGCAGGAAAATGGTGGTCAGCTGTTCCGTGGTTTCATTAGTTACAAACCACTAACCACTTATCAAAGGCATGTGGTAGCATTGGAGCCGTGCCTCCAACCAATTGAACCTCACACACATTGAAGTGCTACTTCAGAGTCCAGTTAATTTTTTTTTTTAACCTGTGGTTACAACTTTAGAGCTCAATAGATTCTGCAAACTTCATGGTATGGACTTGATATATAGCTCAAAAGATAGGTCTCTCTGTGTGCTCTCTTTTGATACTAAAATATGTTTCATAGATATAACTATAGGCAAGTTACTAGACCCTAAAGCGGAGGGACCTGCACCCCAAAATCGCCGTCCAAAACCACTCCGTAGTGCAAAAAAAATGAAAATGGTACGAGTGGCTAGAGGAAGCTCTAGACTCTAAGTCTAGAGCATACAATGACCGTTTGAAATAGGCGTTAAAAATTTAATACCTGGCGTTGATTGTCAACGCCTTCACCCGCGCGCTTGACCAGGTAATAAATTTTTTACGCCTATTTCAAATGGTCATTGTATGGGCACTGGTACCAATTAGAGGTCTTTAGCACTGGAGGTTTTTCCCCGGGATGCAGGTTTTTGAGGTCCCTCCGCTTTAGGGTCTAGTAACTTGCCTATAGTTATACCTATGAAACATATTTTAGTATCAAAAGAGAGCACACAGAGAGATCTTTCTTTTGAGCTATATATCAAGTCCATACCATGAAGTTTGCAGAATCTATTGAGCTCTAAAGTTGTAACCACAGGTAAAAAAAAAAAAATTAAAAAATTCAACTGTCCCTCCTTAAAATTAAATCTTCTTGAGTTTTATATGATGTCTGTCTCCGAATCAGAAACACCTCCTAAACTTAAAAGAAGGCAGTGTCACTTCAATCAAAAGTGGGTGCAAGAGTTTCAAGGAATTGGTAGAAGTTCAAAAGGTTAGTTAGTTATAGCTATAGAATTGAGATCATCCTGTTGTGGTTGTTTCAACCAGGTGAGATGTTTGCAAGATGTTCTATTTGCTCATCTGACTTTAACATAGCTGGTGGAGGCCAAGTGATGTTGCTACCCATGTGAAAGGAAAATGACATAGAGATATGGCAAGTGCTAGTACTTCGTCAAGGTCAGTAACAGCCTTCTTTAGACCCCAGGCTTCACAGAGTGTTATCAAAGCTGAGGCTTTGTGGTCTTCATTTGTTGTTGAGCACAACCTTGCCTTCAATGCTATATAGTGACCATGCAACTAAGCTTCTTCGCAAAATGTTCCCAGACTCTGAAGTAGTTTGCTTGTGACCGTAAAGACTCACCAAGGGAACATTAGCACCTCACTATTCTGATAGGATGTTAGAAAACCTGAAAAAAGTGGTCCATTTTCAGTGCTGATGGATGAATCCAAGATAAGACGGATAAATCTTGTATAATCCTAATCAGATTCCTTGATCATGATGTTGGAGATGTCAGAACAAGATTTTTAGACATGCCTATTGTCAATATTGGCACTGCTAGGAATCTGTTTGATGCTTTGAAGTCTTCTTTGTCTAAGAAAGGGTTAAATTTTGTGAAGTGCATTTCCTTTATGTCCGATACCACCCAACGTTATGAAGTGGGTGAGATCTGGTGTCCAAAAGTTGATAAAAAGCGAGTGTCCAAAGCTATTTGATGTGGTTGCATTTGTCACTTGATTGATTCAACCATTAAAGCTGGCACGAACAGTCTTCCAGTCGACATTGATCAACTTTTTGTCGACATATTTCCATATATAGCAGCAAACGAAAGCTAGAATTCGTTGATAACTGGCATTCTTTCTTTTCTACTGAGCATTATAGATTCATTGGAAAACCCTTTACCTAAACCTATTCTTTCTTTCTTATTGTTCATTCTTCCTTATGGACAGAATATCTACTGAAAACACTACCTGTCATTTGCATAGTGAAATGACCTCAGCACTCTTAATCTAGCAAAGAGTGAAATGAGCAGGTTAGTTTGTCTGTATTCGTCAAATCTGAAACAATCCTTAAAGCACTACCAGATTGTTGAATCTTCTTCGCTGTGTAGATAGGTATATATATATACATCTCTCGGTTTGATGGTTTAAGGTCATATTTTTTGTCTTGTGATGAGTCTGAAACAGGTAAAGTACAAAGCATTATAGATTCATTGGAAAACCCTTTACCTAAACCTATTCTTTCTTTCTTATTGTTCATTCTTCCTTATGGACAGAATATCTACTGAAAACACTACCTGTCATTTGCATAGTGAAATGAGCAGGTTAGTTTGTCTGTATTCGTCAAATCTGTTGAAAGCTGATGTAATCAAAGCAGCCGAAGATGACCTCAGCACTCTTAATCTAGCAAAGAGTGGTCAGCTGAAAATTTAGGGGTTGGTGATGGTACTTGGGCTCTTACCGCACAGATGGAAGAGGAGCATGACTTCAAGCCCTTCTATACATCTGTACGTAACTTTTATGTAGCAACAATTCAAAACATGTTTAAAAAAATTCCCTTTGGAGATTCTCTTTTCAAGGATTTGGGGATTATTAATCCTGAATCCACATGCACTTATGAATTCAGCACAGTGAGAACTCTAGCCAAGCGCTTGCCTCAACTTGGCTTAGAAGAGTATTCTTCCTTAGACGAACTTAGGGAGGAGTTTATGGATTTGTGCTTATCACCAGGTGAACACCCATCTGTCAAAAGTACAAAGCGGCAGATAAAACATGGGCAGGAATGTTTTGGTTGGAAGTGGGGAAAATGAAGACTCTTGATGGAAATGAGAGATTTCCCTTGTTGAGAAAGCTAATGGCTGGACTCTTGTCCATACCTACTTCAAATGCAGACTCTGAGAGGGTTTTATCAATTTTGAGAAAGATCCATATGGATCAGAGGCCTAGCTTGAAGTAGGAAACCCTGATAGCTTTGATGACCATAAAGTTCAATGCCAACAATGACTGCTAGAGTCTTCAGTGATGAACTTCTTACAAAATGCAAGAAAGCAACATGCTTAGCTGTCAAGGACTCTGTGATATAATCAGGAAAAGGAATTGCCTTCAGAACATTAGGCTCATATCATCTTAAAACTCCAACACAGCAAACAAGATGACAATCACAATCAGATAAGGTAAGGTAACTAAAATGACCATGTGCAGAAAAGGGAGGGAGGTAAAAATGGGAAATGAAAAACATTTGACAAAGTTATCATAACATTCACCCCATCCTTTCAGATGTTCATTATCATAGGTTGAGTCTATCAGGCGCACGCCTGTTGCGCTCTGTACGTCTGAGCAGCATGGCATCCTCAGCAGCAGGAACATGGGCTTCGGGAGCACCTCTTTGGATCGCATCAGAATCACATCCCACCACTTCACTGTTCACAGGTGCACCGGGCTCAGGCAGAAGGTCATTACTCAGTATAACATCCCCAGGTGGAGCCAGGTGTCGGATCGATATGGTAGTCTCTCGTCCATCAGCATGCCGAATGTGTGCATATTGAGGGTTGGCCTGCAGGAGCTCAATTTCGTCCACTAGGGGTTCATCCTTTCTGGTATGGACATGTCGCTTGAGTAGTACTGGACCAGGATTCATGAGCCAGGAGGGTATCGATTCGCCCGTGGAAGAGCGTCTCTCAAAATTGAAGAGCCTCTCATGGGGACTGCAGTTGGTGGCTGTGCACAGCAGAGAACACAATGAGTGCACTGCATCTGGGAGCACGTCTTGCCGACATGCCATTGGGAGGCCGCGTGTCTTGAGTGCCATGGTTACAGACTTCCAAACTGTCCCATTGTATCTTTCTACTTGTCCATTGCAAGCTGGGTTGTAAGCAGTAGTGCGACTAGCAGCGATCCCTCTGTTTAAGAGAAAAAAATGCAACTCCGCACTCATGAAGGAGGAGCCCCTGTCAGAGTGGACGTATGCTGGCATCCCAAAAATAGAAAACAGCTGGCATAGGCATTGTATGACAGTTTGGGCACTGACATCCTTGCATGGGAAGACAAAAGGGAACCGGCTGTACTCATCAATTATATTGAGAAAGAAGATGTTCCGATTATTTGACTTCAATGGACCTTTGAAGTCTAGGTTCAGTCTCCGACTTTATCTTGTACAGGTTTGTGAAACTGAGGTTTATGTTTGGCACACACCCTACAAGCCTTGGTCATCTGTCTCACTTCTTCAACTGAATGTGGTAAATTCCGAGTTCTCACAAAGTGGAACATACGAGTTACTCCAGGGTGACAAAGTGAGTTATGAAGTACCATTAGATCCGTACCACAAGAGACAGCACAGGATACTCGAGAAAATGTATCAGGGGGAATATTTTCAACTCCCGGACGATACATAATATCATAGCTGTAACAAGATAGCTCCATCCTCCAACGCATAATCTTGTCATTTTTAATTTTCCCCCTCAGCTTGTTGTCGAACATGTATGCGACGGAACGTTGATCTGTCTTTATGGAGAAATGCCTTCCTGTAAGGTAGTGCTTCCAGTGGCGAACTGTTTCGATGATAGCTTGGGCTTCTTTCTCAACTGATGCATGCCTAACCTCAGAACCCTGTAATGTGCGGGAGAAGACTGCTACCGGACGTCTATTTTGGTTGAGGGTAGCATCCCCTTCTTCAATGACTGCCAAGAATTGCCAGTTTTCGAGTGGAAAACACACATTTATCTTCATTATAGATAATCTGGCGTCGAGAAGCTGCTTCCAAAAAATGCTCGAGATTTATATCATGCTCTTTCTGATCTTTCCCACATATTGTAATGTTGTCAAGGTGAGGAAAAGTCGCCTGCAGCTTTTCTTCAGCTATTATGGTATCCATTGCTCTTTGAAAACATGCCACTCCGTTCGTCACTCCAAATGGTACTCGTGTAAATTGGCAATGCCTTACCAGCCTGGAATGCAGTGTAGGGTTTGTCAGTGTCTTTGATGAGGACTTGGTGGTAGGCACTGCGTAAATCGATGGTGCTGAAGACCCAGTACTGTGCAATAGTATTGACAGTAAAATCAATACGGGGTAGGGGGTATGCATCCAGGAGAGTGAAACGATTTATCGTCTGTGAATAATCAATGACCAGACGCTTCTTGTGGCTTTCATTGTGGGTCACCACGACTTGAGCTCGCCATGGTGAAATACTGGGCTCTACGATTCCTTCCTAGAGTAGGTGTTGAACTTCTGTGTCAATTAACTTTCTGTCATCGTAGTTGTACCTCCGTGATTTTGTGGCGATAGGATGACAGTCAGCAGTCAGATTGGCAAAGAGATCCGTAGGTTCAAACCTTCAACGTGCTGAGTCCACAAACCACAAGAGGTGACTGAGGCCCACCTTGATGGAAGGTGATACTCTGGTGCTGCTTCTGAAAATCAAGTCCAAGTATTATATCAGCACACAAGCCTGGGAGCATTGACACGTGAAGACCTGAGTACTTCTTACCTCCAAGCTCTAAACTAAGAATGCAGTATCCAAGAGTCTTTGCAGACAGCGAAAATTGGGCCATGGCAATGTCCCTATGTTCAGAATGTTTTTGGAGGCTAAGAGAATCTACAAGGCGGGGATGAATGAAACTCTCTGTGCTGCAGTAGTCTATTAGTGCCCTAGTACTTACACCATTGATAGTGACCTCAGAGCTGGGATGATGGTGTATTAGAATCAATCGCCGCTAGTGTAGGGTACATAGCTGCAGCACTACTGTTTTCAGACTGGCTATGGGCAGGGTTAGACCTGCAGACTTTGGCAAAGTGCCCCATTTTCTGACACTTGTTGCATGTCGCATCCTTAGATGGGCATTTCAGGCGAGGGTGCTTGTTGTAACCACAGAAGTAACACTTAGCACCAGCAGTGACTGCAAGGGTACTGTCCAAGGATTCCTCAGTGTGGGTGTGGGATAAGGTTGTGGCAGTTGTTGGGCCAAGGAAGCTTGGCGAACTGTAGGATTCAGAGCTCTTCTGGGCAGCATCTAGGGACCGAGCCTGTGTGAACATCGTATTCAGGCCCAGAGTATTATTCTCAAGCAGTCTCTGGCGAATGACATTGGACTGCAATCCAGTGATGAAGGCATCACGTACAGCCTCATCTCTGTACATAGTCTCAGTAACATTCTGGAAGTTACAGTCCTTAGACAGCGACTTGAGTGACTGAAGAAACTCGTCGAGCATCTCTCCACTTTTCTGTCGTCGGGTGGCCAATAGATGTCGGGAAAACACCTCGTTGGCGGGCTTTACATACTGGGCTTTCAGTAAGCCGATGGCCTCGTCGTAGTTCGTGCAATGCTCGATGTATTCAAAGATCCGTGGACTAACATAGTTCGTTAATACAAATAGCTTGTTAAGTCTCTCCCTAGGCAGGACAGAGAGAAAGTTCTTGAAGGTGCGAAGCCAGTGAAGCCAGTCCTTGCTAGCACAACTCGAGCTTGGATCTGTATCTAGCTTCTCCGGTCGTAGGAGTCGATCCATAAGTTTTAAGATGATAAGATTGTGATATAATCAGGAAAAGGAATTGCCATTCAGAACATTAGGCTCTTATCATCTTAAAACTCCAACACAGCAAACAAGATGACAATCACAATCAGATAAGGTAAGGTAACTAAAATGACCACGTGCAGAAAAGGGAGGGAGGGAAAAATGGGAAATGAAAAACATTTGACAAAGTTATCATAACAGACTCTCAGAAGCCTGCTGATGCTGATGAGAACCTTGAAGGTGAACAACTAGAAGATGAACACGGTCGTAACTGCCAGCTTGTCCAAGGTCACCTGCACCTTCTCCACACGCCTAAGCATAGTGGACTGCAGTATGAGGGGGGCCCGATGGGAGAGCCCAGGAGCTCAAAACCACCTTGTGATAGGGATGTTGAGGGGGAGGGGGTTATTGGTGAGAGGGTTATCAGGTGGTATGAAAAGCAGGGATTTGGCCCTGTTTAAATTGAGACCATGGGCTGGGCCAGCATCCTTAATGATCGCCAGAGCAGAGCAAAGGTCATCAGCAGAACCATACAGATTGGGCACCTCTTACTTGATTTTTTCAATGATGGGCTGGAGAGTGAAGGCAAATCCTAATGGCCCCAGAGGGTCTCCCTGCTGAACCCCACTGCAGCTAAGGATGGAGTGATCACCCAAGCGTAGAATAGGTTGAGCCCTGTAGAGCCCTGTAGAAACTCTCCATCCAAGCAGACATGGGGGGAGGCGATTCCTCACTTCCCGAAACATGGAACCGCGATCCACACTATTAAAAGCATTAGAGAAGTCGAGCAGCATGGTCCATTTTTGTTCAGCCGGGGTGTTGGCATCCTCTTGCACAAGAGACAAGGCGTGCACGATAGCTTCACACCCAACTTGGACACCGACTCCAAGTTGTAAGGGGGTCAGGATTCTGAATGCTTCAGCCTGTACTGCCCGAGAAATACATTTGGATGTTAAGCGACGGAGAACCTCCCCCACAGCGATTGGGCGAAGGCCACCATCTTTCTTCTTACATGCAAAGAGAGTGGCTCCGCAGAGGTGAGGGACCACTACAGGAGGGGCTTTTCCAGCACACAAGAGGTTAATCACTCCCGTCAAGGCTCGAATGGCACTGTTGGCACGGTCTGGGGAAGGGCAGAGCACCGCCTCCTTGAAATGGTTTGCCCTAAAAGAAGATGGACCAGGAGCAGAGCCATTAGGGAAAGATTTCAAGGCCTTGACGACAATCCCCTCTGAGATTTGGATGGGCGAAGGGACAGGTTCAGGGGAGTTGGGAGGGATATTAACCTGAGGGTGTTTTGCTAACATTGCATTGTAGATTTCATCTGAAGCCTGAGCAAGCCCATTGGAAGTGAGTGCTTGGATGGCCTTCTTGTATTGGCCATCCTCAATTGCGCGTCGAGCCCGTCTGGCGTTAGCTGCCCTTAGTGACTCTGGTGTTAAATTCTTCTTCTTGGACCTCCTGTGATGACAGTTTAGCCTATCCTCCTCCTCCAAAACTACAGACCAAAGACCCATGAAATCACCAGTTACTGCGCCCCGCGGATGGAAAAACGTAATTCATTTTACAACCGCACGCTTGACCACGTACTTTGATTATAAAATATTTTTTATAGGTATAACTACAGCCAAGTTCTGGAGCTAAAGTGGGGGGAACATCAAAACCAGATTACCAAGTGCTTGAAATTAGCTAGAGGAAGCCCTACTCTCTTCAATGAGTGTTTCCATTAGGCGCTAATGAAACACTCATTGAAGAGAGTAGGGCTTCCTCTAGCTAATTTCAAGCACTTGGTAATCTGGTTTTGAGGTTCCCCCCACTTTAGCTCCAGAACTTGGCTGTAGTTATACCTATAAAAAATATTTTAGAATCAAAAGAGAGCAAACAGAGAGACCTATCTTTTGAGCTATATATCAAGTACATACCACGAAGTATACAGAATCTATGGAGCTATAAAGTGGTAAACCAGAATTAATTTTTTTTTTGTATAGGCGTCACCCCTTGTGACTGCAACATTTACATAATCCTTGCAGCCATGTCTCTGATGTTGAGTTTATTGAGGTACAAGGAGCACCCCATCTCATTTTGAGCGGGAGGGCCCCTTCCCCCCCACTTCTTATGCGAGTGGTAAAGGGAATGACCAAGATTGAAATTGAGCCAAAGCCCACTTTACTAAACTATTCAACAACTTCCTGCTAAAGCCTATTTAATAACCACCATGAAGTGATGTAATTGCATGTGGTCACCAGCAAAAGACCTGGATGAATTCACCAAAAGCCATAACTACTGAGCATATTATGCAGTTGTAGATGCTTCTGCTAAGTTGGTGTCAAGAATAGAGCCGAGATGCAGATTTCAGTGTTTGTCCTATATTCGATTTCTTTCCTGTGTCTGTTCATTGATCCTTCAAGGTAACACTAAATTATAGAGCATCCTAGTTCATGTTCAAGATTGATCACTTCTCTGTACATTTTTCTATAGGTCATGTACACAGATCAAGACCAGCTTTAGATACCAAACTTACAGGGCCTCCCGTAGGGTCACGTTTATTACCACCCGTGACTGCAGTAGGTGGTTTAATAGGAGACGGTGCTCCTCAACTGCATACAGGTAAGGCTTTGCAACATCAGGAAGTGTCCACTCCCATTAGCTATTTGTTAAATTCCTTAAATGTGGATGGCAACCCAAAGATTATATATCACTTTAAAGCTCAGATTGGCAGCTCCTTAGCCTCCTAAATGAGTTTCAGTAG
The DNA here is from genome assembly GCA_028752905.1 of Cladorhizidae sp. MBARI D1340-BT2. NCBI lineage: Eukaryota > Metazoa > Porifera > Demospongiae > Poecilosclerida > Cladorhizidae > Cladorhizidae sp. MBARI D1340-BT2. Next base: position 22,816,870 of record JAQNBH010000008.1, on the reverse strand, counting down.
CCACACAAACAGAAGGTCACTGGATTAACATGTCCAAGAAAAAGTAAAAATTAAGACTGTTCCTATGTAGCTAACAACAGACTTTAAACAATGTCACCAATATTGTATCGCTTATGATGGCTGGTATATATTCAATAGTAAATTGTTGGTTTGCATGAATTCAGAGGGGCCATACCATTTTTTACTAATTAAATTGCGTTGATGACTTTTAGAGCTCCATAGATTCTGCACAATTTACTACATGTAGCTCAATAAATAGCCGTCTCTGTGTGCCCTGCTGTTGCATAGGTTTATCATGACAAAGTTACATGCAGTCAAAAGTTGTGGACCTCGCTAGGGTGCGAATTACCTGGGCAAGCCCGAAACCTTACGCTGGGGGGTCGTAAGCTTTTGCTCCTGCGCTCCAGCGATATTAACTCGCTGTCATCAGCGCCTTCAGGCAAAACCGAGAATCGTTTCCTCACTCATCCATGCGAGGTCAAAGTTCAAGTCGCTACTGTGACTGGGCTTGAGCGACGATTTCACTCTTATAGCGAGAGCAGTAATAAAAGAAGATATTGTGAAACTGGCATACCTTAGAAGATAACGCTATGCATCCTGAGGATTGGGCAGATCTCAGGAGATCGTTGTTCCTGATGAAGTGGGTGGTAATGAAGTTTCCAGATAACTAGCTAGCTAAAGATGAAGTCAATAGATGTGGATAGCTACAACAGTGAAAAAAATCGTTGCAAGTAGCACTATAAGTAGATATACCGTAATAAAATAGCAAAGTTGATAGCTTGAACATTATCCTTAGCTGTAGCTATTTTGATTTTGGATATATATATCTCGCAATCAAAATATGGTATCTCTCCGTAACAATTCTGCCTCAGAGAATCTGCATGCCCAACTAGTCCAGTTGACTCTCCTCTATCTCCAACATCTTCTCCTCCCTTATCTCATCCTCTACTTCTACCTTCCTCTCCTCCAATCTATTGGTATTTGTACAATTACTATGGTACATACAGTAATTACTGACATGAAATATTTTTTATAGATTTCTAGCTTTCTGTTTTTAGTACCAACATTTCTACTGGACTACTTCAGTCTTCATCAGAGGCCACCACTTCAGTTTTCATCAAGGCCCATGCTTGTAGCATTGCCACTAAAAAGAAAGGGCTGACTGGAAGAGAACCTAATATTCATGTTTTATGATTTAATTGCTAGGCAGCTAAATTTCACCACAATTTTGGTGAAATTTAGTAGCTTCATCTCAGATGTTTCAGAGGCAATTACCTATCAGCAGCGTTATTTTTGATAAATCTGTCAATGATTCTATCAGTAGAACAAGGAAAGGTTTCTTTCTCAATAGCAAATCTTGACCCCATTGTTTTTGGTAGCTATCTATGCAGTCTTCTGAGTGCACTAAAGGTCCTCTCTTAGGAACAGGAATGTTGAGAGCAACCTTCACCAGTTGTTTTAAAGTTTAGAAGAATATGACGACTTAAAGATCTGCTTTAGGAATTTTGTACCAAGGTAGTGTACTATAATTTTTAAGCATCATTCTGATCATGTCACCGATCATGTCATTACTTTTATTTGATGCCATTTTGTCTTATTTAAAAAGTAAAAAAAAAATAAAAATTTAGATACAGGATATCACTCCCCAATTTTTCAACTTCAGAGCCTTTGGCCTCTATAACTTAAGACCTTGTATACTTGCCAGACTGACCCACCCCGAGGTATATAGCCAAAAGTAAAAAGGCATCAGCTAACAGAGAATTTAAGGTGAAACTGAGATAAAGCTTAGAAGGACTCAAAAACTATCACTGCATCGAGAATTCCCGAAAGTGACAGAGTTCAGGGTTCACATAAAAATATATTTTTTACAACCCTCACACCCTCTCTCATTGTGAAGACTTAAAGAGAACTCTCTAGTCTCATTATGCATCCAAATCCTCTCTCATTGTGAAGACTTAAAGCGAACTCTCTAGTCTCATTATGCATCCAAATCCTCTCTCATCACGGAGCTTACACTTCTACTGAAGAAGGCAACAGTTGATGTTTCCACCGTCAATTTCACTGTCGATGATTAGACTATGAGTTTGCATATATATAACAAGCTAGATGACTCTCTTTGCAACCAATTTGGCAATGCATAAACGATTATTGCTTACCAAGAAAGAACGCCTCACTTTTGCTCGAGCATTGGAAATAACTAGTGGCATGGATGCAGCTGCTAAGAATGCCCAAAGTTTCCAAAGTTATGATTCTGATTACAACCCTAGAGCATCAAGGATGTTGCAGACTGTCTTCCTTGCAAGCACTGTGGGAGGAACAATCACAATGCTTACCAATGTCGCTTGAAAACAGCAAAGTGACACAATTGTGGCATACAGGAATATATTTCCACTCTCTGCCGAGCTCCTAAAAATTGCACAGCAAACAAAGGGGAACAAAGGGGGAAACCAAAATCAAGCAGGTAATTCCAGCCGATGACACTATCAACATCAAGGAACAAGCCAATGTCGCAAGCCAAAGGCGGAGCATTTTGTCTTGCCTTATTGTGAAATTGGGAGCGACAGTTATGTGGTACGAAAACACAATGTTGGGTTTGCACCTAGTAAGCCAATTAAAAAAGTTAACAAACTCTCAGTTTACATTACAAAATTGCTCAATAGAGTAAATATTGTCCTTGTCACTACTTTTAAAGTAACTTCCCCTAAACCACAGTAGGGACCATGGATGGGAAGGGCAAACACATTCCTATGGAAGTTGACACTGGAGCTGGTGTGTTAATTATTCCATCTTCAACATAGAAGAAGATGTCACATTATCAGTCTTACCTTTGCAAAGCTCTGAGATCTAGTTAAAGGCCTACACAAAGAGAATCTATCTGGCTGGGTCAACATGATGCCACTGTGAAATATGGTGACAAAGTGCCATGATTGTGGCTATCACACGCATTACCATCCAAGACAGAAGCACCAACTTAGGTTTCCGGCTTTACATTGATCAAATCCACAATCTCCCAATCTTATCTACCCAAGTTCAGAGGTCAACTAGAGATGATCCTATTTTGAGCAGAGTGGAAGGCCTTGTTAAAGATGTGGGGAATACTGACCCTGTGTGGGCAGTTAGAAGTGAATTATCACTGGAGAGGGAGTGCGTATAGAGAAGTACAGTATTAGAGTAGTAGTAGCTCACAAACTAGAGAGAGTGTGCTCCAAGAACTACACTCAAGTCATTCTGTCATTTAGAGGATGAAATTCTTGGCTAGAGGTCCTGTATGGGTGGGCGCACATCGACAAGGACATCCGGGAAATGTGAAGTGCTGTCATGCTTGCCAAGAAGTCAAACAAGCAACTCCTGCAGCACCATTGCACCCATGGATCTGGCCATCACAGCCATGGAAAAGAATCCATGTCGATTTTATGGGTCCCTTTAGAGGAGGTAACTATTTTGTAATAATAGATGCCCATTCCAAATGTCCTGAGATCCAATTCATGTCTACAACAACTGTGCTAAGACTGTACAAGTCCTTCGAAATTTGTTTGCTAGATATGGCATATCAGAACAACTGGTGTCTGATAATGGACCACAATTTGTGTCTGAAGAGTTTAGTCTGTTCATGAAACAAAATGGTGTAAAACACATCATGTGCTCTCCATATCACCCCTCTGCAAATGACCAAGCAGAACAGTTTGTTTGTACATTCAAGCAAGCAGTTCAAGAAGTTTGTGCAGGAGAGAGAGAGAAGGCCAGCCTCTAGATCAAATATCTTGATGATGTACAAAGTTGCACCACACAACTGGTAGGTCACCTTGTGAACTCAGAACCAGGTTGCATCTGTTAGGACCATTACTGAGTACATGTACTATAATCAGAAGCAGATACCTCATGACAATCTTCATTGACCAGGAGGTAGTGGCAAGAAACTTCAGTCCCAGAGTAAAGTACTTGCCTGAAGTTGGAATAGAGAGACTTAGTTCACTCAGTTTCCTAGTGAAAGTATAGGATGGCGTAGTGTGGCGTCACCATGTCAATCATCTCAAACCTTTGCAGGAGAGTCCTTCAAGGGGATCAACATCAGTCTGTAGTCAAGATGAACTTGATGAAGTAGATATCAATCCTTTCACTGACAGTGCAATTAATGGTCATCATGCCCGATCAACAAACGGGCCACAATCACGAATTGCTGGTGATCTGCTTATTAATCAATGCAATAACAACAATCAACCACTTCAAGAAGAGGATATTTTGGTATGGTAGTCCTGTAATCACTAAACTAATGACTTATTCTTGCATTATTCTTAGTGGGAAGAAATGTAGAGATAATTAATTGTGGATAAGTTGTAATATCATGCTCATTAATTTCCTGTACTCATCCATCTGTATATAAATCATATTCGTATTATAATTAAACCAGCCAGGGTCCTTTTCATTGAACTGAAAGGTCACTTGGACCAAAGACAGATGGCATTATTCTGAATTCGTAGAGGCCAATGATTGTTGCAAATGCTATCTTGAGTTGTGCTTCCTCCGTCTGTATTTGCTAAGGTCCAATTTTCGCATCAAGCATGGATTACGGCTTGTTTTCCCAAGCATATACAATTCTTGGAAGGGTAATACCTCCTTAAATGTGATATATTTAATGCAAAATTGAAGACTGCCATCTTTCTTTTTTACTATATAGGATGACTCGATTTCCTCAAAACCCCTTCAACTTTTGAATCACCGTCATCTGACATGTCTCCAGTGAGTTGAACCTCAATGCAAATGGCACCTAACTGGATGCTTGTTTAATGGGATAGTTATCTCCAGTGGCAATGTAATGCTTCACCTCCTGGACCTTACCCTGATGCCCTTGCTCCACAGAAAGGACATCCTCCAATCAAGACTCTAGCTGCTGTGCTCACTCTCTGACAGTGAAATGTCCTCAACTGCAAACAACTCCACATAGAAGCAATTTCAGCTTCTGTCTCAGTACTTACCCATAGCACTCGGACTACAGCACATTCCACTCCTGTTGAAGCACCATCACCAATTTCGTTTAGGTTAGCTGGTACCTCCTCCATGAATTGCATGCCTAATGTTTTTCCAGCTTCATGCATCTGTGATAAGGTGAATTTGTCACCGTCTGATATCAGTCCAATTTCAATCATCAGCTCCTCTTATCTGCGATACTGTCATGACCACTCCAAGACTGTCTCCACTACTACACCAGGACTTCTGCGCCCAACATTGAGCTGCACCTGTACCATCACACTGCATCCACTTGGAATCTACTCAGTCTTCTCCAACTCAGTCACACTTCTCCAGTAGCCAAACTGTTGTGTCAAGGCCACACACCTATACTTCACAAGCCCCAGGGGCATTATTACCTTTCTCCCCACTAGCAGTGGCTCATCCTTCTGCCATTCTGACTGCAAGCACACAAGTAGTTACTGATCTCCCTTGCCAAATGAACTCCAAGTCTACTTAATCACAGAGATGATCCACAGTTCTGTGTAGTTAGTTATGCAGTGCTACATCTGGTAGGTGCAAGTCATCCTTACTGATTCTAGCTTTGGCTTTACCAGTTCATTTGACATTATGGATGCTGATGACCCAAGGAAGAGCTTCCACTGTACGTGTCTTCTTCTAGCTGGTTTCATTTATCTGGTACATGGTCTTTCCTTGCTCAGTATATCGACTTGTTAGCAATGGGCCCTTCTAGAGCATGATGACCTTCTTTCCTGTGGGTCTCCGCCAGCTACTTACCATTGTGAAGAGATCATATAATCCTTCTAGTTGTCCTAAAATTCAAGAACAACTGTATTGTTGAAAAAGTCTCACTTACATACACGCGACCATCCTGCATGCACAATGTTGGCTAGTTGTGTAGTAACCTTCAGCGCTCCGTGTCCTCCAAGCATTGACCTGCAGACATAGCAAGAAGAAGTTCTGTTTATGAACACCTGCATATTAAGTAATGCCTATACTTATTGCTCTGAATTGAGTCAACCCACCTCTGAAAGCAGATTGGATCTGATGCATATTTCTCCTGCTCCTCAGGCAGTCTTGGTGTGATGCAGAGCTTCGGCGAAACTCCTTGCCATGGGCAGGATTTTTACCAGCCACTTCAGGTCATTTTTGAGGATGGCCAAATTTCAGTGTCTAAGCCACACTGGCTGCCTAAAAAGCATCCTCAAAAGCATGCAAGATCTATATAGATTTGCATAACTTGTTCCTACCAGGATATTGGCTCTACCATGTGATGTAGCAGCCTATAATTATGATTCGAAATCAAAAAGAAGCTCTGGGGTCTCCACTGCTGGTAAAGAAAAGTTTGAAGAAGATGGTTGCTCTAATGGACATCATGATGAGTAGTTTGTTTAGTTCTGGATCAGTGGTTGTTGAAGGTGTGCTGAATATGGCTTCCATGCAGCAGTCCCTCCACAGAGTGAACTTAGATATTGCTCAGTGCACACATGTATGCATCCACCCAGGCTCATGGCCAAGGTTGTTGAGGGGGTGGCGGTGCTTTTTCTTTCATTGACACCGAACCACACCTACTTTCAGAGTGTGTCACAACTTTTTATTTGTAAACCACACCTGATAACCCAATCAATGCACCTTCCAATTTGACCACATCAAAATTGCCTGCAGTCAAGACTGCAGCCATCTTTGTAGAGTTTGTCCATTCACAGAGACCTTCCTCAGGATTGAGCTAATTACAGGAGAGGAAGTTGCTTCAACATTTACTACATAGACTTTGGCAGTGATGAGATGAAACTGCATTAGCACTGGACACTTTAGATAACCAGGGTGGTAATGACATTGTTGCATTACATAGATGGTGGTTTTTTTAAAGTTTATAATATAGCATTTTTAGAATGATAAACTAGGCAACTAATGCATATCACTTGAAGTGTGCGAATCAGTCCCACAATGTATAGAAATCAGTATATATGTAGTATTATAAAAATAAGTTCTACAGAGTTACATTACAAAATTTACTAGTATAAATAATTGTATTGATAATGTGTCTGACCGGCCAGGCAGACACAAACATTAAAAAGGTGCCATACATGCACAAAATTCTAAAATGTTAAGATGACGTAGATAAATATATGCGAGGTAATAATGCACCAACAGTAAGGGTATCGGACTCTCAGGAGATAAAGGAGTCACTTGCCTCAGAAGACCACCCTGGATGCTTCTGGAAGTCACTCTCTTCTTCCCAGCAAGTTTTTCCATTTCGGTCATCACAGTGACTGTCAGACTCAAGAACGTGGTGACACTTGGTTGGTACACATGCTCAAGCACTGTAAAGTCCACACACTCAAAGTCATCAGCACTCGGTCCTCTATGTAGTGCACAGATGTGTAATTGACGTGGGGTAAAAAAAACAAAACCCTGAGCCCCCCTCCCCCTTCCCCCCTTGGCTACAAACCTGCTACGTGACTTACCAGTCTTCTTCTTTGTATGGAGAAATTGGGCTGATAATAAAGCCTTTCTGCCTGCTGGCCTCAACTGTTCCCTAGTCAGTTGCTTTGGCATAGCTATTACTCCTTGAATTCCTTGGGTAATATCTCATATACCTATTTCACCTTACCAGTGAGAATTATAAATAAAGCAGTTTGGTATGTTCTGACCACGCTTTGCACATTTCAACTCCAACAGCCATCACTTGCACACCTCCCACTGATGCCTTGTTATATCCCCTGCAGTGAAATCAGGGAATGGAGGACCACATGACTAAAATGTACTATTACCATGAAGTACATATCTGCTACCTAATCCTATCAACCCCACTCATTTCTAGCCTCCGGCCACACAAACTGTCAACAGTAGCTACTTGTCTTGACCTCTAAATCCGCCCTACAATTTTGCCAGACACTCACTTTCATCCATGACTGAGCCAACATCTAAGCCAACAACAGATGTTGGCTCAGTCATGTGAGGCAGCAGTTACTTTAAAAATATTGAGCTCTGAGTAAACACTTATAGGACATCAGTGCTGAGTGGAAGTATTTATGGCCCTTGATGTGTATATTTATGGATATGATTGAGTGTATTTATGGATATCAGTTGGTTACCTACACTCTAGATCTGTACCTTAATGTGTTTGTTGAAGGTAGGTGAGGTTAGTGGCTTCTGTCAACTGTTATTTCACTTGCTAAGTGACTATGATATTGCTCACTGCATGAATGTATCTATGGCTCACGAGTCTTCTGCTTTCCAATGAGCTGTTGACAAGCCCTTTCTGCTGACTGGCCTCAACCCATTCCCCAGAGCCTTGGTAGAATGGCATATTTTCCCTTGGACTCTTCGGGTAAAATTTCGTATACCTATCCTGCCTTACCAGTGAGATAAAGTTAAAAATGGAGCAGTTTAGTGCATATAGGGTGAGGTTGATTCCATTCCCTGATTTCACTGAGGAAGGTATACCCCAGGGTACCAGTGGGAGGGACGTAAGTGATGGCTGTGGAAGTTAGAGAAACCTCCCACTGGTTTTCTGGTATACCTTCCCCAGTGAAATCAGGGAATGGAATAAACTTCACCCTATATGACTGAACCCTACTATATCATGAAGTGAGCTAACATTGTTACCACCCAATACTTTTATGAACCTGCTTCAGTTCTATATAGCCAGTCCCCACACACATACCTGTAGTGGTACTTATCTCAACCCCTGAAGCCACTACATTTTCCTGATATACTAGTGCCTTCAAAACCACTCCAAATACTCACTTTCATGTGCAGCCTCTTAGTCCCAACCACTCCAGATCAGCTTCCCACATTGTTAAAATCAGCTCTAGAGCTCGCTGAACATTGTCCCAGACCTTCACCCTTTTGTAGGCATCCTCCAAGAGCTAAGTTATCCTCCAAGAGCTAAGCTGGTCTTTCTCCTTAGGATGATCAAGTTCTGTTAATTTCCCAAAAGTCCAGTTTTCACTCCTGGTTCTTGCTCTGCTGCCTGTTTTCTGTGGCATGAAACTTCATTCTCATTCTCTTACTCCAAAAGTTCAACTCCACAAACTGCTAGTACTACCTCCACCCTCACTGATTTCAGTTAATGTAGCTACTGCTCAAGATTGACACTAGCTTCTCGCTATGAACTAACTTGTTAGTCCAAATCCATAGTGCTTCAAATTCACAGATGAATCCTTCTATATCAAGCAGAATAGCTTATTATCAGTGGTGGTGGCTCTAGGATTTCTCCGACACATGGTCCCACCAATCCCTGACAGGTGGTCCAGCTATAAATTTGGTGGGGTTGCTGGGTCTAGCAGCATGGATTGAAGGTGTGGCTTTGTTACAAATAAGCCTCTATATTTCCATTGGATAAAGTGGCTTACTATAATATTATTAAACTATCACTTACAAGTTAATCTGCTTCCTTCCATGCCAACCTTGCCACAGTTTACTTCTTCCTTCATAGCACCTTGCCTTCGCTATGTTTTGAGATCGAAAGAAAGTCACATGTGTGTTTCTTCTTCAACTGTGGCTGTAAGTGATGACATAATGACCAGAGATGCTTGGCCCCTAGATAAGATGCTACAGAGACGAAACTCACTCATTCAGGTCATTAGGGCTCATCGGCTCATCATTGTAGAGGGAAATAAAGTATGTCATGTGTGATTGATTCCCTCGCAAATTTTGCTATGGTGTCCTCGATGGGTGGTTCAGCTCCTCAACATGTGGTACAAACTTTGAAAGGAAGGGTGCCTGGCAGGCTAACCCGGCCTTCCTTTCATGGTGAGGAGGGCCAACATAGGTAACAATAATATGCCAGTGGAGGCTACATGAGGCTAGTTTGTATTGGCTTAAATACAACAAAGTATATTGACACGTCAAAAACATGAATAAACAAGACTGTCCCCTAATCATATCCATGATTATAAAAGGTGGTATGACTATAACCATACCTGGCATGCTGTACCAGTGCTCTGCCTATGGACTAATATGCTTGACTCATCCTAAAGAATGGCTGTCAATGATCAGCAGCCAAAAATATTTCTTGTTTGCAAGTTAGAAAGATGAAATGCAAACTAGCATTGTTTGTGGAATAGGCATGGTTGTACTATAATTATACCAAGAAGCCTTCTCACAAGAACATAATGTACTGGCAAAAGGGTAACAGAGGGGAGGCCTGTGTCAGTCAAGGCTATACTTAATACCAATAATTATATTTGATTCAATTATCAAATACACCATAAGTTAAATTTGAGTGGTAACCAAGAGGCCGAAATGATGGTGATAATGATCAGTGGTGAAACTACTGTTGTTCATGTATTAAAAGTGGATATAATTTAACATAACTTGTGATTTTTTTATTTTATTAATACACATATTAGTGTGCTTACCTTTTTCAATCTAATCTAGTTATGCCAGTCAGCTGTATAGCTGGGAGAAACAAGCAAAAGTATATAAGCTTCTCGCTATGAACTAACTTGTCAGTTCAACATCCATAGTGCTTCAAATTTACCTTCCATATTAAGCTTATTATCAGTGGTGGTGGCTCTAGAATTTCTCTGGTACATGGTCCCACCAATCCCTGACAGGTGGTCCCGCTATAAAATTGGCTGGGTTGCTAAAAATAGTAGGTCTAGCAGCATGGATTGAAGGTGTGGCTTTGTCTATATTTCCATTGGATAAAGTGGCTTACTATACTATCTAATCTGCTTCCTTCTGTGCCAACCTTGCCACAGTTTACTTCTTCACTTCATAGCACCTTGCCTTCGCTATGTTTTGAGATTGAAAGAAAGAGAACTAACTTCCCACGTGTTGTTCTTTAACTGTGGCTGGAAATGCTGACATAATGACAAGAGATGCTTGGCTCCTAGATAAGATGCTACAGAGATGAGACTCACTCATTTAGGTCATCAGGGCTCATCGGCTCATCATTGTTGGGGGAAATATAGATTACTTTTGTGTGGTGTGTGTGTGTGCTCACAAATTTTGCTATGGTGTCCCGATGGGTGGTCCAGGCCTCCTAAACAGGTGGGCAATTGTCCACCTAGAGCCCCCTTTCAAGCCACTAGTGCTTATTTGAAAGAAGCTCTCCTTTTGGGGGGCTTCTAAATGCTCTTACATCTTCCAAAGACTTTTAGAAGGCCTTTAGAAGGCCAAAGTAGACTACATCACCGATCACCTAATGAAGAAAGGGTTCCTCGAGCTGGCTAACTCAGCCTTCCATTTGTGGTGAGGAGGGCTGGCCATGCACTCACTATAATATGATTATGATAGTTCGCTATTTAAAGTGAGTATGGTCTAGAAAAGTGAGCATGGCTTGTAATTTTTTATGACGCATATTAGTGTGCTTACCTTTTGTGGACCCCCTCAATCTAGCCTAGTTGTGTCACTGATGATGATGTTGATTTTCATAAACCTACACACAAAAAGCACCTGTAAAAAAACCCAGACCTTCATTTCCCCTCTCCAAACTAAAGATATGGAAATTTTATTATTGATATTATTTCCAATAGGGTGGAGTACTACAGTGCTACAAGAAGAATACTTCAGACTTATAGAGGTTGCTGTTATCGATACAATTGTGGTTTCGGATGTCAAGGTAGGCAAGTTGTCGGGTAAAATAAAATGCATGAATGTCCAGAATATATATTCACAATTAGCTAAGGAAATCTAGGGATGTCGCTAATGGGGGTAACTGACTATAAGCTATATTCTTGGATCAGTTTGCCAGGGCTGGCTAGGAATGTTTTAATGGGTAGGGCTAGTGGTGTTCTGCGGCTAGCCGGGGATTTTCTGGGAAAGTTTGTGGCTGTGCTGAACATCCCCTCATGCAGAAATTGAATCCACTTTTTGGTAAGTACTTGCCTGCTAGAATTTACTCTCGGTTATGTTTTGTCCTCGAATGTTGAACAAATGACACCAATTTCACTAAATGCACAATAGTATAGATAGATGGATCAGGTGACCTTGCCAGTACTTCTAAGGACATGATCAGCCTCAGCCATAGCATGCATTATCTTTCTTGTAGTTTCATTTCGGCGCATTGCCCCACTTTAGCAGGGCTAGTCCATGTACAAGTCGAAGATTGTACAATTCCCTTTCTCATCATAATCTCAATGAGCAAAGCCACTATTTTCATGTGAGAATGGAAGAAGTTCAAGCACCAACTTGAGAGGTGTAGCCTCGCAAGCCAGACTCTCAAATGCGCACATGCAAGCACGTTGGGAGAATGTCTGGTCAAGTGCCCTAGAGCTTTTTTTCTGGGTTGCCATGATTTTCGTGGCACAGTTTTTATTAGTCATATGACCTGGTAATTCGATTTTCACAGAGAGTATAATGTGTTGGGGATTTACAGACAATTTTGAGAGTTTTTCTGATTGAGTTGGAATCTGCTATTACTGAAAGAGAGAGCCTCTAACCTATGAATGTTAGTCAGGGCTTTGCCACATGAGTAATACAGGACAGCCATTGGGTCCTTGGTCTCCACTAAATCTGTCAAAGGTAGGCTAGAAAGCTTTCTCAGCATTGTGAATGTTAAAGAACAACCAGAACCACATAATATTTTCCACCTCCTGCGTTCAGTTGGCACTGCATCTCAGGCTTAAATTGCAGTTATCCATGGCATGTGCTAGATGTCATCGATCATGACCTGACTGGCTTAATTTCATGTTTTTTAATTTGTGCAGGAAATGTGCCATGAAAATCATGGCAACCCAGAATGAACAAAACATTCCATGGCATTTGACCAGATTCTCTTTGAATGTGCTCTCACATTGAGAGTCGGGCTAGCCACACTACTTGAGAGGTAGATGCTCACCAGTTTTGGACATATTTGTGTCCCATGTTATCTTTCTGAATCTATAACAACATTAACTCCTGCACGATTTGACCTGAGGTTGCTAAAAATATTGCAACCTTTTCACCAAACTCCATGCCTACAATTCTTGTCAGCACTCCTCACAAAAAGAACACATTTACTTTTGAAATGATATTACCTCATGCCAAATAGTCACTGTACCTTCACCACTCCCAACCACATTCATTTCATCAACATCACACTAGCCATCACATTCACTTCACCAACATCACACTAACCCCCCCCCCCCTCCTAACACACATTCACTTCACCAACATCACACTTATACCCCTGCCCCCACTCCCACCCCACCATGTATGCTCTATTTGAATACAAAACTGCATAGCCATATCCATGCAACAGCCAAAGTTGGGGACCTCAAAACCTGCATGCCTGAATTATCAAATGAAATGAAATTACTATCTGTGGCAGGAGGAAGTCCCTTTATTAGCGATAAAAACAAGACCACCAACTATGTAGTGTAGGGTGCTGAAAATAGATTTTTAGCACTCACGCTTGACTATGTAGTCATGTTTTAGCACATCATTTTGTAGAGTTTCCTCTTATATACCACAGATACAAATCTCACTGTCTAGCACTTTCCTAGCAGAGAATTTAGGCATACAGGTTTTGGGGTACCCAACTTTGGCTGCATATAACTATAACTTTGGCAGGTTATACTTATTGTAATCACAAGTGTTTTTTGCAATTGTATATTTATTGTAATCTTTCCCTTTTTGCACTATATTCAACACCCCTTATCATCACTTGGACTTTTAACTACTCATATTCCTCCATGTATTTATTTACTCTTCATATTAGCCTCTGGCTATTGAGTATGATATTTTTCCATAAAAAAAATTTAAATTGAAAAAATGGACACTTAACAAGCTAAACATTGAGATGCTTAACAACCGGAGTCTACGGCATTATGCTATTTTTAATTAAATCTTCCAAGTGAATTAGTCTCTTTAATGTAATTGGGGAGAGGGTTCCAGAGCCTAATAGTAGTAGGGGGAAATGAAAGGTAAGCAGACTGAGTTCTGAATGGGATTAGCTGACGATTACTGGGGTGGAAGGATCGGGGGTTGTACCAGGGAGTTGGTTGGCATGGTTGGGAGGCTAGAAGGAAAATCTATGATATTGTGAATAAGTTTGAAGAAAAATATAAATTTGGAAAGGATAGAGATAGAAGATGAAGCTTAGTGAGAAGAGAAGTGTAGTCCGAGGACCATTGTTTACTACATAATTTACATGCAAAGTATTGTATTCTCTCAAGATGAGAAGAAATATAGGATGATTAAGGATCCCAGAGAAAAGAACATTACTCCAGATGGGGATGGATAAGAGAAATGTAGAGGCAAAGAAGAGTAGAAGTGTCTGAATAGAAATGATGGTAGAGAAGGCCAAGTAATTTACAGGTCTTGGAAGAGGTGTAAAAATGTGTTTGTTCCAGGATAGAGATGAAGAAAAGAGGATTCTCAGGTACTTGAACTCAGTCACTAAGTGAATTGGGAGGGATGGTACCTTCCTAGTTGTGGACCTTCAGCTGCAGCCAATTTCCTATTCTATGCTGAGCTAATCGCGGTTATAGCCAGTTAGCTAATCACAGAGCAGCCAATACAACTGTGCAGCAGATATTAACTTAAAAAAATAGCTGGATGCTATATACCTTTAGAGGTTTATTCATTCATATTGCCCATGCTCATAGAGAGCCCCCCAATTATTAATTAAGGTAATGAAACTGCTCTAGCCAACATCACATATGCCTGATCACTTGCTTCAGTGAAGATAAATGTCAAGATTTTTTTTAAAGGTCTACCTGTTTGTTAACTTTGTGAATGGCATGGTGGAAGTGTTTTTTTTGAGCTGATGAAACCACTACTTCAGCTGCTAAGAAGCTTTCCATATGCATTTTAGCCAAGATATGAGCTTCTTTTCTTCTAGATTTCTTTTTATTTCTACCATGCATTATAGAAAGTATGTCAAACCAATATAGAGAACTCTCTAGCACTTCTTGTTATATAGAATCACAAATTTGAAGTAGAATTGAGAGGTGTTTAATTAAAAACAAACTGGAAATATCCATTGACTGTGTAATAGTATTATATTAAAATTCATGTCATGCTCTGCTACTAATTATTCATAGATGAAAATGCTGAATATTAATTCCCCACTGTTTTGCTAGTGCTTGTTTTTAAATGTTCATGCATGAAACATTTCGCAAAGACAAGTAAGCAAAAATCTATTCGCAAAGACAAGTAAGCAAAAATCTATCTTTAATAGCTCTATTTCTATTTGATCTAGCCACTAAGTGTGGATAATATATATGCCTAATAACTTAGGAAAATAATTAAATTCACTGCCCATTCACTGGTTTTGATGCTCTCAGCTATCAATGATAACCTACCATAAAAATCAAAATTACTCGAACAACAGTTTGAGCCTAACCATAGTGCAGAAAAGGTCATGTCAGCCTTGGCAAGACCTTTTTGCTTCGCTTCTTGTTGTCACTCTGGAAACCTTGGCCACTGACAGCTGCAAACCGTGCTGTGAGTGTACACTGAAGTTGATATGATACGCTGCTCTTCTCGTCTATGTATTGTCAGAGTTGTGGAATCAAGAGATAGACCACAATTCTTGTGACCAAAAATATCTCGCAGATCACATGCTGATACCTTTATTGCGGGGAGGTAAGAAAGGTATATCAATGCTGAATGAACCTCATGGATACATTTGGGGAATGCTAATTCCCACACACCTTAACTACAAGGAAACCATTTTTTTGCCTGCACAACCAGACTCTACAGTTTGTAGTACTTTTTCCCCCTCATTTGTACACTTTTTAACAGGTTGATCAATGATTGTATTTAGTTTTAATAAAGTTCTTGTGGATCAAGCTTGCAATATTAACTTTCTTTTCTCCAAGATAGCTGAGCTATTTTTTCACAGGTAAAGGTACAAGAATATTGGCTTGTAGTTGATTAAGAAAACCCTACACTATCAACAATAGGGATCAGGCAACAGCAATTAATCATATTGTAGATTAACAACAGAATCAGCAAAAGAGCAGGTTGCAATAAACATACTGCTTCATCAAAAGCTTTCTATTTTCTGGCAATGCAATCATAATATGCACAGATAGTGTCAAGAAATCCTTGTGTTCACTGAGTGATATAATAAAAAATATAATGATGTGGACTGTATATAAAATCTATTTATAGGTAATTGGATTCCTGTATAGTCATATTTTGAATATCTAAGTAGTTTTATACGGTGTCAAATAATGTTTGCTGAAGTTTGAAATTTGAAACTGTATATTCATTAACTTCATTAAATTGTGTTGGTGTTGATCATTGGTGGATCATATTTATATTTGTGGTATTGTGGTCCATATTGTTTGCCACAATATTTATCAATAACAGTGCTATTTCATAATGTATGCTGTGTGCCTGCATTTAATATTTATGATACTCTATCCTCTTTTGATTTTTTAAACTATGCAAACCAGGTGAGCGAGTTAAACCATCAAAAATATCCAGCTCTAACAAAAGAGAGGGGAAATAAGGTGTACCTATGCACAAGTACACAAATATATACCATTTAAAAATCATGTACTCACTCCTTCTTCCCAATTGCTATTGCTATTGAAATACTGGGAGCAATAGGAATGAAGCCTTGAGTATTTCTGAAAGAATTGGGCTGCAGAGTACAGCATGGAACAGGGGAGGTAAAGGCCCATGCACTGCCTTCTATATCCACCATTGAAAATGCTCTTGATAATTGGTTTGACATGCATTTCAAAATGTTCAAATTTATTGGTGGATACAGAAGGCAGTGATGAAGAATCCTAGTCTTGCATGCCAAATTCCTCACCAAATCATTTCATTGTGCATAATGATTTAGTAAATGTTGTTGCTTGTGAGTTTAGGCTTCCACTGGTAAAAATTTGAACGCAAATGGAGTCTAAAGTTCGATTGCATGCTGTTTTAATCCAAGGAAAAGAAACCTAGGATAAAACAAATTGGGATACCAGAAAGGGGAATTCCATAGAACCCACAAAATTCCCTCTGGATCTGCCACTAATTCCTATTATAATTGGTATACATAAGTGTGAGAGGTAAAGGAATTAAATATTTGTGGTCTACATAGACCAGTCTTGTGTTTCTGCTCTTGGTGCCGAAACAAAAATACCATGCTCTGGACTTGCCTAGAATACGGAAAAGTTAATGCAAATTTTTTTGTTTTCCATCTAGCATGTTGCTTACCAGCATGTCAACATGGAGGAACATGTTACACTCCTGGTAGGTGCATCTGCCGAGCTGGCTGGACTGGATCAATTTGCCAAATAGGTAAACTTAGAGATACTATGTGTATTGATGTAATCTACATTGAAGGGCACTGACTTTTAGGATAATGATAATTCTTTTAAGGGGTATGATAGTTTAGGGAGCTCCACTTCTGGGCACTGAAGCCCAGACAGAATCTGGACCAGCAGTCTAGAACACTATTATGTGTACTCCTTATACTACTACTCAGATGTGGAACCTTGCACAAAGTAGCGCAGAAGACTCAGGTGGCCACTGGCACGGTCATCCAAGTTGCCCAGTCATTGCGGGGCCAAAGTGTGCTAGCTATCAGAGTGAGTCAGCTCCTAGAGAAGTTCAATTAGGAAAAGATTGTTGGGATTGCCAACCCCATGAGAAAATTACTTGCAGTGGAGATCTCTCTCATTGGAGATATCATTTGTTATACAGGTGGAAATTTCTGTGTATATTATCATGGATAACTAAGCACATTATTAACACTCTATGAGTAAGGTGAGATAAGCTCAATGGCCTTGAGCAATGCTTTGGAGTTATTTCCACACACCCATTTATGGGGGTATTTTCCAGTGGGCGACATCCATCGGTGATCCCCCAGAAAGCCACATCACCTTCAACCTTATTAATTACTAGGGTTATAGGTAGCTCTTCATTGTTCATCCCTGAGAAAGTGCAGTGCAAGTCAAATTATCTCTCCATAACATAGGAGATTCTCTTAAGTAGGATCATTATTAATCTGGAAGAAGCCACATCCTCTTCACCCGAATTAGAAAAAAATTCTATGTGTAAAGAGAGTAAGCTACATCCCAGAGGATTGATGTGAGATCTTCTATCCGGAGGCCACATACCATTCACTCAAATTAGGGATTCACTCATATTGGAATAAGCTTATTATTCGAGTTAGCTATATATAAATTGCTGTACATTTTACAATGAAAGAAAATCCTCTATATTTTTGGTCATTGGCCATGATTTGTTGCCAGGTATTATTACTAGAAAAAGAGAGTAATTAGATTTAATATAGCTAAGAGTACTTCATAGCACAGATTCTTCTTTTTTTTAAACAGAAATGTTTGTGTTTGTGTAGAGGTCAGGTCATTACTAACAGAGTAGCTAATTAGGTCAGGTCATTACTAGAGTGGTATCTAATAGAGTAGCTAATGAGAGTAGCCAATGAGTTCAGGTCATTACTAATAGAGTGTCTAATGAGGTCAGATCATTACTAGAGTGGTTATCTAATGGAGTGGCTAATGAGAGTAGCCCATGAGTTCAGGTCATTACTAATAGAGTGGCTAATGAGGTCAGGTCATTACTAGAGTGGTTATCTAATAGAGTGGCTAATGAGAGTAGTAGCCAATGAGTTCAGGTCATTACTAATAGAGTGACTAATGAGTTCAGGTCGTTACTTATAGAGCAGCTGGACACAGATCTTCACTCTTGTGAAGTTGCTGCTACATTAGGATTTTTCATATGACACGCCTTTTCAGAATTTATGTCTCTATAAAAATTTGTCACACATTGTGTTCATTGTGTGTCCTTTTTACAGTCCTGAGTTTGGGTAAGGCATTTTCTGGAGATTTTGTCAAATTCAGACCAGGCTCTGTGATTGTTGCTACACATGTTCATCGCAGCACGGCACAGGCCCCATATACAAACCAGGCCAAATGCTTCAGCTTATTACACACAATTATCTCTGAAACCTTTAAGAAAATTTCAGTTAAACTAAAGGAAAATAAGCTTATTTTCATATGTTGTCTCACAGCAGTCAATCCTTCAAACTTTTATTGAAAATTTTGTATTGCAGAATGCTGCATTTTTTGTCTGAGTTGGATCACCTTTTACCCGAATTACGCAGCGATAATTCTTGGTAAACTCTGGTTTAAAAGAACACTTTTTTCTGGAGGAGGCTTTATCAATAATGTGCTGACTTCTGGAGACAAAAATCATGAACTGCTGGCTAGTTCTGATCTCAACTGAAAATTCATCATGTGTGATTTTGATTGAAGTGTGTAAACCCACCCCTCTTTTCATTAAAACAAACTTTCGGCTACCTTTTTTTCAAAGCGGCCAAATGTACAACTTCAAAGGTTTGTGGTGAGTAATGGACGTACGTTGATATTTCGTACACAATGCAGCCTCTTCTTCTGGGAGTGGTAGGAGATCTGTTGGATGTATAGTCTAAATCACACATCTTTATTACAAAACAGACGTTTGTGGCAGTAGTTTCCCATTGATTAGTTCGAGTAAACAATGGCTGTCTTGATTTTTCAGTGAGTTTTGGAGAGTAATTAGAGGAGAAAATTTGGGAGATATGAAAACTCCAGGAGAAAATGTAGGTTTTTTTGGAGGGTGGGAGATGTATAAAAATCTAGGAGATTCCCGGGACTTCTGGGAAACTTGTAGTATATGTGTGAAGCAGCTATCATAATCTCTGATTTGGCCTAATATGTTTAAGTCCTGGACAACCAATCATAGAACATTACCTATCCGGCTAGTTATATCTTTCTTATAACTAAGTTGACATAATTTTAATTTTAAATTGCAGATGTTAATGAGTGTGCCACAAGGAATGGTGGATGTGCTCATACGTGCCACAACTCTGCGGGAAATTACTATTGCTCTTGTGTTGCTGGGTATCGTCTGAGTGCTAATCGTCGCACATGCAATGGTAATGCATCATGATTATGTAAGCTTAATTAATTTCAACTTCACTGGTTGCAGACATTAACGAATGTGCCTTTGGTAATGGTGGATGTGCCCATAACTGCCACAACTCTGCGGGAAGTTACCATTGCTCTTGCGATACTGGGTACCATCTGAATGCTGATGATCGCACTTGCAATGGTAATACATTAATAGGCATCCACTATCATATAAACTTACATAATTTCATCAATTTCACTATGCAGAAAATATTGTGCATGGCTCGGGTTCGGGTTCGGGTTTGGGTTTGGGTTTGGGTAATTGTGAGTGTGACCATATCTGCCATTACACTGCGGGGAGTTACTATTGCTCTTGCAATACTGGATACCGTCTGGATGCTGATCATCGCACATGCAATGGTAATCCATTTATAGGCATCCACTATCATATAAACTTAAATAATTTCAATTTCACTCTGCAGATATTAATGAGTGTGCTTCGGGTAATGGTGGATGTAACAATGTCTGCCACAACACTTTGGGAAGTTACTATTGCTCTTGCAACAATGGATACCGTCTGAGTGCTAATCGTCACACATGCAATGGTAAGTGCACTTTTTAATAAGCTTACATAATTTCAACTTCACTCTGCAGATATTGATGAGTGTGCTTCAAATAATGGTGGATGTGTCCATATCTGCCACAACACTGTGGGAAGCCACCATTGCTTTTGTAACACTGGGTACCGTCTGAATGCTGATCATCATACATGCAATGGTAATGCATTTTTGGTATATATCCATGATTTATAAGTTTACATAATATTGATTTCACTGGTTGCAGATATTAATGAGTGTGCCTCAGGTAATGGTGGATGTGTCCATGTCTGCCACAACACTGTTGGAAGCTACCATTGCTCTTGCACTACTGGGTACCATTTGAGTGCTAATCATCACACTTGCAACGGTATTGTATTACTGATATCTACTGTGGTATAAGCTAACATAATTTAAATTTCATTATTTCCAGATATTAATGAGTGTGCAACGAGAACCAGTGAATGTGCCCATGTCTGCCATAATACTGTGGGAAGCTACTATTGCTCTTGCAACACTGGATACCACCCGAGTGCTAATCGTCGCACATGCAATGGTGATGCATTGTGGACATCAACCATTATATAAGCTTACAAGATTTTAATTTCACTGATTGCAGATATTAACGAGTGTACCACGGGTAATGGTGGATGTGCCCATGTCTGCTATAATACTATGGGAAGCTACAATTGCTCGTGCAACACTGGATACCGTCTGAATGCCAATGACCATACGTGCAATGGTAATGTATTACTGACAGACTATTATAATAATTATAGGCTTACATATTTTCAACTCCACTGGTTGCAGATGTTAACGAGTGCACAACAGGAAATGGTGGATGTGCCCATGTCTGCCAGAATTATGTGGGAAGTTACTATTGCTCTTGCCACACTGGATTCCGCCTACACCAACTTGGTCGCTCATGCACAGGTAATGAATGAATTACTGACATCCACTATCATATGAACTAAAAAATATGTTCATCAATGACCATGGCCACCCTTGAAAATCGGATAGTTGGGTGCTCACTATGTGTAGTTGGGCTTGCATAAAAAAACTGGCTCTATTTATTGTAAGTGATGCAAACTCAATCATTCGTGCTTGTACCATTATCTGCGTTGAAGTTAGCAAGTAATCTGTACCTCTATGCAGGTATTTGATAGTTATTTTGTCCAGCTGCTGTAACTGCTTTGGATAGTGTTGTTTGTGATACTCAAGCTCTCTAAAACTTTGAACTCCTCGACTTCAGTACCTGCAAATGGATTGCCATCACTATCTTTGCTAGCATTGCATACAATTTGTACATAATTAATAGAGTGGATTATTTCTACATGTATTCTGCCTATTCGTAGGTACCTGAAAAAGGGATATGAGTGGCTCTTTTTTATGGTAATTTCAATTTCACTATTTGCAGATGTTAATGAGTGTGCCTCTGGTAATGGTGGATGTGCCCATGTCTGCCACAATATTTTTGGAAGTTACAATTGCTTTTGCAACACTGGATACAGTCTGAGTAGTAATGGTCACACATGCAAAGGTATGCATTACAGATACCCATTACGACAATATAATCTCATACAATGTCACTTTCAATAGTTGTAGTTATTAATGAGTGTGACTCTGGTAATGGAGGATGTCAGCATGTTTGCCATGATACTGTGCAAGGCTACAGTTGCTCTTGCAACCTTGGTTATCTTCTGAGTGGTGACCATCACACGTGCTACGGTAATGCATTATGGACATCCACTATTAAATGTACATTAGCTCACATCATTTCAATTTCATTGATTGCAGATCGTAATGAGTGCGACATTGGTAATGGTGGATGTCAGCATATGTGCCGCAATACATTGGGAAGCTATCGTTGCTATTGCAAAATTGGATACTGCCTGAAAGGGGACAATCACCGATGTGATGGTAAAGGCTAGTTGACATTATGAGAAGGCAATCTACGGCACCATTCCAAATCCAATTGACTGGATAATGGAATGGATTTCAAATGCAAGAGTATGATTTGTTCAACTCTTGCATCTATTCTGTTGCATCATCCAAATCAATATGTAGAATCTAGCATGCTGATCTCTACAATCAACTCTTTAGCTTCTAGTGAATATTATGGCATCTGTAGATGAGGAGAAACACATTGGACCTTCCCATGCTTGTGGGCAGGTGTACAAACAATGTTATTGGGGAGAAGGAAAATGCCTGGATGCATAGTAAGTCAGTGCTCTATAGATAGCTAATAATTAACTAGCTGATATAGCTAGCTAGAAGTTTGGGTGCCAGGTGTAATCATGCCATTTGTTGTCTATAATAGCTAGAGCTATGACTCTAGCTAGTGGCATGTGTACCTAGTCAGCTAGCAAAGATATATAGCAATGTAGCCAATCAGCTAGTAGGGATAGTTTTCTAGAAGCTCATGTACACATACCAAATGTAGCTATGGCAACTGATCCACAAATGCAGTGCTTGTAGATGTGTCCCCCTTCCCCAGCTGAAGTTGCTCTTCGTTTTGGTGGATCTAGGTCAGCATCAGAATTATTTACATCATGCAATGGATTTGTAAAGGATCGGAGTGAACATGCATGCTGCAGAATGGATTGCCTTCCATATCATACTCTGAACCCACCCTTATTGATGCGGACATCAACTAACCTCATGTAAAATGTTGCAGATGTTAACGAGTGTGACTCAGAAAATGGTGGGTGTGAGGAAAAGTGCCGGAATACTGTGGGAAGCTATGCATGCTATTGCAGTGCCGGATATCGTCTGAGGGATGATGATCATACATGCCACGGTAGCGCATACGGACATCCATTGTGTTATTAGCTCACATAATTTCAATTGTACCTCTTGCAGATGTTAATGAGTGTTACAGAGATAACGGTGGTTGTCAGCACCAGTGCCGCAATACTGAGGGAAGCTATGTTTGCTATTGCAATACTGGATACCAGCTGAGCACTGACATTCACAGATGTGAAGGTAAAACAGCCTGCAATAGCAAAATAAATATTATGCAATAACACCACAGTCAGCTAGGAACTATTCAAATTATAGCATGTGGTGCTAACTCCTTAGACATACCATAGGTGTGTATATGTTTTGGTGCATGTGGTCATAGCACATCATTCACATCATTGAGTGTATCGTGCAAACTTACATTTGGAATGACTGATATATGACACAAGGAACGCTAGTTTCGATTGTAACCAGATACTTATTATATAATCCTGAAGCTATATAAATTTGTGATGGAGGATGTGGATGAGGGAGCAAACTCTCCCTTATGCTTCTTCTGACTATCAATAGCAACTTCTTTTTTGTTAAAACCACTAAAGCAATAGCTAATATAAAAACTATTACATAGGATGTGGTTAAGGACTTTAAACATTGTTTTATCAAAGAAACAACAATATTGGGAAAAAAGGAAGGAGAATAGAGTATATCTGCAACCTGTTACATCATGTACACCAAAAATAGAGTGTACATGATTTTAAATGGTAAAGGGTTGTCTGTGTTCTACATAGAGTGTTCTGTCTTGAAAAGTGAGCATTGCCCAAAAAAAAATAATTTGTTTCATTGTTATTATTATGATAGATTATTATGATAGTTTTGGAGGACCACTCCAAGGAGACTCCATGGTTTTAAACACCTTGTTGTTCACTACATATATTCAACTATGATCAGCTATATATATATAAAACCCCTTTTAAGGACTTGGTGACAATTGGAAAAGCAGATGTTTTTGTGGAGGATAAGCTACAGCCTCTTTTGGACTGGATGAATATATTCAAGGAAAAGAATTCCTTAAACCAAACTACAGAACTGAACATGAAAATTCATAATATAGCACATGCTAGCTTAATTGCATCAACAATGAATTGCAATGGAGAAGCATATTAGACATCGAACTTTGGAGTCTCCTGGTACTAGCTTATCATGAATGGATCTATTGTATCCAAGTTATGCGTGGGGGAAAAAGGAGTACAAACACAGATCCCATGGATTTTCCCCACAGACTTTATGGTTTTTAGGTCTGCCACTTCACTACATACATCAGTAAAGGATTCAAGTCGGTCTCAAAGTATTTTTATAGAAAATAGCAACTGAAATCAGCATTTAGGCAGCTACGTAGCAAGAGGTTTAGCTGAGATATGGACTTTTGTGGGTTGGGGTTGGAGGGGGGTTTGCTACTGCCATTTTAATATGTGGGTCAAACCGACATAAGGAATACTAACGTACACTTTTAAGGACTGGCTGGTGGCTCACAACTACCTCCTATCATGATCCATTGAATCTGCTGCTGTTAAGTATTGGATTTTCCCTTATTGTGCTCATGGGTGCTGGGCAGTGGATTAAAACCATTGGAATTCCGTCATATTCCTCTGGAGTATATAATAATTGAAAGTAATGTTTCCAATAAACAATATGCATGAGATGTATTGTATATTTAACACACAATTTAAAATTTGTTGTCAAAACTGAAAATTCACAAACTCAAGATCCCTTGTTTAATTTCTGTTAGTAAACTTTTGCAATGCTCAGCAATCCTACACAGAGGGGAATCGTATGATGATATGTGCCGTGCTTTAACTCACAATTATTTAAGACTCAGATGATCGACATATTATTATCTCCTGTGCACTATTTTTACCATACCAAATATAGTATTTAAAAGAAGGCTACAGAAAAATTCTGAGAAAAATAAGTTCATCTGTCAAAAAATCTATTAGTGATTAGAGCAGATTTGATAGACCATGGAATTCTTGGTTGATCACTCATTCTAAAACTATGTTAGTGTTGTCTCTGCTGGAACCAGAGGATAGCAAAGTGAAGTGTTCAGCCTCAAAGGTAGACACCCATAGTAACAAGTATATGCCTATGCATTGCTGAGCACCTGAAAGGTTATCGAAGCAATGCTGGCATTATCTAGTAGTAGGGCCTAAGCCTGACTCAAGGCACGACATACTATAGACGTGCACTTATTAAAGTTCTGTTACCCCAAAGGATATAATCACTTGATCATGTATTATATTGAAAGAGAGGAATTTTCTGGATAGCAACCAAAATATTACTGCTGGACTTTATAAACATGAGTTGCACGATCCCTTAGTCTATGAATTCCACCTATAACCAATGGTAATATAAATACTATAGCATTACAACAATGCTCTCTCTCTCTATATAGAGTGTTTCAAATTTATTAAAAATTCCCCCTTTTTCAGTTGGAGTGCAAATACACCAGTAATACATTGCTACAGTGTTCTTTTTCATCACTGCATACCACTTACAACATGGTCCATGAATAAAAATTTCTGCTAGCAGGTACCTCTAAACACTAATACACATCTACAGTGTGTAACAAAAACATACTTTTCCATTTAAAAGCTGCATAATTTTTGTCATATTCTTATTTTCCACCTGCAGAGATAATCACTGATAGCGCTTCTGGAGAGAAAACTGCTGATGATGCTTTCTAGAGAAATAGATTTGTGTACTTTAGTGTGCTATAATACTCTGCGTGATTAGTACCTTAATTCCTAATATTTCTTGAATAAACGAGCTGCATAAATGTTTGAATGTAGTTATTTTTGTTTAATTATGTTTAATTTTATGTGTGTGTGTGTGTAATTTGATTATATTGCAAACTAAACTGAATATAAAAACAATGCATAAGTTTGGTGAAAACTATTATTGCTTTGTCAGCACTAGCTTGTTGGGGGAAGAAGGGGGTTGAAAGGATGGGGAATGATGCATACATAACATGTATCCTAGCAGTTGGGACCAGCATGTAGCTACATCCAGAAGTAAGGTAAACCTGGACAAAATGTTTGCTTGGTGTTATCGCTCTCCTCTTCTAGTATATATACAGAGTACCAGTTCTTGACCACCCTGACTCATTCTGTATACCACTATTGGGTGGTCACTCTAAGCCATCCAGGGACACCCAGAAACCGACCTAGGGCAATCTATAGAGAACCCAATGGATGGCCTGCCATTTATCGTCTTGGGATTCCCTGAGTGAGAGGTATATAGTGAGCAGCCTAGGGTTCTACCACACTTTCCCATATTTGACATACCTCAAGAGAATATAATAACCCACTGGGTTTCGAGCACACTTACCCCATATATGACATACCTATCACTCCAGAAGCCACTTAGCCAGTGGGCCCATCTCCTTACTGCCACTGGCTAAACCACAGTGCAGGTCAAAGTTTCGGTAGTGTAAAGGATTTCTTTCGGGAGGGAGGGAACCAACTTTTTAAAAAATTTTTTCTCCCACCCCATTTGAAATCTAAATTTATGCTACTCCATAAGGGAATAAAGATGTCCAAGCAGAAAAAATACCTACACTTTAGAGTAACAGCTATATAACAGAACTGGTTTCTAATAGAGTACTAGAAACAATGTAAAGAGTTTAATTTTCTTTTACACAGCCATGTTTCTGGGTTTTCTATTCCATACACCAATAATAGCTTCTAAATCATCACCAGATAGTTTTTCTCGGATTCAATCATTAGAAATGAGAGGCTACACTTCCCAGGCCAGTTTCTCAATCTAGTGATGATTAGTTTCATTTCTTAGAAACTTCTTTCAACTGATGCAATCCCAACATAGTGCAGCGGCATACCAAACCTATTGTGCATTTCTTGATAAAGGGACCAAAATTGGTACACATGTAGATTAATACATAGTTAACATTTTTGGATATGGAGGCGCTCACAATTGTACCCACGCTGGCCATAGCAACAGTTTACAAAATGGCCACTATGCCGCTATTGTGCATTTAAAAAAATAAAAGCACCAAAATTGGTACACATGTAGATTAATACCCTATGAATATTTTTCGATATGGAGGCGATCGCAAAAGTACCCACACTGGCCATGACAGCTGTTTTCCAAATTGGTCGCCATGCAAGCTCTAACAATGTGGTCTCAAATCACATGTGGTCTCAAATCACTATTACACATTTCAGTGCTTCCAATGTTGCCATATTTGAAGTTCATGGCAGCAATTTTGTACAAAATGGCTAATATTTGCAAAAAAAATATGGCTGCCATTTTACAAAATGGCCACATTTCTCCTATACTAAATCTTTATAAAAAACGACAATTATTTTAAGGCAATATCAAAACAAACATATATAACTACTGTAAAATTGATTATTTTGATATCAGAATATATATAGTGCAAAGTTGCGATAAATCATTTGTGTGGTACAATACTGATCTTTGTTCAGTTTGTTGGATCTCCTTCACACTTGCAGAGAGCAGTGTATTGGAGTCCAGCCTTTTTGCACTTGCAGCAGGTACGACACCCCTTCTTGCAGCCGCAAGAGATCAACTCATGGCAGATCTTGGATGCTTCTTGAAGTGTGGTCCAATGTGGTTCATATAATCCACCATCTGTCTTGATCCAACCCCAACTACTTGACGAAGGAAGCACAGGGTCTGGAGAAAGTGCTTGCCCCCAGAAATGACCACCTTGGAAGGCAGCTCGCTTGAGATGCTGCTCCAGAGCAGCGTGAGTTGGAGGAATTCTCTGTACAGAGGAGGTCTTTGCAAAGATTCTTCCTGGCCTTATTCACATCAGTGTAGGTGCTTGTTCGGTCATAGTTAAGTATGATAAACCTCTCAATGACATGCATACTTTGTTCTGGGATCTCAGTAGGTGCATGTGCCAGTTCCAGGAGTGCATTAGTAAGCTCTGGGAATGAATTCCATGTAGCTCATGCAGTTTTCTTGCCATGTCCAATAAATGCTGACACAGTATCACAACCAGTTAGTGCATGAAACATAGGAAGGGCAAATGACTCTGACCAAGACAAGCTGCTATTTGGTGGGCTGCCAAGTATCGGAAATTTTTTCCTGTTGCAAACGCTAGCCAAACTACATTTTCGGCTGCTACCATCACAGCCAACACCACAACGTCAGTGTCAATAGTATTTGGTGATGGCCATGTTGTGCAGCATGTGCTACATGCAGCATCATACGACTGTCGGCCTCTTCATGACTGCATGGAGCAAGTAAGTGTACATCCTGTTGTGCTGGCACACAAAGAGCCTGATCCCCATCTGTGACACCAGTTCCTTTTTATCCAGTTTGATTGACTCAACAATTGCCTTTAAGAGGAAACTGAAGAGTTCTTTCTTGTTGAGGTCCGCATGCAAAAAGTTTTGCCAGTTTCCCGGTATGGGTGCAGAATCAACACGTCGGCGTACCTGGCTTCAGCATCTGAATGATAGTAGCTCAATCAATGACTACATTGGTGACTTTGGGTGCTTCAGACTTGTGCCTCAGAAAGCACCCAAACACACACACTAGCATATCACTCTTGGTACCTAGGTGAAGTCTCCCTGCAGCAGAGAGTGATGGAGACACGCTTGATTCTCATGTCTGAAAAATTCCTTCAGATTTCCATCACGTGTCTGACAGCCGATATATAATCGTGAGAAGAGTTCAACATCAGCTGTTGCTTTCCTTTGGATGCTTTGGGTGCCTGGGTGCCAAACAATAGTCGCTTGTTGTGATGGATTGTATCATCTATTGACTTGGTCCTGTCTATATATTAGACATTCCTTTGTGAAACTGTCTAACTGATGATCCTGACCAATACACTTGGCTTGATGGACTGTCTTCACTACAGCAGGGTCTGCAAGTTCTTTGGTATCAAGAACAAGCAAGTCCTGGCTCTCCTCTTCGAATGGATTTCCCAACTCTTCAATAACGGTCACCAGAGAGCGAACATCTCTTGCAAAAGATGTCTGTAGACTTGCTGTTTGGTCATGGTGATGTGTGTCCACTCTTAATTCCTGCAAGTCAGAATTTTCAATTCCCCAATTACTCTGGCAACCTCTGGTGCAGCAATCATCCACCACCACAGGGCACTTGGATTGTAGGTGAGGCCAACTGCACCTCCAACACCCTTGACACAGGCATCATTTTGTTCATGTGCTTGGTCAAAGGGGATGGCCGAGAAAACTCGCTTGGTCTTTTGCACTGTGAAGTGGCCAGTGTTGAACTCTCTGTAAATATTTGGGTGTGTCTTGGGAAGTTTAGCCACATCTCTCAGATGCACTGGTATTCAGTGGGCATAGTTTGTATGATCTAGTGCACAGAACCAGGGAACAAATTCTATTAAGGCATCTAATACATGAAGCAGGGAACAAGTGCTTCTAATACATGAAGCAGGGAACAAGTGCATCTAATACATGAAGCAGGGAACAAGTTCTGATAAGGCATCTAATACATGAAGCAGGGAACAAGTTCTGATAAGGCATCTAATACATGAAGCAGGGAACAAGTTCTTTTAAGGCATCTAATACATGAAGCAGGGAACAAGTTCTTTTAAGGCATCTAATACATGAAGCAGGGAACAAGTTCTGATAAGGCATCTAATACATGAAGCAGGGAACAAGTTCTGATAAGGCATCTAATACATGAAGCAGGGAACAAGTTCTGATAAGGCATCTAATACATGAAGCAGGAAACAAGTGCTGTTAAGACATCTGATACATGGCAAAGTTTGCTTCTCTCAAGGACCGCACATAAGTGAGAATGCAAACCTCTAGTTCCATTGTTGTTGCCCAGTAATGAAACTGAGGGCAATTCTGTTTTCTCTGATCACACCAGGCCTCAAACTTTTGATCATCTTTTGAACCGGTATGATTATAAAGGCCATAGGCACGATGTTGCAGAATATATAAGGCAGCAGCCGTAATTTGGTGGTCCTTTCTTGTGTGCATAACTTGTGATGCTTTGGTGTAGAGAATCAGCCATTCCTACTGTTGCAATTTCAGTTTATTGTTTGATTTGCTTGTTTATTTGCTTCATTATATACTATTCAGGCGCTGCAAGTGTTTGCATGGCGGCCATTTTATTAGGTATTAATCTACATGTGTACCAATTTTGGTGCTTTTATTAAAAAAATGCACAATAGGTTTGGTAAGTTGTGAATTGATTGGTAGGTATCTGACAAAGTGGGAAACATTGTTACTAGCATTTAATTAGAAATAAGTTCTGTTATATAACTGCCTCTGCAAGTCTTCTTTTGGCAGCTTGGTTATGTAGTTATGGTAGATTTTTCATTTTTTATGGCTGAAATCAAAGCACTTTTTGTACACGCTTCACCTTCAACAGGTTTAGCAACCATGTTTTTTCTGTAGTGGCCGAACAGCATATGGATAGAATCTTCTATATAATTTATTATACTGAAGTCAAAGTTAATGTGGACAACATTAAATGCTTCCAAGAAAAAAGTCTGGAGAATCAAGCTTCCTAGGATCAAAGATGATACTGCATCTGGAGAGCAAAAACAGCTTTTGATGTTGCATTAAGAAATGATTTAGCTACTGTTTCCTGGAAGCCTTTAATATTTTCCTTTTTAACTTGATTTCAGTTGCTGCCTCTAGATCTTCACATTCATCCAATGACTGCAAGATCCAGTTTGTTGTTGGAGTTGCAGCATCATTGAGTGAGACTCAACAAGGCTTGATAGTGCAGTCAATTGAGCCACTGACCTTGAAAGGTTTTGTTTTATTTAATTACCTTAGGTAAAGCATAGCCTAACATAGAGATAGTTGCCACAGTTGAATGTTTGGAGAGGGCTTTAGCTAGCCACAGAGCTTCTGGCTCATGTATTGTGCAGTGTAGGGTATCCACTCTGGCACTGCAGCTTGCCTTCACTGCTTTAACACACCATCCATGTGCTAACCAGCGGGTTGTGTGAAGGCTTGACTATCTTCATCTCAGGCATATCGAGTACTCGCTGAATCTCTTTCAGTAACTCACTTCTAGGGGGAACAGTGCCATGAATATGTTCAAGAAGAGATTCCTCAACTCACTGGCCAATTGCTGTTATAAATTCTACAGAGCATCTTTTATGTGTATGTTGTGTTTCTTCCAGCCCTCTTGACATGGTTTCTAAGATCTTTACCACCACCACAGCTTACAATGAAGTAAACCAAGCAATCAAAGTTGGTAGTATGAGCATTAGGTTGCCCAGCAATGTAGTGGGCAGTGCCTTAATTGCTTTCCTATTTTTCAACTTTTCTTTCTCTCATGCCCACCACTCATTTTTTCGGTTGCCTTTTTCCACTTTTTGAAAGGCTTGGCTATCTATACTTCTCTGAGTAATTTTTCCTATTTCCTGCATATCTTACGGAAAGTAACTTAGTGATCTGCACTGTACTCAAGCAGGAGAACAATTCTTACCATTTCTTGTTGTACTTTGTTTGCTTCTTGGTTGTGTTAAATAATCAGGATATCATGCAAGTGTGATGGAATTAATCCTGCAGAGATGAGAGAGTTACTGTTAGTATCTCTGTTAGAGCTGGATGGTGTGGAATCACATATTGACATGGTAAAGTCTGAGAACTGGATGTATGAGAAGGTGTGACACCAAGACAGAAGGGTTGCAAACCAAAAAAGAAGGGATGGAGCCTGAGCATTTCATGGCCTTTTGCCGTAATTTGCTTGGTCAATGGCATCTGGATCGAATGGGCATATTCCAGTCTTCGTAAAAAGAGTCTTGATAGAACTTTGACTAAAAGAAGGGTTTTGAAAAACTCTAGCAAAGTCATTCTTGCTAATAAAGGTTTTGGCCATATCCAAGTGAGTCTGGTGAGTACCACGCCTTCTTTGATGGACCATATAATGTGTCAAGTGGTTGCCAAAGAAGTGGTGTATGAGGTGGTCAGCACTTCTTAGCTTTATCAATTGATAAAATGGCTACCATGGCCGTTCTGTATTCCTTGCTCAGGAATACTTTAGTAAAACAGTTGATAGAGCTTATAGCTATACATCGGATGATTTAATATACAATGCATTTTCTTGCACATTGCACGACTAAGTCCATGATGGATAGCCTTTCTTTTCTTTATCATTGGGTGTAGATGCTTACAGTATTTATATGGTGAACTGTAATATATCTCCTTCTACTTACCGAGAGTGAATGTTTGGAAATCTCTATTTTTGGATCCAGTGCAAACCCAGGTTCATCACAGTTATGGACTCTTTAGGACAATCAATGATACCGATTCTGTCGAGGATTGGCTTGGGTAAACACTCTGTTTTGTCATTTGTTTGCATTCCCATAATCCAGAGTATCACATTTCCTTAAACTGAGCCAGAATATTTTTTGAAGCCCTGCCACTATTTATCACTTGGTCCAGTTTGTGCATTCGAACAAATACTTTTGGAAATGATCCAGGCCTAAGCCTTGCAGATCTTTTTGCTCATTGAGAAGCCACACTTGACCAAGCTTAATATATTCCATTAGTTCTCTCTGTTCCTCTGAAGTAAGTGATATGGAGGGTCCACTGTGTCCTTCCTTGATTCTCAAGTGGCTACCTCAACACCTCTCACTTTCTAGTAGCCATGGCACAAAGCATCTTCTCATTGATAGCTGTGCTCATTACTGCTTCCACAGTGATAGAGCAAGCAAATTTTAAATAGTAGGACCAATGAAGGCTCAGTCATCGGTGTGGAATAAGGTTTGCCCCCATTGAAAGCTGTTAGAGGTAAGACAGAGTATAGTAATAGAAGCATATCTTAAAGACCACAACAATGTTTTAAAGTGCTTAGTTATTAAACAGATAATGCATGAAATTAATCATTTCATGAAAAATGTGACAATAGAAAACCTAATTATTATTTTTTCTAAAGGACATTTCTTCTTCTTGTATAATCTCCACCGAGATTAATTGAGCACCCATATATATAGCAGTGTGCATACACTGCCCTAGATTCAATATCATGTATTCTCTTAGCAAAACCAGATTGGGAAGAATTCTGAGAGCACAACTGGGTAGAGTGAAGGAATAATTACCAGCTAGTATGCACTCCTGCATTGTGTACCGCACCCCCCCCCCCCCCCCCCCCCTTGCAGCCGTGGGAAGTACGACATATGGGAGACCAACAGCTTCCCATTATTCCAGATGAAGGCTATAGCATTTAGTGGAAATGTCGACAGAGTAAGTTAGTTATTGAGAAGTCATTGTAACAGCAGATCTAGGGCCCTTCATTGAGATCATATCAATGACCATGTAATCAATTAAAGGGAAAATTTATCGACTAAATGTATGCACGGAAATTTTGATGCTAGGTAAAAATTCCTATCAAAATTCTCAGCTAACCATCGGAGGATAATGGTCGTCTCTTCATAATTGCAGTTTCATCATCATCTGTGTTAAGATCTGAGAAAAGGGCCCACTTTGCCAAAAACAAAAAAAAGTGTTATTGGTGTGAGGTTAAAGTGCAAGGATGGCTAAATGGAATGATACTGGAATTGTGCCTTGATCTAATGCCATTCCAAAGTTACCGTTTTTAGTTTTGCTTCCATTCATCACAACACCCTCAATTAAGAAAACGTGTATTGCCGTTTTACGCAAAATTCAGCGTCATGCATTGATGACATCATGTTTTCAAAACTGAAGGAAAATTCCTATTTGCCCATATTTTCATTGCGTGTATGTAGCTTTGCATGGCTTCTCTATTTTGCTTGCTTGAATGCGCTTCCTGGCCTTGAAACGTTGCAGAAAGATAGAGCAATGACCCAAGATGCATCTGTGGTAATTCATAACCTTCATAGCTATTTCAGGTCCTAGGGCAAAATCAGTTTTTGGGTGAAGTGGGCCCTTTTCTCAATCATATCACATCCAACAAACAAAACTTGAAACCAACAAAATGAAAACAAAGAACTAGATTTGATTACCTTACCAAAAAAGGAGTAGAAACAAACCGGTTCCTTTACCACAACCTGTTATATGACCCTTGACCTATTAAAATCATATACACCAATCTTATTCAGATTTTGAAAAGCAGCACAACACATGTGTTGGTGAATGTGAGGTTAAAGGTCAGCTAACTGGTTGTGGTATAGACTATAGATAACCTTGTCTATGTTCATTTTTTCAAAACTGTTTCTCACATTTATTCTTGTATATTATATACAATTGTATGTGGTATATAATACTCAATATGTGTCCAGTAAAAGTGTGCTTGAATAGAATTCTCAGCATGAAAGACTGTGATCAGTTTTTGTCCAAAGCTGCAGTGGTATTGTGTCTTATGTATCGACACTGCCTTATCTCATCGAACATTTCTGCCAGAGAGAGGTCGGTGCTACTTGCACTTGTCTCTGACTTTTCTTCACTGTGTAAAAATAAATAAAAGCAGGATGAGGGTTGCATTGGTGTCATCTATTGTCCAGTTGAATTATTGCACTCACTCTTTCTTATATTCAATATCCACCTGTGCAGCCATAGAAGCTGCAAGGTCAAGAGATGCAGGTCCACAGCCTCGAGGTTGGCTATGCGACTGGTCATAAAATTCTGCGAAGGACTTCAGACTACTGGTGCTGGATTCCAGGTTCATCATTGTGGATGCTCTTAAAAGGGTATCTTTTTTGTTCATGCTATTACTTTGGATGAGCAAAGGCTGCAGTAGAATTAAAAGCAGACGAGAAAGATGACCACACACACACACACAAATACACACACACACACACCACGCACACACACACACCATAACACACAAATACACACACACACAACACACATAAATACACACACACACCACACACACACACACCCAAATACATACACCACACACACACACAAATACACACAATTACACACACCACACACACACCACACATGTACACACCACCACAAGCACTGAGAACCTGACTTTATACTGACTTGAGAAGATGATGCGAGTATCTTTTCCTTTGATTCTTTGTCAGGGAGCTTGCTTTCTCCCCCGTCAGGTCTGAGAATGTTAGTTATGTCACAATTTGTTGTCTGGATGTTTGTTAGAGGTCCAGGACATCTATATACGAATAGAATTTATTTTATTAATTACAAAAATATATTAAATAAGACCCTACCAATCTATACCAAACCAGTTGAATGACCTTTCACCATTTAAATAGTAAAGGGTAATCTCTGCAGTCTAGAATGTTATAGTCATATTTGCATTATTTTTAACGAGTTAATTCAACATAAAGCTCTCTAAAATCATTTTAAGCCAAAATACTTCAGTGCCCCGATGAAGACTCAAGTTTTTCAGTTGAAACGTTGGCACTAGCTGATTTAAAGAGAATCTTTAAGTATTTGATGTTGGCTGAAAGAAGTTGGAAAAATATTTTTTAAATGACTTTTTGTTTCTTTGTTAATTTGTTTGTTTGTTAGTTTGTTGGTTTCTAATTGAGTGGTAGAGAAATACGCAGGGTCTCCTGTGATTTTAGACACTTTTTCAAACTAGATTATTGCTGTTGCACACCTTGTCCTATCAGCATATACCACTCTTTCAAGGACTTGGTAGTTAACAGTTTCACAAGAGAACTACATCAACTAAAGGTAGATATTTTGTCGAGGATAAGCTAAAGCCTCTTCTGGAATGTGGAAACTGTTGCCTCAAACAGCAGAACTATTTGGCGGGTCAGCACATTGTGTTAGGTTGATTGCATCACTGATGAACTCACTGGTTGATATTTACCAATAGGTTGTTTACGAGAAACCGTTCTGTATGTGTATTGGAACATTTAGAATCTGTGGCACTAATAATTCTGTGAATGGACTCATGTATGAAAGTAAAGCAACTGGGAAAGTAGAGATAGATAGATATTCGACGTTGAACTTCAAGTTTTTCCCCACTAATAATGTTATTTTTGCATTCGTTTACTAAGTTAGTGAAGGAGCCAAGGCGCATATGGATTCCTTGTGGAGCTAATATCAGCTGAAGTCAACATTTTGTCAGCTAAGAAGCAGCCAGTGTGATTATACTTGAGTCAGCTGAGCTTTGGGGTTTGCAGTTATTCCATCACCATTTTGAAATAGGGTCAAAGAAATATAGGGAGTGCTACTGCAAGACATAATTTCCATATATATGTGATAAATAATGACTTCTGATTTTAGCAGCTGTTGGTTATGATAAAACAAAATTAAACTAATTCAATGCAAGGAATTGGGTGGTGAGCAAATGCAATGCTGACATGAATTTCTTTTATTAATGCCAGGACAAAACTTGAAATCCTAGAGTATAGATAGATTACATTGCTCTAACTATTGTCCTAGCCCTAGCATAGCTGAAGGCCTAATACAGTACTAATCTGTATATTATTGATGTCATCATGGATCGTGATAAAGAGAAGTGACCATAAAATGTATGAACTTTTGGAATCATTACAGATTCAGAACTGGTAAGGTAACAACCTGATGCCCTGCATAATGGGATTGAAACAGAAATGTGCATGTGAAGTATGGCTGTGAGAGGAGTTTTGTTAAGATAACTTGGAAGCAGCTTCCCTTGAAGATGGGAAGTATACTATACAAAGAGTGAGGTCATCAGGCATGACAATACTAAAGGGAAGACTATGTAGAAGCTGACAACAATTTGTTAAAGCCATACTTGACATTGTTTAGTTAGTATTTCTAGCACATCTCTCCTCATTTGGCCTATATGTATCAGACTTGCCTCTCCTACATATGCCAAGTACATGTCCAGTTGTCTTTGTTAATGGAGAGATGAAGTAGTAGTAGTATTTACCTTACTAAGACTGATAGTTGGTAGTTTCTGCATCATCATGACAAAAATGGTGCATCCCACCCTCACAGTCAGTGCAGGTGGATAAATGGAAGTAGGTATGTAGAATGAAACTCCAGCATAGTTTCCTGTCAGCTGTGAACCATGCAGGTCATTTTCACTTACCTGTGCAGATAGTTCTCTTTCCTCTGTTTTTAAATCTGCGGTGTTTTCTCTGTTTTCTCAACCTTTCAACTCACAATGATGACCATTTCCAGTTTAAGTAATCCTCGTTATTTTAAGCGGTTGACTCATTTATATTTTGAGTAGGTAAACAAGCGATGCATAGACATATACATCACAAATGCAGCCATGTGTGGCTGTATAAATTGTCCCATCCAACTCCCAAATGAGGGCTCATTTTACTCACAAACTAAGGCAAAAACATCCCCAAAATACTGTCTTACAATACTGCATGGAAATAGATGCATAATTGCTGAACCCCACAAAATTCTTCTTCTGTTGTTGATGCTACACAACATGAACTACTGGTATTCACTGGAGCATGAATATTGTGAAAGGGTTTCGGAATACATCATTATTCTCCACCCCCTTTTACTGCTAAAGTTTGCGATCAACGAAAGAGCACAACTATTGAACTTTGACGATAATCAATAAGTACATATATATACAATGAATTCTTGATAATCAACTTAATTAACTTACTCGATGTTGTGTCTAGATGCTCTAGGAGTTGAGGCTAGAGCATCTAGCCAAAATGTTGAGTGAGCAAATTTTAGTTAATTATCGAGAAAGTCACTGCATCTATATCATGTCAACTGAGAGAATAAAAAAGTAGATGGTCTTGTCTAGTAATGACAATGATTATGGACACTGCTCAATGAATACTTCAATGGTTCAGTTAGCCGCAAAATGTGATGAGTAAGCAAAATGTTAAAAATAGCCACACCAGGTTCACTTTACTGATTTGGGACACTATCCCCAAACTGTCTGTCTGTACAATAAGAAACGTTTAATGTCCTTACCTAATTGATGTGTAATGTCCAGTGTTGTTGAGACATACCGTTGACGGTCTCTTCTGGAATGAGTTTTGAAGAAAAAGTCCTTTGTAATAAGAAAGAAAGGAAGAAAGAAAGGAAGAAAGAAGGAGAAAGGTGTGTGTATGTGAGAGGGAGGGAAGGATGGATTGAAAGGAAAGCAAGAAACCAATTGAGAACAGTGACAAATAAATAAATAAAAAACAATGGCTTGAACCTTGACTATTTGATTATTTTTCTTTGGACATTGATGGGATAATAGTACAGACAGAACAAGTTAACAAGACACACTCAGCATGTTGAAATGCGTAAACATGTTAGTAGTAGGTACATAAGAATTCTGTTGGCATGAGCAAAGACATTGTCCCAAGTAAGTTACCACATGAATTGGTTTTGGAAAATGCATTTTTTTTTGGTACAAACCTGGAATTTGCTCAATCCTAAGATTGCGCTGCACATTCATAGGATTCAAAGTTTGCATGCATAATCCTACGATTGTAATGAGCGCGTATCACCATGCAAGAGTCCCAGCTCTACATGAAAACTAATTAGGGCCGGAGAGGAAATGGAGAATTCATTCGGAAAAAGAGGCTTTAAAGTTTTTGACTATTACGCTCTTGGACATCAGGATATACCTTGTGCCCCCCCCCCCCAGCAAAGAAAACAGTATGACTCACATAGCTAGTAAAGTGACTTGTGATTTGTTTTGCATTTTATTTCAATGTCACTAATTGGGCCTTACTCCCTAATTGAAGACAGATTTTTCTGTGATGAATTTCAACTTCATAAATTTTCACCTACCCTATCTTAGAAAACTGCAATCTCGTAAATTTTTTCCTACTATCCGAGAAATGCTTTTCATCTAGCACAGGGCTGGGGCAAATTCAGATAGAAGTAAGTTTCAGACAAATGACCAAAAAATGTGTGTATGGAATTCTTCACGAGATTGGAGTGTGTATGTATATCCAGGCATTTTATTTATTTTACCCCATACAAGTCTATCATTTGCTCATTTAGTGACAGACTGTTTTCTCAGTTTATAGTCCCCAACCAACCTTTCTTATTTTGCTAAAGCACTGGTACTGGGATGGAAAGTTTCGCTACTGCCATTCCGGTAATGAGAATTTAAAGGCCAAAGTGCATAATGCTGGTATTTGATTTTGAGACAGGAATAAGTGTGACTAACTCTACTCCTGCACTTTAGCCTTTAAATGCTCTAGTGTGGGAGTAGCAGTGGTAGTATTAGGTGTAGAATATACTAGTATTGTTATTATAGTAATTGTTACTCTATTTTTTTAGGATGGGAATCATCACTCCCTCCTGGGTTGTTTTTGTAGAGTGGTATACATTGAAGAGTTCCCTATGATTTTGAGTGGAGTACACTGTGAAGTTCAAGGTCATATGGGCTATAAGAAGATCCTAGCTGAGCTACAGAATAGCATCATTATAAAACTGGTGGTTGCTCACGCATTCGTTTGGTTAGGCACTCACTTTACTCTTTTGAGGGCACCCAAATGTTTTTCTCTCAAAAACTCACCTACATTAGCCCAATAAGACATTAAGGAAAGGAAGTAAAAAATAAAAAAATCAAGCCAAGAAATAGACTCTTCAAACTTACATACAACATGAAGATACACTGCACTTAATGTAAAACATACCCTCTAGAATATTGCTGACTGCAATCAATATGACATGTCCTAGCATCTTCTTTCTACTATTTTGTGCACTGGGCATGCATTGATTATCAACCCTACAGAATTAACATAATGTTTGCCACAATATCACTTCTGATGATAGTTTTGCTAATTCTTCTTCTAGATTACTATGGCTGTCTACCATGCTATGGTTACTGTGGAGAAGTATATTCAGCAACTGCAACCTTCAGAACCCCAAACCAATAGTGGTACACTCAATTACAGGTTTCATGACTCGAGGACAGGTAATTGGTATAGTTATTTTATTAAGAAAATATGAGGTGGATCTGATCAACATGTGATATAGGCCAGATGATTGCCATAACTGGATAGGACACTACATGGATCATTGGTCTAAAATGCATGTGCTCTCTTTGCTCTCATAAGAGTGCGGTCGAGGTGGCTCAAAAGTTATCCAGTAAGCATTTGCATATTTCGGTGTTCCAAAGTTTGTAAGATCCCATACTGATGCTTGAGTGTGGTATGGCTAGCATAGCAACCCTCTGAAAATGGACATTTTGAACATGCTTCAGTAGAGAATGAGCTCCCTATAATTCTTTCTAATCCCTCCAAAACAGCAGCTCCAAACTCAGTACAAGGCTCACCTACTGTCCCTCAATGTAGTGGTCATATTGGCATCGAGAGTTAGAGCAGAAGTAAGTAATATGCTTGCATGTACAGAAGATCTGCACTTTTTTATTCTGCACTTTGCTAAATATTATTATTTCACTTAGTACCATTGGCAACAACAGAAATACATACCAAACGAAGAAAAGAAGCTGACAAGGATTATCCGTGCAATGCTGAAAAAAGGGTTAAGCAATGAAAATGCCACAATGTTGAATCATTTGC
This sequence comes from Cladorhizidae sp. MBARI D1340-BT2, assembly GCA_028752905.1. NCBI lineage: Eukaryota > Metazoa > Porifera > Demospongiae > Poecilosclerida > Cladorhizidae > Cladorhizidae sp. MBARI D1340-BT2. Next base: position 22,776,374 of record JAQNBH010000008.1, on the reverse strand, counting down.
AGTTGGAGACTCGGTCAGTATTCAAGTTACACATATCGACAGGACTGATTTAAAATGCAGACAATGTGCTACTTCTGGTACTAAGGGACTTGTTTATCACCTACGCTGTCAACATAGGGTTCTGAAGAATTGTGTTGCCAAGTTACAACTTGAGCAGTGTTCTGGTAAAGTTGAACCTGCATTAAAATGTGACTGAAACCCTCTTGTCTTTATGTTTATGAGCAGTCTTTAACCCAAAGAATGCCTACTGTGGCAACCCATGTGGTTGCAAAACAGGATGTAGAAGTAATCATGCTCTTGTTAACTTTCCAAAAAGTTGTACACATACAACCAAGTGGTGCCATCCATACTGGGTTACCTTGCTGGAACAGTGATCAAAAATCCATTTATAATGTTGAAGTTGTGGATGGTACAGTCAGCGAGCTTCTGATGATGTAAATATTGTGAGTAATGCTGTCAGCAGAGCAAGCAAGCAAGCAAGAAGCTAGCAAGCCAGAAGATAGCAAGCCAGAACTGATTAACCTAGATAATCAACCAATGTGGATACCAGACTTAGTTCTGTACAAAGAAGATCGGGACATTATTGTTAATGGGGACTGGTTACTGGATTCCCATATATATGTGGTTGGAAGCTACTAATATAGTCTCCAACCTAAGTAGTACTATTGTTCAGAGTCCTGCTGTCCAAATTTTGAACTCTCAGAACAACCGCTGGATCTGCCAAAAGTGAAGTTCAAGTGTATGACAGTCTCATTGCCATTATCAACTTCCAAACAGATTGTTGGCCTTCTGTTTTCAAACAGTAAAGCAATCACAGCAAAGTCACTTAACAGCAAAGCAATGGTGTTTTTTCTATTGCCTGTGCAGTAGCTCTTTATTATGGTGAGGACCAACTAAATTATGCTGGGATAGCTCCAAAGTGAGACCTCAAGTTCTTAATTGCTTTGAATCCCGTAAACTTTTCCTTGTAAAAGTGTTGCAAAACAATCACTGGGAATAAAACGACTTCAAGTGATTCAAATACACTGTATCTGCCGAAGGCCTTGGACAAGAAGGGTAGAATGGCAGAATGTTAAAAATGTGGAGAATGGGTCCACGACAAGTGCGTAATGATACCACATGAAGTAAATGAATCAGTCGAAAAAGAAGGGGCATGTATTAATTGCTAAACTTTCATCGCTGACTGCTATGTAGCTAGTATTTTACAATTATTATGACTGATTACAACTGATGTAAAAAATGTGGTTTCCATTGAAAGGCTTCCTTCCCATGCAGTAATAAAATGGATGCGAACTATTTGTTATTAAAGCTCCCTAAAGGCTTACAATCTGAATAAATAGAGCTCATAGTGACAAACACACAGAAATATTTACTTCAGCATTTATCTTTAATTAATATAACATGTTTGGCAAAGTAATTTGTTATCTAGAGGAATAATCAATATTTATCTACAGTACATAGTAAACCAATTATATGATCGAGAATTGTATGACTGAGTACAATAAATTCCAGGATTACAAACATCTCACACATTCAAAACGATCCAGGAATTAGCATTGACCTTCTCATCCCGGGATTGCCCCAATTCCAGGCTTGAGTGTGCTCAATCCTAGGATTGTGCATACAAACCTAGAATCCTAGGAATGCACAGTGCAATCTTAGGATTGAGCAAATTTCAGGTTTGCACGTAACATATATATGAGGTTCAGGAAATGCATATAAATACTGTATTTCCCAGAATATAAAGTCTATCATTTTTTACACCAAATTTGACCTCAAATTTTCCAGGTCATCTTATACTCAAAAGTACAGGATTGCATCCAAACCATCGACCACAATGGCAAAGCGTAGAAGTTACATGCTGCGAAGAGAATATTGTTGAGTATGCATTGCACACCATAGATCATTTACCATAAGGTAAATGATCTACGAGGAAAAAAAAGAATTGCAAAGCACAAAGGAGCATGGAGTGGCAGACAAAATTATTAGGGACTGGAAGAAGGCCAAAGCACAGGGAAGTGGGCTGGAGTTGTGAAGAGGAAGCACTAGATTGGTAGTGTTCATCGAGCATTTGAGAACCAAAGATACTAATACTCCACTCACATTTTGCTTCTCGAGGCTCTCAAATGTACGTTCACATTGAAAGGGCCTAACTTCTCGCGATCATCATGTGCAGGGCGCAAGGTGCAATTTTTGTTTTCTAATATACCTTATCTTATGAAATGACTGAAAGGAGGGGGACTTATAATTTATAATTAAGCTCAGGGAAATACCCATTAAAAAGCAATTAAAAAGTTGAGGATACAGAAGGTTCCCTTTAAAAAAGAAAAGTGTTCTTACAATACTGGCTCAATTCTTCTTCGTTCATGACATTTATATAACCAAAGCTACCCATACTAGTCAACACAGCCATGACCACCACCACTTTTGCTGACCAACTTTTGCAGATTAATGCCAGTGTTAAGTACAGGAAATTATAGCAAAATGGTGCTTTGATACTTAGTGAGCGAGTATATACCAAATCCATTTCTTATGGACATATTGATGACCGGGCTAGCTAAACATAATGGGTAATGAAAAACTGTTATAGATAGCACAATGCATACAAGTCTGTATAGTCCTCAATAAATAATAGGAGAAACACTCACTCTTGAGCTGGAGAATAATAATCAAGACATATATTTATCACTGAGGGAAGAGATCCACTAAATACCCAGTCTTTTACCCTATATATATAAGAACTATGATCTAGCTATAATGGTCAATGGAGAGTATGTATTCTGTTGTTATTTAGGTCAATGGAATTTCCTACTGCAACATGTTATCGGTGAAGAACATCCTCACTATGTAATATATAAGAATGCTACCAAAACAGACAGAGACAACAGTGTGTTCAGTTTGATAAGTTTGTATGAAATTTCTTACTTTTTTCAATTGCAGAATCCTCCACACTTGCAACTGTTCCAGTCTCCAGGATAGATATTGAGTCTGGATTGTGCATATCAGGATTGTATATATCAGGTGTCTTGTTGACATAGAGCTTGGTCTTTGATTGAAACATCATTCGTTTTCTTCCCGTCTCTTTCTTTTTATCAACTTGCTCTGGCTGAAGAGAATATTCAGCCCTTTTCTCCTCTAAACGTCTCCAAGACATCTTCAGAGCTTGCTGGTAGTTGTCTATGTTGGTAACTGCTGTGTTCTTCTGCCGTTCCAAGCAATCTATCTCCTTTTGGTATTTTACTAGTGTTTTGTTCAAGTCCACCAGCGTCCTGTGGCTGTTCTCTGCAAAACTCCACGATTTAGCTTTCTGCTTCATCATGCTAGGTGCAATGGTTGGACTGTGACTAAAGCACGCGCTGCTAACTGAATGTCGCGGAAATGTAGCTTACGCCCCTTTTATAGGGCCATCCATTAATTTTTTCTTGTCCATATGCCAAATCCTTTACGCCAGAGTAATAACAGTTGATGATTAGCAATAAGTGCAGAGGAAAGAGAATAAATGGTCAACAAGGTATTGCTGTGTTCCTTGTTAGTATTGATGGGTTATAGATTCACCAATGGAAAGGATGAAGTGCATAGAATCAGCATTAACGGGCATAAGGACATAGTCTTTTTGGAAGGAAAGAATCCTTGCAAAGTGTTAAAGAAGTACTGCAAGTCCATTGGCCCTCAACTTCCCTATGATGCCTGCTTTTCCCAGCTACATCCACTGGTACTACAGCAACTCAGTGCAATATGGTCCAGTATTTATAAGAAGCTAAAAGTTGAGGACTCATTCTTCATTGACTGCCAGCCCATTACTGTCCAAGTAGTGAGTGAAACTCATTCCTTTGTGGATGGAAGTGAACTCAGGTTTGTATCAAACAATAGCAGTGCAGAAATTCATGAGCTTCTCATGCTCTTGGAGCAAGCAATGGAAAGAGATACCTCAGCTCTCACCACTTTCAATAGAAAGAGGAATGAGCACAAATTAAGTGATGTGGATAAGCTGGAGCTTTATCGCAAGGCTATCATTATGCTACCCAACAACCTGTTTATTGTAGACCAGTATGGCCTTGCCCTGCTCTACTTGGAGAGGGAAGCGGAAGCCAGGAAACTCTGGAGCAATGCTGTAGCCAGAGGGCTGTGGGAAAACCCGTTGCAGAGACCTGTTTCACGTTTTGTGAAAGGACTTACTTCCAAGCCTTGGTATGACACAAAACATTATCCCTTCATTGCACTTTTGGAGGCAGGCTATGCTGATATAAAGACAGAACTGCTCTATAATTTGGAGAACCGCCTTCATCTTTTTACTGGAGAAATGGAAAACCTTCACATTGGTGGTGAGTGGACTGAGCTGCGGATCAAATCATCTGGTTATGGCTTCACAGAGTATACCAAGCACTTTAAGAATACAATGAGGCATATACAAAATTGCAGACAAGACTTCATTAGTATCAAATTTTCAGCCATTCAGCCGGGTACACATATAAGGACACACACGGGCCCATCTAATGAACGGCTTCGTTTGCATCTAGCCTTGATTCATGATGGAGGAGCGAAGATTAGAGTTGGTAAGGACTGGCATACATGGGAAGAAGGAAAGGTGATCATGTTTGACGACTCGTGGGAACATGAAGTTTTGCATACCGGACAAAATATAAGAGCTGTATTGATCATGGACATATGGCACCCAGAGCTCCCAGAAGACCAGAGAATAGTGCACTAAATCCCAAGTGCCAGATGGAACTATATAGTGAGGACCAGCTGCACCAGTTTTAATATCTATATATACACACACTAAACATGGTGCATCAAACAATAAAACAAACAAACAAACATACAAACCAATAAAAATTACTATTTAGGTCTGGCGAGGCAGTCGATGTAATTAGTCCTGTGAAAGCAACAACAAGATGATGCCTGGTTACCCACTCCTGCTGACATCACATCTCATTACCAGTTTGGTGGAAGTTAGTTGGAAAACATTCATCCCACAAAACCAGCTGAACACTAGGAGGGGGGCCTGCCCTAGACTCACCCTTGACCAATGTACGCCCCTATACTGGGAGGAGGTTAAAGTAATTGACGCTTAATTTTTTTTTTAATCCTTAATTGATTGCTCCTTTCCTTGTCATTTTAAGTTGGCGAGGGAAGTGAGCCCTCCCTGGAAGAATTGATAGAAAATTTGTTATTGCTGCACATGTATATATGTGTATGTTTTCATTCACCATAGATTTACCTGTGAAAAAAATAATGTGTCTTCTGCCATCTAGCTCATGTAAACATGGAATAGTCAGCATAGCAGAAAAAAACTTAGAAAATGGCAGCAGATTCAAAGCTAGGGGAATATAAAGCTGGCTGCACAGACAAGTGATGATGGGTTGCATGGTTATTAGGGTAGGATACTAAAGTGTTTCTGACTTAGCTACTTATCATCAACATGCTATGATGGGGGACTTTATTTTTGTCATAAGTATATATGCACAAAGTATTATCAATCCTTCTAAGGTAAACACATGTTGTACCGCTATCTATGGACAGAGGGAACTGGCTACATATTTGGTATACATAGAAAGGATAACTGATGCATATAGGCAATAGAGGGGAGATATGTTAATGATGAAGAGCATACTGAACACACTATATTATAACAGTGTGCAGGATACAAACTGTCCCTTTACCAGCTCATGTCAGACTTTGCAAGGACTTTACTTTTGTACTCTGAGAATTCGAATTCTCAATGTAGTGACTTCTCATCAGTCAAGTACTTTCAAATAGTGTTGACAAAACTCCTCTCACAATCATACTTCCACATGCATATTTCTGTGTACTTAACATCCCTGTAATGTTAGGGATCAGATTGAAACTTGCACCACTTTGGAATCTGTATGGGACGCATTAAATATACATAGATTTCTTAGCTACTTCTGCATATCACAATCCAAGCCTTACTACTTTATTATGACATCAACAATGTACAGATCAGTATACTGAATAGTGGTTCAGTTATGCTAGAGCTTACAATGACTAGAGCAATGCAATCTAAAATGGTAGGCTTCAAGGTGCGTCATACGGCATCATGGTTTGGAGCTATTTTTTCTTTTTCTTTCTTTTTCCCCTTGACAGGTTCACTCACCATCAATGTCTTGCATTATTGGTATCTTATGATGCATGTAGGGGCCAGTCCAAATGATGCTGCTTGGCATTAGTGATCATCTTTATTGCATAGCAGAATCAGCCCTTACTTTGGATTGGATGGAAAACTTGATATAGCTGCACATGGCATATCTATGTATCTATTATGGAGTGCAGTGGAGCACCCTGTATGCTATTAAAAAAAATGGTAGACACATTTTTTGTATCTCTAAAACTCACTTTGGAGGCTTCGTGATCATTAACGGTAGTTTCATCCAATTTTAGTTCCTAAGCAATTTCAGTATGCTTTGATAATGTTTATAGCAAAAAAAATATATTTGAAAATATAATTCACCTGCAAGATCTTGTATTAGGGAGTGCAATAGCATTCCCTAAAATTAGTCTGACCACTATATTTAAATGGTTGATCTTGAAGACAAAATTTCATGGGTTATTGGGCTGCCAGTTTATTACCTTAGCAAAGTTTTCAAGGCATACTTGAATTGTTTTTGGGTAAAGATCAGTAAAAAAACACCTCCTTTATGATATTAAGAAGGTGCCAAAGTGAGTTTTAGTTAATATAAACTTTGCATTTTGTCTGCCATCTATATATATATACATATATATAAAGTTGAAAATGTCTGTCTCTCTGTCTGTGCATATGGCTTATGCCTGACCAAATGATATAAACCATACTTGGCGAGTAGGTTGAGGATAGATCATTAAAAAATTTGTTAAATTTTTTTGAAAATGATTTTTTTTTTGAATTTTGAATTTTTTAAAATAAATCCTAACCAGTTTTCATTTCTTATAAAATCTATGCAGTCAAAAAAATATGATATGAGTGTGATAGTGTGTGCTGACATCTGAATCAGCTGATTACTGAGCATCACTTTGTGGTGTTCCTTTTCAGTTTTCGTGTACAGTCTCGTGCTTCCTTTCTGCATCTGGGGATAGCACTCCCACAACAGAGTCTAGGTATCTAAGCTAGTTTTAAAATAAGAGTTGAACCAATACAAGGAGTGCTGCTGTACTCACCAATAATTGGCAAGTGAAGCCAACCCTCAATTAGAAGTTGACTTGGCAAGCCACACATGGCATATATATATATTAACCTTTATTCACCCATAAAAATGTGAATAGGTTACCTGCCTTAAATAAAGCAGTTTTATGAAGTCAGGAGTAGTCATCTAGGCGAAGAAAAAGATATGGAGAACAGAAGATATGAAGTTAGAGGAAAGAAAACTGGCAGGCAAGTGAGAATGGGTTCCATGGTTAATAGCTGACAGAAAGAGATGCGGAGTTTGTTTCTAACATACCTGCTCAATTTACCAACTGGTAGCTATAGCTGTGGAGGTAGGATGTGCTATTTTTTCATGTTGGAGAAACTATTAACAATATTGGTAAACTCTCAATGCACTCTCAGTTGACAGTGTAACATTAGAATAACCTTCTCAATAATCAACTTGAAATTGTATTCTCTCAACATTTCGACTAAATCCCTAGCTTTCATCAGGAATAATTCCGACTAGATGCTCTAACCTTCAACTAGATGCTCTAACCTTCATCAGGAATAATTCCTGATCAAGGCTAGGGCATTTAGTCGAAATGTCGAGAGAATACAATTTAAGTTGATTATTGAGAAGGTTATTGTAATATTGGTAAGGTAAATACATTACTGCCACTCTCTATAGAGAGAAAGAACTGGCAACATAGTTGGCAAATATAGCAACTGTTGCATATAGTCAATAGAGGAGAGATCTTCTAATGACATAGAACTTACTGAACACACTAAACAGTATCAAGAGTGCAAATTGACAAGTTCTTGATGTCTTTTGCATTGTCTTCCCTTTAGTATTCGTAGAATTCCTGCAGGAAACTGTCTGATGAGCTCACTCTTAGTGTAATGTTCTCCCCATTTTTATGGAAGCTACTTCCAAGTACACTCAACAAAACCACTCTCACACCCACACTTCTACATGGACATTCTGTTTCAGAATTTATCATCCCATTATATTGCAGGCCATCAGGTGGTTGAACCCTGCACCAGTTCGAGATCTGTAATATATAAATACCACATATAATTCTTGGCCACTTCCCCATACTATAAAATCATCACGATGACATCAATAATGTGTAGATCTGTAATGGATTAGGGCTTCAGGTGGGACAGGACTGGGGCAATGGCTAGAACAATGCAATCTAACAATGCTAGGATTTAAAGTTTTGTCCTATAGGGGAATAAGCTTGATTTTATCCCTCTTTCTCCATTGCACCTTCACCACCACTCGATGCATATTACTAGTATTTATGCATTTATATACATATAGCTATGTATGTATTTACCATGCATTTATTCACCACCACCCCCTCACCCCCCAAAAAATTATGAACCTGTCTATCACATGACTTAAAAATGGTCATCGTATTGAAGGCAAAGATCTAGAAAATGGCAACAATTTTGAAGCTAAGCTGCAGCAAGTGAGTAGGGGCTGAATGTTTATTAGCTGAGAAGAAAGGCACAGAATTTCATTCTGACATAGCTCTTCAATTCATCAACATGCTCTAGCTACTGATGTGGAATAAACCATTTTTGTCATGATGCATAAACTATGGTGAAGCTAGCACACAAACTGCTTCTCTCTATGGACAAAAGAATTAAGTACATAGTTGACATTTTTATAAGAAATATAACTGATGCATATATTCAGTAGAGAAGTTAATGAATGAGAGCATACTGAACAACATAAATGTACAAGAGAGCAAACTCCCACTTTATATAGTTCTGGTCAGTTCTGCATGGTCTTCCCTTTATGGTCTTCCCTTTAGTACTCTGATGAGAATTCTTGCAGAAAGGACTTCTGATGACCTCAATCTTAGTGCTGTATGCTTCCCATCTTCAAGGGAAGCTGCTTCCAAGTAGTCAGTCTTAACAAAATTTCTACTTAGCCATAATTCAGCACCCATTTGTGTTTCAGAATTTGCCATCCCATTATGTTGCGAGCATCAAAAGATTCAACATTGCTGCAGTTCAGAGTCTTTAAGAAACACATAATTTTTGGCTACTTTTCCATATCACTATCTGAGCATCATAACATCATGATGACATCAATAATGAACAGATCAGTGATGTATCAAGTGTTCAGCTATACTAAGGCTAAGACAATGGAGAGAGCAATGCAAAAACTAAAATAACTTCTTTTTTAAATCTCACTCTCCCCATCACATCTTCATTCAATGCTTTAGAATCATTACTAATAGTATAGCAGCAGCCAGCAGCAGCAGCACCCAGCACCAACAGCAGCCAGCAGCAGCAGCAGTAGTGATGGTAATAATAATAATTCGAGAGCGAAGGGAGCTCTCAGTGGGAAGTAGGATAGAAAACTTGTTATTTCCACACCTGGCATATATTAATCATCTATATATGTATTTATCTATGTACATTAATATGAGGCCCCCTGCATAAAATATGTGGTGTATGTAAACCAGGAATGGTTGTCATAATGGAGAGAAAGTTGAGAAAATGGCAGCTGATTCTAAGATGGAAGAACTGCACAGGCAAGTAAGCATGATTAATGGTTGATGGGACAAAAGGATGCTGCAATTTCATTCTGACAAAGGAGAAGGAACTGTAGTGATGGTATATACCAAACGCAAGGATTTTTACGGATTTTCACTCTATTGTGCACACAAAAGAAGGCTTGCTTGTTGCTGAGGAAGCTCAAGGACTAGGGAGTTGCAGCTCCATTAGAGTTATATGTGTTCCATGTCTCCCCCCCCCCTCCCTTTCTGATAGGTTTTGTCAGTCTAACATTTCATCTGAATTTTCTTTTCACTCTATCTTAGTTATACTTTCCCCCCCGGTCACCATATACTACCTGGGGAGTCACTGCCTACCGTGGGATGGATGATTCCCTTCATCATGATCGGCTGAGGAGGCTGTTCATTTTTGCTCAGTGAGGGGGAAGGGAAAAAAATGTGTGTGGGGGGGGGGAGGGGGGGGGGAGAAATGGCGGTGACAAACAAGGTGGAAGAGAAGTGTGGCGTATGAAAAAAACTCTGAGGAAGGTTCAAGATGGATTGTATGTGAAGGTTCTTGTGGGAATTGGTATCATCAAAGTTGCGTTGGGAAAGTTGAGGAAGATATCAAGAGGAAAGGGATTTGTAGTCGTTGTTCCCAGAGTAGAGATAATTATGTTATTATAAGGGAAAATGTGGACAGCTGAAGCCTCGGAAAAGAGGGAAGGAATACTGGTTGGGATGAATGTCGATCTGAAGGCTTGAAAGGAGGCACGAGATAGAACAATGGAAAAGGTGATAAGGTTTTTTTTAAGGACAAGGTTGTTTTTAAGAAGGAGGAACTGTTAACTAATATAAAAGAACAGAATTGGGCAGAAAGTGATGGCGCAAGATTTATAGACAATAATACTTCTAACACAGTACAGCTGCTGATGAGGGAGGTGCTAAAGCAACCAGAATATAGGGACAATGCTGGTGTCTGGATTAACTTTAATATAATGGCAAGCCATGAGATGGGAGGTGTACTCATGAATATATTGCTAAGGGTGGAAGAGTTGGAGAAACAAGTGGGATACAAGCAGAGAAGGATCAAAGTTTTGGGGAGGAAGCTAAATCAGCTGGAGGGTTAGGAAGTCAAACCAGAGGATAAAACAGAGAAGGTGGTAAAGGAAACAGGACAAGCAAAGTTGGTGAAGGATGGAGGCAATATATTACGAAGAGGGAAGAAGAAAATTTTCAGGAGGTCTTGAGCAATCTGGTAGGGAGGCCAATCATCATGAGAAAGAGAGGAAGATACAAGAGGAGGAAAGAGAGTCTGGGAGGAAATGGAGCGTATATGGTGCAGGGGGGGAATCGGCAGCGGCAAATGAAGGGTCTCCAGCAAGTAAAACAGCAAGAGAAGACATATGGGGAAAGAAGTCTGTATGCAAATGGGTGGTGGTGGGAGTGGTGGGAGTAGGGATGGAGGCCAGGAGGAAGAGTCAAGTGGAGCATTGTGTTCACCGTGGCTTGGTACATATGGGCTGCCGGGGGTAGACATTCTAGTGGACAACACAGAGGGGGTTGGAGAGAGGCAAGGACTAGGGAAGGGGATTCAGCCATCGGGGAAGGAGCACCTGTTGGCCAAAGAGAATATGTCCAAGATCACAAACATGAGGACAAATCTCAGTTGTGAGTGCAAAAAGTTTGTTAAGGATGTTTGGGGGTGGAGAGGGACCAAAGATAGGGAAACTGGGCAGGTGAGTGTTGTATTTGTTAATTGTAGAGGATGGTGGTCAAGGGAGGTGGATTTGAAGGTAGTTTTGGGAACGAAGAAGTTTGATGTGCTGTGATTAGCGGAGAAATTTTTGCAGAATTAGGACAAAATTAGTATGGCAAGATATGAGTGGTAAGGCAGGAATATATAAGGTGGCAGGTGGGCGAGTGGAGGTGTGGGAGTTCTGGTGCATAAGAGTTTAGATTCTAGGGTGAGGAAGTCAAGAGAAAGTTTGCGTGGGTGGAGTTGAGCGGAGCGGGGAGAAGGAAAACTTTGATAGGAGTAGTGTATCTGAACCCAGAAAGAGTGAGAGTGAGAGAGATGGAGAGATTGTTTGAGGTATTGCAGGAGGATGTGGTGAAGATGAAGAGAAAGGCTTCAATGTTGCTATGATGGGGGACTTCAATGGATTAGGAGCAGAGGGCAACCCAAACAGTAATGGAAGGAGGTTGTTCGAGTTGGTTAGGGTTGGAGGTCTGGTTGTAGGGAACGAGTTGCAGTGCTGTGAGGGTAGGTGGACATGGGAATGTGGGGAGAGAAAGTCGGTCATAGATTATATGTTGTTTAGTGAGGACGTGGATATAGCTAGGGTGGTAGTTGAGGATTCAGGCAAGCTGGATGTGGGGTCGGACCATAACATTACTTGGAAGAAATTCTGTGGGGTAGGAGAGAGGTACAAGTGAGAAGAGAGCGACATAAATGGAGAGTTGACAATAGGCTAGACTGGGAGGAGTATTAGTTGGCAATGGAGGAAATGTTCATGAGTTGGGAAGAGGACGTGAGAGAGCTCGAGCAAGAGTTGGGAGGAAACATAGTTGAAGAGGTGTGGGGTAGGTGGGAGGAGAAAGTTTTGGCTGCAGCAGAGAGGAATTGGAAGGAAGAAGATTACACACGGGTCAGAGGGATGGTGGTCAAAGATGTGGAGAGGTTAATTGGTGTTAGGAAGTAAGAGGTTGAGGGAGCAAGGAAGAGAGGGGAGAGCGATGCTACATTAAGACAACTATGGGAAGACTATAGAGAAGCAAGAAAGAAGTGAAAAAGACTATTAAGAAGGAATTGAGGAAGAGAACTATAAAAAAGATCAGAAAGCAGGATGGGACTTGTTGTAAGCTGTTTTGGAATGATTTAAGAGCAAAGAGGAAGGAGAGAAGGATAAAAGGAGTGAAAGGTGATGAGGATGATGGAAGAGGAAGACGAGGTGATGGAGGTGATGGAAAAACACTGGGAAGAGCTGGGGAGGAAAAAAGAGGCTGCCACACTACCAGAATTAGAGATAGGAGAAGTGAGTGGGCATAGGTTGGGTATGTGTGAAGAAGTAAGTTGGGAAGAAGTAGTAGTCTAGAGGTAATGAAGTGTTTGAAGAGAGGAAAGGCACCAGGCCTAATGGAATGTTGAATGGGATGCTGATGTATGGAGGAAGAAGGTTGGTGGAGATAGTGCAGGTGATGAATGTGGTGATGAGGAGTGAGTGCTGCCCAGTGGACTGGAAGAGGAGTTTCCTAGTACCTCTCCACAAGGATGGCAACGAGGACGAAGTAGAGGAATTGCATTATGGTGAAGGTGTTTGCGAGAGTGTTGACGAGGAGGTTGGGAGGGTTTGCTGAGGATAGGATTTTGACGGAAGCACAAGGAGGATTTAGGAGTCGGGTCAGTGGTTGGTGTTAGAGGAGTTTGTGAAGTGAGGAAGAGTGAGAAGAAAAATTCGTATCTGGCTTTCCTGGACATAGTAAGGCATATGACAGTGTGTGGAGGGGGGACTCTGGCAGAAGTTGAGGCAGTATGGAGTAGAGGAGAAACTTGTGAGGACATGTGTAGGATTATATAGTGGGGTGGAGATGACTGTGCTATTGAACTGAAGGAGGTCAAGGTGGTTCACTGTGGAGAATGGACTTAGGCAGGGATGTCCTTTGTCTCCACTTATGTTCAATATTTATTTGATGGGAATGGCAGAGTAGTTGGAGAGGGCTGAGCTAGGGTTCAAGATGGAAGGCTGTTGGTGTGGGGCCCTTGTATGCAGATGATGATGTTCTTCTGGTGGACTCAGGGGTGGAACTGCAAGCTATGTTGGATGTGGTACAGGCATATGTGTTAAGGTGGAAAATGAAGTTTAATATAAGAAGAGCAAGGTCATGGTAGTAGGGAAGAAGAAAGCAAGAGTGCATTGGAGGATTGGTGAGGAGATATTGGAAGAGGTCAAAGAATTCAAGTACTTGGGTGTTAGGAAGTTAAAGGGTAATGCTCAGGTAGAGAAGATGGCAAAGAAGGCAGAAGAGTGGGTTGGAAAGGTGATGTGGATGAGTAGAGTGAATGGGCAGGTGGAAGTAGACAGACGAAGAATGGTGTGGGAGCTTCTAGTAGTAAGACCTAGAATGGAGTATGCAGCTGAAGTGTGGTGGACAGGAGGACATAATGCTTGCAATAAGTTGGAGTCAGCACAGATGAGAGTGGGTAGGAGATTATTGGGGGAAAGTAATACAGTACCAGGATTGGCGATATGGGGTGGAGGAAGCTGGAGGAGAGGAGGAAGAAATGGAGGTCTTGTTTGATAAGATTAGAAGTGTTGGAACAGAACAGATTGGTAAAAATAGTTGTAAATAAAGTTAGAGAGGATGGAGAAATTGGATGGTGGGAAGAATATGTGATCTTGAGGAGAAAATACGAGCTAAACAATAAGGTTGGGTCAGTACGTAAGTGGAAGGGAAAAATGATGGTGAGAAATGAGAAGGATTGGGAGGAGGAAGTAAATGCCAAGACTCAGAGTACGCTGAAGTTTTATTAATTGGCAAAGAATGGTGCAGGGGTGGAGAGGTATACGAGGTCCATGCATGGTCAGGAAGGTGTGCGGTTGCAATTTAGACTGAGGACTGCATCAGCTGGGTTGTAAGATGTGGGGTAGTTAGGATGATAGGTGTATCATGTGTAATAGTGGAGCAGGGGAAGATGCACAGAATTGTAGGGGCAGGACAGTGGCCGGATGAATTTAGAAGAGTGAGTAAGAATGGAAAGGTGGTATTGCTTTTGAGGAAAGATGTGGAGGGAGTAAATGATTCAGTGGTGGAGGAGGTGGGCGAGTGTGTTATGTATTGGGTAGGGAAGTGGTGGCAGGAATTTTGTATGGGCGAGCCGAGGAATGTTCTTTGGTCCCCTCCTGTCCCTCCCTCCTTGACAGCGGGACACTCATAACTTAATATTGTGGATATTATTATTAATTAAGTACTGTTGATTTAGTGTTAGTTGCTGTTACATAGTCTCACACTGTGCTGTAATATATGTGGTGGCCTATACACGCTCAGCAGTAAATCATTAGAGAACAGGTGACAGAGAACAGTGACCCCTCCTGCCTCTGAATGGAGTATTCTACCCCGAGTTGGTTGTGACCTGTCTAAGCAGGTATTTCAGGTGTAGTGCATGACAGGTGTTGCAGTATCTGGAGACCTCCCTTTAACCCTGAGGGTCACTCTATTGTGACCCTTATTTAATATATAGTGACTATCTCAGGATGGTGTGACACCCCTGTCACTATTCGATGGTCGTCTGTGGAGGCAGTTCATTTGAGCATATATAGTACTAGATTTCAGTGAGGTGAATAAAGCATCTGTGACTGGAGTAGTTATGATCTGAGGATGGAGTCTGGTGACCTCTCTTTAAAATGACCCTTGGCCCTGGGGGTCACTCTATCCTAGTAAATATCAATAGAGGCAAAAGTATAGTGATTTTCTTGCAAGGAATGGAAGTGATTTTTCAGCACTAAAGCAACAAATTAATTGGCTTCACATATTTCCCTCATCATATTTCATCTTTTCAATAGTAATACCTCTGGCCATGAGGAATGATAACAAAGGTACACTACAGTCATTTTGCTAACCGATTCACGCAGTCATTTTGCTAACCAATTAATTCTCCACAATAGAACATCTCTAGCTACGAGTCGGTGATAACCTTATATTACTTCCTGTCCAAGACAAATCACAGCAGTTGCCATTGACAGGATTAATTTGGATAAGCTTTGAATTATTTTTTACAGATGAAAGATCATCATTTTGTGCCTGCCTGAGGTTAACTGACTACTCTATTTAGGAAACATCTTATCTCTTCCTTGAAATTGCCTGGCAGTTGGGAGTCTAGGGACATGATTGGGCATACCATCCAGCACCTTGAAAGCATGCTCCTCCACAAGCAACTCAATTGTTCATCTTGCATCAGGAACTAGAACAGAATAATATCACATTCCATGCAGCTGTGGGAAAGTCTATACATTAGAGTACAGAGGAGGTTGGAGACCAGAGTAAAAGTAATACATGGATGCATGCAGACAGGAAAACTTGCTAATCATTCATAGAACCACTATATATATACCACACAATCTTGTTGTGAGAAGACTTCAAATGGAGGAATTTTCTTGTGAAGGAAGCTCTGCACATCCACCTCAAACCCAAGTATCAGAGCTTCGGCAGATATGTAGGGCTTGACTAACTGTAGTTGTTGGATCTCAACATCAAGATTATGCAAACCACCCCACTATTTATCGTTGCCATGGCAGAAGTAAATAAGTTGTCATAGGCCAAACCATATTTATTGATCGGCATTAGACAAATAATACTTTGGATATGACATCTACGCATTTGTTGTTTTAATGAATGTTATTATCCATAAATCCTCGACTTTGGTAACTGCATCGTATCAAATGCCAGAAAACAGTGTCTAGCTTCCATCTAGCTGAACGTCAAGTGAGTTGATTATTGAGAAAGTCATTAGCTATCTACATTATGTCAACTGAGAGTTTGTTGAGAGGAATGCTCTTATTTCCAAATCTCAGTCAATAACCAACCTAGCTATCAGTATTAAGCACTTTCATAATAAAGTGTGTAGAATGGAAAATCCTACTTCTTGTATATAAAATTCCAGTTATTTTGTTTTTCACATTTATTATTATTACAAACTTATATCAATGTGGAATAGTGATGTGTTAATGTAGAAAAGTATGTAAGTTGAAGGACAGACACCAAAAGCTGGTGGAGCCAGAAGCGTCTCCAGAGAGATTTTTTACCAGTCTGCAGATGATCTATGGTTTGTCCTCTCAGCTATGGCCAAGCTAGACTCTAATGGATACCGCTTGTGAGCCCATCGCTGACGGTAGAGCTGTCCCACCTCAAGCACGCTACTTCGTCAATGTTCGCCCAGGAAGGTGAGGGGAGGGGGGGGGGGGGGGAGCGGTCACAGAATCCTAAAAGGAGTCTATACTCAGTGACCGAGTACTAGGGTTAGGTGACCAGGGATAACCAAATACTGGGGTTCACCAGACCCTCCCGACACCGTCGTTCAAAGCTTTATAGGTCCACGTTCTGATTCAACACTCGTAATATGTAACTATAATGCAACAAGCTGCTTGGCATTCCTGATGAAAATATAAATATCCAGAGGAATACCTGGTCTCAACAATCAATCAAGCAGTTTTTCTCGATCTGTGTTTATCTGAAATCAGTGTCTCCTATATATGGTGATATTAAACATCATCACGACAGAAAAGGGCATCAACAAAAAGATTCAAGGAATCTTAAAGTAGCACTAGTTTGAGTCAGTATCTGCAGGGAAGCCTAAACCTTATAGTCCTATGGTAATGTCTGTGTTGCATGGTTCATAATTATATACTGACCATTGTCAGTCTCTTCTCGTTCATGTTTCCAGACTCTACAATACTTTGCTTGCGTATGTGTCAATGAACTTGTACTTTTGTCCTCCTGTTATGTGATGAATTGAATGAAAGAGGTGACTCTGTTTGAGCTTTTAAATATACTTGTCCTAAGTCGATGCCCCCTAAGTGGTGTCATAGCTACAGCACCCAAACTTGACAGGCAACATAAAATTGTGCGGCACAGCCTAAAGTCATTGTCATATGTGTATCACCTTATCAATCTTGGCATAAAAGCTGCCATAAGGAATTCACAGTTACACTTTGAAAGCCAGATATTTACTCAATCTTCACAACATTGTCAAATGTCAAAAGAATAAATTCCCTCAGTTGTGAACAGATGAGGGTCTGCCTTCTAATAGCATAGGCAGAACTGAATATGACCTAAAACATAAAACAGTATGCAGCACCATTCATCTTCAATATTCAACAATATACAATGGCAATGATTAATTGCATTTCTACAATTAACTTGAGCTAAAATGCAAAACTGAAATTACTCCAGAATTAGCTAGTCGTGTGCTGAAAAAGACAGTGCTAACATCTCTGGCATGTTATTTCCAGACTACCAACTGAGTGGTATGAATAACCCTGTACGAGAATAAAATGTCTTGCATACAAGATTTGTGTAGCAGGGACTTGATAATTTGACTATCTGTTTTGCATGTGATGTGACAATAACATTAAATGGATTATCTGTGAGCTACTGTGAAATCCACCCACAGTTGAACACTGAAACCTGGTGAATGTAGTTCCACTGTCACAATTCATGACATCTGACTCTTACTGCCCCAAATTAGGAGGGCAAAGGTTTGGCTATTCCTGATTACACATTAACATCCAGCCTAAGGGGGGGATATAATAATCATGGTTAATGTATAAAGAGCTAGTCTTGGGTTTATACCGAAAAAGTATATCTCATCTACCCACACCAACATATCTATCTTTATCATGGGCTTCCATGGGACAAGATCATTCCACGTAATGCTACTCGAGTATAGGAGGGCCAACCTTGGGTAGCGGAGAGGCGTGGTATAGGAGGGGCATGCATTGGGCAAGGGTGATGAGTCTAGGGTAGGCCCTCCTCCTAGCACTCAGCTGGTTTTGTGGATGAATGTCATGCAAGGCTTTTCCAACTAACTCCAAACTGGTAATGAGATGTGTTGTCAGCAGGAGTGGGTAACCTGGAATCATCTTGTTGTTGCTTTCACAGGACCAATGACATCGACTGCCTCGCCAGATCTAAATAGTTGATTTTATTAGTTTGTATGTTTGTTTGTTTGTTTTATTATTTGATGCACCCTGTTTAGTGTGTGTGTATATAGAGTGCAGCTGGTCCTCACTATATAGTTCCATCTGGCACTTGGATTTAGTGCACTATTCTCTGGTCTTCTGGGAGCTCTGGGTGCCATATGTCCATGATCAATACAGCTCTTATATTTTGTCCAGTATGCAAAACTTCATGTTCCCATGAGTCGTCAAACATGATCACCTTTCCTTCTTCCCACTTATGGCAGTCCTTCCCAACTCTAATCTTCGCTTCTCCATCATGAATCAAGGCTAGATGCAAACGAAGCCGTTCATTAGATGGGCCCGTGTGTGTCCTTATATGTGTACCCGGCTGAATGGCTGAACATTTGATACTAATGAAGTCTTGTCTGCAATTTTGTATATGCCTCATTGTATTCTTAAAGTGTTTGGTATACTCTGTGAAGCCATAACCAGATGATTTGATCCGCAGCTCAGTCCACTCACCACCAATGTGAAGGTTTTCCATTTCTCCAGTAAAAAGATGAAGGCGGTTCTCCAAATTATAGAGCAGTTCTGTCTTTATATCAGCATAGCCTGCCTCCAAAAGAGCAATGAAGGGATAATGTTTTGTGTCATACCAAGGCTTGGAAGTAAGTCCTTTCACAAAACGTGAAACAGGTCTCTGCAACGGGTTTTCCCACAGCCCTCTGGCTACAGCATTGCTCCAGAGTTTCCTGGCTTCCGCTTCCCTCTCCAAGTAGAGCAGGGCAAGGCCATACTGGTCTACAATAAACAGGTTGTTTGGCAGCATAATGATAGCCTTGCGATAAAGCTCCAGCTTATCCACATCACTTAATTTGTGCTCATTCCTCTTTCTATTGAAAGTGGTGAGAGCTGAGGTATCTCTTTCCATTGCTTGCTCCAAGAGCATGAGAAGCTCATGAATTTCTGCACTGCTATTGTTTGATACAAACCTGAGTTCACTTCCATCCACAAAGGAATGAGTTTCACTCACTACTTGGACAGTAATGGGCTGGCAGTCAATGAAGAATGAGTCCTCAACTTTTAGCTTCTTATAAATACTGGACCATATTGCACTGAGTTGCTGTAGTACCAGTGGATGTAGCTGGGAAAAGCAGGCATCATAGGGAAGTTGAGGGCCAATGGACTTGCAGTACTTCTTTAACACTTTGCAAGGATTCTTTCCTTCCAAAAAGACTATGTCCTTATGCCCGTTAATGCTGATTCTATGCACTTCATCCTTTCCATTGGTGAATCTATAACCCATCAATACTAACAAGGAACACAGAATACCTTGTTGACCATTTATTCTCTTTCCTCTGCACTCATAATTGCCAATCAGCTTTTATTACTTGGGTATTCTGTGAGAATGGGTGGTGACAGTCCTATAAAAGGGGCATAAGCTAAGTTTGCGTTGGCAGCGCGTGCGTCTAGTTACGGTCATAACAGAGAACTGCTGGTGGGAACACTAGTGAAGTACCAAAAGGAGATAGATTGCTTGGAAGGCAGCAGAACATAGCAGTTACCAACTACCAGCAAGCTATGAAGATGTCCTGGAGACGTTTAAAGGAGAAAAGGGCTTAATATTCTCTCTGGCCAGAGCAAGTTGATAAAAAGAATGAGATGGGCAGAGAAGAAATGATGTTTCAATCAAAGACCAAGCTCTATGTCAATAAGCACATGATATATACAATCCTGATATGCACAATCCAGACTCAATATCCATCCTTGAGACTGGAACAGTTGCAAGTGTGGAGGATTTTGCAATTGAAGAAGGTAAGAAATTGCATACAAACTTATCATACTGAAGACACTGTTGTCTCTGTCTGTTTTGACACTATTACATAGTGAGTGTTGCAGGATGTACTATATACCAACAACATAATATGTTGCAGTAGAAACTCCATTGAGCTTAATGGCAGCAGACTCTCCTTGGTTATCTATTGACCATTCTAGAGCTAGATCATAGTTCTTATTTAGGGTAAAACACTGGTTATTTAGTGCATCTCTTCCCTCGGTGATAAACATTCTTCTTCTCTAGTTCAAGAGTGAGTGTTTCCCCTATTATATATTGAGGACTACCGTATTCACTCGAATAAAAGTCGCACACTGTCGCTCTGAAAGCCGCACTCCAAATGTAGCACACCAAGTTAATTACACCACCGTTCTTGCACACGTGCAGCCATTTATCATTAGCTACGATAGCTTGTCTGCCGAGTTGATCAAGAAATCATTCCGTGCTTGTGGCACACTGTGAAGGTGGATGGGTCTCATACTCATAAGTTAATTCCGGGACATTTCCCGACCATCCTCTAATTAGCATGCGCGTTTCCCTGTCCCCATGATGTTATTATTTACCCTGTATTTGCTGTATTCCATGCTTATTTACTTTGTCATTATATTTGTTTTATTTATACCTATTCCCTGAAATTCCCTTTCACCGCCAACTTTAGCCCAACACCCTTAAAAGAAAGAGATCTCTGTTGTTAAGGCCTGTCCGCACTATAGCAACGATCTACATCCAATTTTTTATTTTTTATTTTTATTATTATTTTTTTTGACAAGAAAACATATATATATACTTAATTAATTACATCAATCCAAAAGTCACACCTATAAAACAATTCAATCCTGTCCATCCACCATGGGAGCACGGCGGTTGATCCACATCGTGGCATTTCCCCTCCACAAGCAGATGGCCAACCGTTGGAGAAGGTGGCATGTTGATTTTGCTGGTGGTATTTCCAGGCGTTGTCCCTGAAGCCGGCCAATAGCCCTGATGGTCTCCAACCCTTCCTCGCCCCAACCCCCCAATGACTCCACAGCAACAGGTATGAAGCTGACTCCCACCGAGTGACAAGCGCTTGAATGCACCGCCATCTTCCGGTCTCTGGCCACCGATAGGGCATAGCCTTGAGTGGTGGCAGCTCCAGAGATTGTTGCCTGCTGCAGCGGAGAAATGACTGTTATGTCGAGGGCGGCTGCTTGTCCCCTTTTCCATGTGGGGAGGAAGAAAGACTCAAGATGTCAGCAGGGCGGCTGGAAGATCCAGGGATTAGAGCCGGCACTTCCTTCCTGGGCGCCAGAGCAGCAGACTGGGCTGCAGAGAACAGTGCGTCCCTGAGGGAGTTGTGTCGGTAAATTCGATCCCCATTACCACCACAACCTATCTGGTGGTCACGAGGGAGTCAGCCTCAGTCCTGCATATGGGGCAATGAGTCCCCTCCTCCACGATCCTGAGTCCCAGCCAGTATTGAAGGCACAAACGAAACTCAGCATCGTAAAGGTTAGGTGGAGGCCGAGGGTCTGGGAAGGGATGACGTTGATCCAGTCACCCGCATGAGGTATGGCAGTCGAGAGAGCCAGTGCTTTAGATCGGGTGTCAGGGGCCTGTTCAAGAAGGCTATCATGCTCAGCTAGATCAATAGCATGTGATAGTGACTTCTGTCGAAAATTAACGTACATATCCTGAAAAGAAACCAAGTCTGATCGATATAAATCCTGTCCGCACTGCACTCAGGGTACGATCCGATCGCGATCCGACCGGGGTCGATCGCCTATTCCGAGTGAAATATATGGTGGGTGTGGCATTCTCACTTGACAAAAACGCGAACCTCGATACGGTTGGACTTGGAGGAGACGAAGGCTTTGGTAGGAATCTGGGGGGATGAGGATGTTCAGGCTCAGTTAGATGGCGTGGCCAGGAACAGGTCGGTGTACTAGCGTATTGCCCAAGCCATGAAAGACCTGGGACACGAACGGACGTGGCAACAATGTAAAACGAAAGTAAAGAACCTCACCCAGAGGTATAGGAAGGTAAGCTTTTTGGTTTTGACCGTATATCTATAAGCATTTTAAGCTTTTGTGTTTTGCTGGATGGCTGGTTTAATCATTTTAGCTATAAGCTTTTGGGTTTTTCTCGCTGTTTTACAATAATTATTAATGATGAATTTAATTTAGGCCACTCCAATAAGATTCATTGGTTCTCATCACTTCAGGAGACATAAACAGGATGCGGGCGGGCGGGCGAGCTATTACATATTACATTATTAAAACCACAAACCACAAAAAAATAATTAATTTTACCTTATTTTATTTATTATTATTTTTTTTTGCATATTAAAAAAATCATAATATAATGTGATGCATTAAAAAAAAAGTTACTGGGAGTGTAGATAAGATTTACTTTGTATTTTGGGCTGTTTACAGTCGCTGCACTGTGGATAATTTAACTGAGAGTCTGTTCCCATAATGGCAGTAGCACAGTAGATACAAATAGGATTATTAGTATAGCTTCTCAATTGGTTCTGAGCATACCATGCTTCTGACATAGACCTCATTCAATGGATCAGACAGAGCAAGATCTTCAAGTGCCAATCCACATGTGAACATGAGTCAATCCAGTTCACGTTCCAGACACTGAGCCCAAAATCACTGTAACACTAAGAAACACCATTGAAAACTCAGCTTCACACAATTTAATGACATCAGGACATCATGTTCCATGCTGCACAGGAAACCACACAAAAAAAATTGGTGCTAGAGGTCAAATAATGGACTTTGACCTAGAAATGTTAAATAATGGGAAAATTCATGAGGGCATCATCTGAATAGGCGGGAGGGTGATGAGAACCAATGAATCTTGTTGGAGTGGCCAATATTAGGTACCTTGAGTTCTCAGCACAGAAGAGAGGCAGTGACGGCTCGAAAGAAAGGTTTGTATTTAGAAGTTTGTACAATACAGTGTTAACTATTCCTTTTAAACCGGTAGGACAAAGACAAAAACGCCGGCATGAAGACAGTGGGCTGAGGGAGCTTGCTGCAATCTTCCAACGGGCAGAGAAGCGTGCTGCAGAGAGGGAAGCAGAACTGCAAGCGAAGGAGCTAGCACTAGAGGCGAAGAGGAGGGAAAGGGAAGAGAAGCACGAGAAACGCATGATGGCCATGTTCAGCACTATAATGCAGTATTATCCTCCACCATCCACGTACCCTCCTAATAGTTTCCACACTTCTCTTCCCCCCCGCCCACCCTTTCCCCTTGCACCTTTCCATCTCAACCACCACCACCAACTTCTTTTTCATCTCCTAACTTCCCTCACCACTATTCACCTTCACCATATCACCATAGCTTATTATTGTGTTATTCAATTTTATTTATATACTATGATAAACCATTCTGATCTGCTAATCGTTAGTACAGTTTGTCTCTGATGGCTGTAGCTGTGTCACTGTTTGCTGCTGAGGTTGATACACTTCCACTTGCACTGCCTTCCCGATTGAGCCAGTTATCTCGACAATGATCACCATAGATCTCACACACGTTGTGCAATACTATGCATGAACTAACAATGCTTGGTACATTGGCCAAGTTCGAGTCTATTCTCTTCAGTAGACATCGCCATCGGCCCTTTAACCGACCAAAAGCATTCTCCACCACCATCCTTGCCCTATAATTCATATAATTCAAAGATCATTCCTCATTGCTGAGGAATGATCTTTGGTCCACTCCTGTCCCCCCCTTCCTGAGCAGTGGGACACTCGTAACTTAATATTGTGGATAATTTTATTAATTAAGTACTGTTGACTTCTTTTTAAAATATAGATTGTTATTAGGTTAGTTACTAAATAGTTTCACACTGTGCTGTATTATATATGTGATGGCCTTAACAGGCTCAGCAATAGCAACATTAAATCATTAAAGTTCAGTTCTTCTGGTGTACTGGATGTCTCCATGGACCAAGTAGGGTTTCATCAGCCATGGTAGAAGTGGATATGCTGGATCACCCAGAACAACAAGTGGCACTTCAACGTCATTGAAGAGTTTTGTCTAGTTGGGAAACAAAGACCCATTGCATGCATTTCTATAAAATGCCGAATTAACAAAAACACGTGCATCATGTACCTGCAAATAGTGAGGGAAGCACAGTGGTGATATAATATAGAAAGAACACACAGAGCCAGGACATATCCATCTTCAAGTACAAGTACACTAGCAGCAGTCATGTGAGCGATACCAGCTGTCATGTCATGTGACACGCAGCTGCTTGGAGGTGTAAAATGCTTTTAAATGCTTTTAATTGTGGTTGTTCATTTTTGCAGTGCGGACAGGATTTATCCAGATCAGATCTAGATCCCACTTATCAAGATTAGATCTAGGTCAATAGTGGTCCCAGTGAAACAAAACATATCATTCGATTGCAAATTGAAAGAGCTATAACTTGGTATATAACTCAGCTCTATTAAAGCAGGCAAACAAAAGTTACGCATCTCTATGTCTACAGCAGATATAATTATTTTTGTTGCCGTGACCAGTTCGGAATCACGTGCTACCTGGAATTCAGTTAATATTTCCCTGAACCTTAGTGCCACAATGAGATGGAAAGTTGCTACTGTATATGCACACCTCTTGCTGGTTTTAGTGCTGCTAGTTATTTTGTGTATGTGATCATCTTTAGAGATTTAGTTGTGGGACCCTGATGGAGTGTTTTATTATATTGTTGTCGTATTGTTTTGTTTTAATTTTAATTAAGCATGACTTGGTAAATAATGAAGCGAAATATCCATTACATAATTTATACTGAACCATAGCTTCGCCAGAAGAAGGGTAGGACAAGCTTGGGCCAATAAAAATGAATTGCTTAGTGTTGTTGTGTTGTTGTTTTTTGGTTTGTTTGTTGTTGTTGTTGTTTTCAGGCAGTTGGTGATGTCACAGAATGATCCTAACAATGTGAGTGGTACTAAAGATGCACTTGTGGGAGCATGACTTGTTATCCAAGAAGAGTGCTGCCATGATCCAGGTGATAATTGCACCCGGCATGGTGAGCAGTATGGTAGAGATTTGGGTGAGGTGGTGGTGCAGGGGATCAAGGGGGACTAAGGCGGACAGCCTACATCAACCTGACTCAACCCAGTGTGGTGGGTGCACCAACCTGCTTTAACATAGTGTTGTTGTTGATCCCATGTAGAGCTATTGTCAATACCTCAATCAGCCTCAACCCAGTGTGATATTGATCCAGTATGTGTGCCCATAGAGGTATTGTTAATCAACCTGTCTCAACCCAGTCTAGTCTCCATAGAGCTATTATGAAATTACTTCAACCAAGTGTGATGTTGTTAACCTATTTCAATTAGTGTGATTGATGTTGATCTGGTGTTTGACCCCATAGAGGTTTTGTCAATTAACCTGCCTCAATCCTGTGTGACAATCTGCCTCAACCAAATGTTATATTGATACAGTGTGTTCCCATAGAGCTTGTGTCAACCTGTTTCAACCTCATTAAATGCGATAGGCACTATATGCCGCAAACTCATGAATTGATCCAAACTCTGACATCATCACAAATATATATTGTGCTCTCCCACGCTCCATATGCACATGTCCTTGATTGATATTTAAAAAAGTTATAAAACTTTACTTCTAGTTGGACGGGGTCCATTGAATTAAAAATATATATATGCTAACAATCGCCACTGCCTTTGTGAACGGTGTCTTCCTGGCTTTTCATTCCATTTCTGAAGTTCTTCTTTGTAGCAAAGCTGCACAGGCACCTGTGCTTACAAGGAATCATTCTGAATTCCTTCGCTCATTGAACAACGATATGCTCTTAGATAGATTTCTTGCTGTAAGTTTTGTTGTAGACATAATTATAGAGATGTAGACTGCATAGCTTTTGATTGCTTACTTCAACTCAGCTGGTTCTTATACCAAACTGCAGCTTATTGTGTTCATATTCTAATGATATGAATAGGGGGGATTATTTTTAAAGTTATAGCTAAAAATATAATTAATACAACAAACCAAAAATAAGTTGGCATTCAACCTTAGTGTGACGTTGGTATGTTCTAGGATGTAATAATCAGCAGCTGTTGGCCTCTTCTAGTGTCATAACTTTCAATGTTCTAATATTTTTTTTACCCCAGATAGGGACAATCTTCAAACTCGCACCCATGGAGCTACAAATATTGACACATATTTGAACTATTGCACACATTAGTACAGGAACAGTGGTGCTCACAGAACAAGATGTCTGCACACACACTTGATATAGCATGTGGACTCTCTCTCTTCCCACAGTTTGATCTGTCAAAAGGCAACGGTATTCACATCTTATCTCATTGACTGTTGAACGAGTGTCACATATGATTCCAAATAATGACATTGATACACTCTATTATGTATGGTGAAGTAGATAAATTCAAATACACTATGTATAATTTTATGTATGGTGAAGTAGATAAACTCATGAATAATTTTATGTATGGTGAAGTAGTTAAATTGATATACTCTATGTATAATTTTATGTATGGAGAAGTAGATAAATGGAGAAGTAGATAAATGCATGTACTTATGTATAATTTTATGTATGGTGAAGTACTATGTATAATTTTATGCTTTATGTATAATTTTATGTTTGGTGAAGTAGATATATTGATGTACATATTAAAATCATGTTTCCTCATAAGCCATTAATCATTATACAACTTCATGCCCTGTCATGAAATGTGCATTGTCATATATAATATAATAATGTGGAATACTTAATGTGCTAGTTGTAATATGTATTGTCAAAAGTGTGTTGCTACAAATGTGCATGGTGGTGAGGGTGTGGGATGCCTAACTTTGTTATAAATACATGTATTATTGACATTTCTATTTGTTTTAGAGTTAAATAAAATAAGAAGTGTTAAATTTACGTATGTAATCTCATCTCACCTCAGACTACACTCTGCTAAATTATGCACTAAATTTCACAAAAATCACAAAAAATATACATTTTAGCCTTAATTTGATCTGTCAAAAGGCAACGGTATTCACATCTTATCTCATTGACTGTTGAACGAGTGTCACATATGATTCCAAATAATGACATTGATACACTCTATTATGTATGGTGAAGTAGATAATGTAGTCTTATAGTGAATGTGGTAGTTTACTAAAGCAAAAAAATATATGCAGAAGAGGGTTGAAATTTTCCACTTATGATGTTGAGCATCCTCAGAATCACACGTCATGACTAAAGTCTCTTCGATCATGATTCACTGTTTTTCAACTCGACCAGCACAATATGCACATTGTAAAAGTTTCATGGCTATCCATCAAGTTCATTGTTCCCAACTGTTGTAGTGAGTATACACACTACACTAACCAGATTTTATGGAACTGAGCTCATTATATTATGCATATTTCATTGTATGCTGTAAATATACATCTCAAGAGTATTTCTCGTGTATTATATTTTCTTCTAGTCAATGACTTGTCGTAGAGAATTATCTTTCTTGATATTTTTGTTCAGTATTTATTATGAATGTGGTCTACAACTAGGAATTTCTGTTTTCCCCTTGCCAGCAGTTAGCCGATGTTCATTCATCAACCTATGAAGGAACAAGTTGTAAATCAGACCTAAACATAATACTATATAAACATTATCAAAGATTGAAGGGAAAGTTTATATTTTAGTTTGAAATAGCAAAACAACATATGCACGAGATAAAGATTTAGGTTATAAATATATACTCAGCATGCTTGATAGACAATGGAATAAATAGCATTCTTTCCCAAGTAAACAAAGCAGGTGTTGTTGACCATATAAGCCATAGGAGGTGTGGTGGAGCTTTTCGCAGTAATGTTTGAACTCGTAGTCGACAGTGCTGGCTTCTAGTTGGGTGATTTGGCTATTAGTTTTACTTGCTAAGTTGAATTTCTATTTGCGCATATTCTTAGTTGTTTTCTTAAATAATGCACATTACAACATTCCTCAACAACAAAGAAAAAATCCCCCAAGAATGACAGCTCTTATATAATATTGAAAGGAAGGTTTTGGTAGGTGGACACTGCCTTAGTGAAACTAAAATTAATCAGGGCGAGACATGCACAGTGCAGACACTGATTTGTCAGGGATTCGTAGGTCCTGTGATGTTTTAAGACAGAATCCTATATGTACCTTGAAAATTGTTCCCTAAAATCTTTCTCCAAGATTTTGAAATAAGGGACTGGTGGTGTTTAAGGGAAATAAATTACCATCTGAAAGTGTGTTGACTATATTATGTTGAAAAGGGCTAGCTTTAGTTAATTAACACTCAGAAAGTGTACACTAGTGAAAGTTACATCTTCATTTTGTACATAATTATGGAATATGATCAAAATATGTACTTCCTGTTTGCATTGTCATGGACAGGAAGTGTAATAAAAGGTGCCATTAATTTGGGGTTCAAGTTCACTTAGTATACAAACACTAGACATTGTTGGCTTAGTATACAAACACTAGGCATTGTTGGCTTAGTATACACACACTAGGCATTGTTGGCTTAGTATACAAACACTAGACATTGTTGACATAGTATACAAATACTATGCATTGTTTGCTTAGTATTAGTATGCAGCATTGTTGGCTTAACACTAGACTAACTATACAAACGCTATGCATTGTTAGTATAAAAACACCATGCATTCTTGTTGTTTTTGACATTGTTATTCTCCTCTACTTCATCATGAGGAATCTATGAATAAGGAAGGAAGTCCATGGTTCACAGAATTTAGAAAGGACTTAATTTGAACATTCTACCCAATTGTTCTTTATTCATGCACTGCCACAAATACATTCAGCAGATGGTTCTCCTCAGCAGGTCCCTGATAACATAGATTGAAACGACTTCCCGCATGGAATGAAAGAAATATTACCACCCCCAAACTTAATATCCTATGCTTGCCACTGGCCCTCTACTTAGCTACTTAATTAACTCTATTCTCTGAGTGTGCTAGCACTCACTCTATAGGTTAGACCCACTTAAAAAAATGGAAAAACCCATCCACAGCTTCTTATCTACCTAAATGGCTCTTCAAGTCCCATTAAAAAAAAAATTCCCAGCTTGCCTTTAAGAAACTGTTAAGGGGGAAATAATGTCAGAATGCTAACTTTCACTTTTTTAAACAACTATTTTAAATGGTGTCTCTGCTCATATAGAAGTCATATTCCAAGTTTCAGAACATTTGAAGATTCTATGATGCAGTTACGACAGCTTTTGCACTCACTATTTTCATTAGAAACCCAGCAAGTGTGAAGAAGAATCGCGTCGCATTAGATTAGAAGAATTTCCACATATTTCACAAATTTCTCCCTAATTTCTCACCCAAACTCCATAATTTATATATCACCAGAATGCTTATTGTGTGCTCTTTAACCTAAATTATTTTATTTTCACTGTTATGAGAATGTGTTGGGTATAGACCAGCATATCTGCATGTGGTTTGTATTGGATTTCCCACCCCTCTCCTGTGGTGCATTATCATACTTATTCAAATAGTTTAAGTAAAACTACTACATGTACTCTTAACCATAAACCACCTAGCAGCCACTTAGCATTATTAATGGATTTTTAATTTGTGGACTGGATATCCTGGCTGACAATTTGGCATAAAAAATATATATGACAAAAGTTAAATACATCATTAAATAGCTTATCTTCTAAGCTACATTTTGGTACAAAAATTATGTTGATAGAGGATAGTGGATGGAAGTTATGATTGGTATTGTCGAGGTGTATTTTTTTGACATTATTCCCCCCTTAACAAACTCAGTTAAGAAATAAATAATGACGAATTTGCTCACTCTAATCCTTCATTAGGTGCAGCAGACCTAAAATCCATAGTAAGTGTGAAAAAACTCATTGAAATCTATCGTCAATGGAAGAAACCAAAAATGAAAGATCATATTCACGGCTAAATCCTAATTTGGCAGCTAAGAGTGCCTGTATCTGGGGCCACCATATATAACGGAGGAAGCCGGGTAAGGGGTCATCCTGAGAGCAATCATGCATACTAGCTAGCTACTGTGGCCACCCAGTGGCCTATCTCCCCTGCCAAGCTTCTGTGGGTATCACAGAGCAAACCCACGATGCCATGGATGCGAGTGTAGTGTGAAGTGAAGTCATGGGGAGTATGAATCCAATTTCCCACCTTTGCCCAATTTTTAATGTTCACTATACTTATTATTCGGCTTCAAGTATGTATGCATCCATAAGTGCTCCCATTTAAGCAACTTCAGGTGGACAAGTATCTATTCAATTGATATAGTCATCTACAAATATGCCTGAGAGTTGGTTGAAACAATTGATAACCAGCTGCCTCCTATCCTAAAATCAAGCCTATTGATGCTGCGGGAGAGATCCCAGCTACATCTTATTTTCTTATTTAAAAAGAGGAGAGTGCTGAGCTGCTAATAATCTTCTTAGCCATTGCCCAAGGAGAGTAGTGGTACACTCTGTTACTGGAGTGTGAAGGTGTTGATTGTAAGTAGTAGCCTGACAGTTTGTGAAGCATACCTTAATTAGTAGTGGTAGCTGTAGTCATTGCTAGGTGCAGAACTTCCTCAAACAATAATTATTATCAGCTCATCTGCCATTTAGATGTGGGTAATTCATATTGCACAATCAACAGCTTAGTTTGAGTAAAAACATTTCTGTTCATTTTGCACTTGTTTTTGTACTGTATCTTATAGTTGAGCAGTGGAGCACTAACCGAAAGTCATTCTACAAATCCAACTCGGAAGTTTCTAGGCATTTTTCTAACCATCTGAGCCATTCATATTTTGCATACTATTCCTGGGCCACTTAACCACCTGGGGTACCGTTGTAAAAACAATTCTTTTTTTAAACAACAACAACAAACATAATTATAGTGGTTGTGGCTTGACGTGTTAAAAAAGATAAGGGATTAAGACCACACATGTAGACCCAAGCAGTTGGATGACCTTTCACCTATTAAGATCACATATACCGTGATTGACGTTAAATACATTCTCCTTCAATCAGATGGTACTGATCATGCATTCTCTTACCATACTTGCAGTTTTCAAACAGTGGTTCTTCTTCCATGCCAACGTAAATCATGCTGCTATTTAACTGACCATTATGCAGATATATGGTCTATGTGCCAAATGTATGGTACACGTGCCAAATGTTTGCCAAATATATGGTCTACATGCCAAATGTATGGTCTACATGCCAAATGTATGGTCTATGTGCCAAATATATGGTTTACATGCTAAATGTATGGTCTACATGCCAAATGTATGGCCTACATGCCAAATATATGGTCTACATGCCTGATATATGGTCTACATGCTAAATGTATGGTCTACATGCCAAATGTATGGTCTACATGCCAAATGTATGGTTTACATGCCAAATGTATGGTCTAGGTGCCAAATGTATGGTCTATATGCCAAATGCATGCCAAATGTATGGTCTAGGTGCCAAATGCTCACACTTGACCCTGCAGCATTCACAAAATAGAATCATTAATTTAGTGGGTGGGGTTGCTATTTTAGTTTTGTTATTGTTGTTGTTGTTTTTGTTATTTTTTTCCTTTAATGCTCACGAGATTAATGTTGGAGTTGTTAAGTCTCATGAGATTAATGTTGGAGGCTTTGTTCTGAATTCTCGACTCATCTCTCTTGTTCTATCCTTGAAGTTGACCCCCTGCCTGTCTGCCATGGAAAGACACACATATACCTAGATCATGTGGGATCACATAATATGAAGGGGAAAAGTTCGCTGCTGGAGTTCAAACCAAAGTATGATGGCATTCAGACCCATGGCAAATGGCCATCCCTTAGGGACTGTAGCAAGCAACTAATATCAACATGCAAAGAAAAGTTGGGCAGATATTTTTTATCCTCTCCAGGCACAATTGAAATTCAATGAACATAGTTAACACTCGAAGAGGAATCACACTGTCTGTGGAACAAAATTACTCAGATTTGGCCAATTCACTTGTAGCAGTTGATCTCTTGACTGTAGAAACACTTTTTCCCCACATTCTAAATGGCCATTATGTTTCCCTTGGGTAGGCAAGATAAACCTGGACACAACGTGCTACACAGGGTGATGACAATTAACCCTGTTCACCCCTAGTTTACCTGATTGCAGCTGACCTAGAACGAGCAAGAGCCGAGCTAGAGCAGAGGGAAACTGCCCAATCACCGACCCCTAACATGCGAACTTCCACACCTAGATTCGGTTGTTATTCATCCAAGAAACCTGTCGCTGCTAGATATTACAGTCCCACCATCAGTGCTTACAGTCCCACCATCACTGCTGGATCTTAGTTTCCACCGTCACTGCTGGATATTACAAACCCACCATCACTGCTGCATCTTAGAGTTCGACCATCACTGCTTGATCTTACAGTTCCAACATCACTGCTGGATATCTTACAGTCCCACCATCACTGCTGGATATAAATATTATTACAGTCCCACAATCACTGCTATCTTATAGTCCAGTCCTACCATCACTGCTGGATATCTTACCACCATCGCTGCGGGATCTTAGTGTCGCTGCTAGATATTACAGTCCCACCATCACTGCTGGATATAATATTATTACAGTCCCACAATCACTGCTATCTTATAGTCCAGTCCTACCATCACTGCTGGATATCTTACCACCATCGCTGCGGGATCTTAGTATCGCTGCTAGATATTACAGTCCCACCATCACTGCTGGATCTTACAGTCCCACCATCACTGCTGGATAGCTTACAGTCCCACCATCAGTGCTGGATATCTTACAGTCCCACCATCACTGCTGGATCTTACAGTCCCACCATCACTGCTGTATATCTTACAGTCCCCACCATCACTGCTGGATATCTTACAGTCCCACAATCACTGCCGGATCTTATAGTCCTACCATCACTGCCAGATCTTACAGTCCCACCATCACTGCTGTATCCTGTAAGATCTAACAGTGACGGTGGGACTGTAAGATCCAGCAGCGAATGGTGGGGGGGACTGTAATCCCACTGTCATTTCTGGATCATAAAGTCCCAACGTCACTGTTGTATCTTACAGTCCCACCATCGCTGCTGGATCACCATCACTGCTGGAAGCTAATCTCAGCTGGATATCTTGTAGTCCCACCAACTTTGGCCCAGACAGGAATGAAAGAACAATGAAGAATTCCACCACATCAAGGGAGACGTTGAAGAAAGAGACTTTGTAATCCAATACTATATGGGAAAGAATTTTGGTCCACTTCATATCCAAATCCACTCAACTCATCATATTAGATCACACACATGGTATATCCTATTCCTGTGAAATCACAACTCATGGCCATTACAGCATCAGAGATGATATTTGAAGGTCATACACTACAAATCTGGTACACACTGCCCTACTTTTATTCTGATGGCTTGCCCTCTTCACCTTTCCCACCTGGCCATACCAATTTCACATTTATCTGAGGAAACTGAACATCAACATGGTGCTAATGCTTCCAATATGACCAGACTGTGCCTACAAATACCAAGGGGGACCTGAGCAGCCAATATCAAGGGGAAGACATACCCCTAAACAACCAATATCAAGGAGAAGGCATACCCCTGAGCAGCCAATATCAAGGGGCATACCCCTGAACACCTAATACCTTGAGGGGAACACATATCCCTTATCTAATCCCATAGAAACACATATCCCTGAACACTAACAATCACAAATTCTGTCCTCTCGGCCGTCCACATCCAAAATGTTACTGTTAAAGCAAAGAACAATGCCTCCTGACCAAATAAACTGGTTAGTTATCATGCCAAAATATTTAATAAAAGAAACCACACCTAACCACAAGATAACTTGGAACATACAACCTAGTGAAAACACAAAACCTTGAACATCTAATCAAGGAAAACACGTGCCTCAGAATATCTAACATGTATCATAGAACATCTAATCAAGGAAAACACGTATATACCTCAGAACATCCAATCGAGGGAAACACGTACCTCAGAACATCTAAACGAAGGAAACACGTACTTCAGAACATCTAATCAAGGGAAACATGTACCTCAAAACATCTAATCGAGGGAAACACGTACTTCAGAAATCTAATCAAGTGAAACAAGTACCTCACTCTAAATAAGCCCTGAATATGTAATAACAAGATTTCTAATTATGTGCAGGCACAAATACTGTACTTCGAATGCCAAGTAGGACTCCATATTACTGAAAAACAATTATCCACAGTGTTTGTAATTATTGCTATCTAAATCAAGACCAAGCAATTGTAGTCTAAAACTAGTGAAGATTGCACTCAAACCCTCAAAAGGGAAGCCATTAGAATTACCATAAACTACCAGGGGTAAACACATCACTGAATACGCCAAACAAATTTGCCACCATCACCAATATGTGAGAAAACTAGTAAAGTGGAGTTCTAAATGAAAAATAATCCGGACCCAAGAAAACAGACACAACCACACTATATCATGGAGGACTGCATTTGTTCACAATAATGAATAAAATAGAGAACAAAGCCAGTTTACAAATGCCCACACACACACACACATGTGTGCGTACTCTCACACAATGGCACAGGAGCCGATTTCAACTTATGATAAGGGGGAGGGGGTGGAGGGAGGGAATGAGCACCATGTGGCTCTGGTAGGGAATGTGGCAGCATGTGGTTTTGGTAGGGAATGAGCACCATGTGGTTTTGGTAGGGAATGAGCACCATGTGGTTTTGGTAGGGAATGAGCACCATGTAGTTTTGGTAGGGAATGAGCATCATGTTGTTTTGGTAGGGAATGAGCACCATGTGGTTTTGGTAGGGAATGAGCACATGTGGTTTTGGTAGGGAATGAGCACCATGTGGTTTTGGTAGGGAATGAGCACCATGTGGTTTTGGTAGGGAATGAGCACCATGTGGTTTTGGTAGGGAATGAACACCATGTGGTTTTGGTAGGGAATGAGCACAATATGGCTTTGGTAGGGAATGAGCATCATGTGGCTTTGGTAGGGAATGAGCATCATGTGGTTTTGGTAGGGAATGAGCATCATGTGGCTTTGGTAGGGAATGAGCATCATGTGGTTTTGGTAGGGAATGAGCATCATGTGGCTTTGGTAGGAAATGAGCATCATGTTGCTTTGGTAGGGAATGAGCATCATGTGGCTTTGGTAGGGAATGAGCATCATGTGGTTTTGGTAGGGAATGAGCATCATGTGGCTTTGGTAGGGAATGAGTACCATGTGGCTTTGGTAGGTGAGCATCATGTGGCTTTGGTAGGGAATGAGCACCATGTGGCTTTGGTGTTGAGGTTTTATATCTCAACACACCAAGTCTACATAATATATTGCATGTTAGGGTATGGGGGATGGCCTTCATTCGCCCTTCACCCCGCTTCTGCTAACCCTCTCATGGACTCCCCTAATGCATAAGCTATCCTACAAATCTGAAAATATGTTTACAAACTGCCCAGCTGGGGGCAGAGCAAACCTGTGAACCAGTCAATTTCTGACCATTATTTAATATTTTCAATCTTATTGCAACCTCTCTTCCTAAGGAAACCACATTACATTTACCATCATCCGAGAGCTGACTTTGTTGCAGTGAATCGATATTGACTTCTACTCAGCATCTAGTCCTAGAAGATATTGAGCATGCAAGTCAGCTCTTCATCTGTACATCAATTTCTCTCAGAGGGCTTCATCACTTCACACAGTTTAGCAACACAACAGGGGAGCTAAACTGTCAAACTTAGAATGTTCTTTTAAGAAATCTATCTGCTCTTCCAAAGAGTAACATATGTAGATGATATCTTTTTCGGCAGATCACATAAGCTCTACAGATATCAATCAAGCACCAAAAAATCCAATTACCCTCTTCCAGCCATTATCTATGAATCAAAAACTTTAATAAAACGAGCAAACAGAAATGGTAGATTGTTTTTTCCATTCTACTTTCTTGTTAAAAGTCGCTCTCAGCTTCCTTATATGGACTGTTTGCCTTTTCCTACTCCCTGATTCAGCTCTCACTATCAGCTGTATTTAAAGCACTGGTGCCAGAGAAGTCCATGGGATACAAGAAAGTGTGCCACCTCTTTATTCTGCCTATCAAGTCATATTCTCTCCATGTCTTAGAACTAGCTACTTCTCTGCCAAAATATTCCCATACTCCCCCAAATGGAGACTTGTCAGCAGTGTGAGCTACAGACCAAATTGTTTACTGTAGCTATGTCTATTTCCAAAATGTTTTAACTCCTACCTATAAGCAAGTCATAAATTTGTTTCCATAGCATGCTGTTCATATCTTGCACAGCTTCCATCTCATTTAGCTGAGATTTAAATTCCATTGATGCCAAAAAAGTAAAACCTTTGACTCTGTCCCCCATAATGAGTTACATTTTAGTTGAAGTTGTTCTTTCTAAATATAAATAGGCTTGAATCCAAAGCCATAGTAATACCCATCCTCCACAGCATACAATGTAAGTTACACATTATGAGGGACTGAGTCAAAAGTATTACTTAGCAATCGATCAAAAGAGAGCACACAGGGAGACCTATCTTTTGAGCTATATCATATGTCTCTCAGAGCAGTGTTCTTGGTCTATCATTATACATGTAAAATATTCCTGTCCCTATATCTGTCTACCGCTCTACAGATTATGCTAAGCTTATTAAATCGGTGTCTTCCTTCATGACATTGGTAATAAACTCGATTTGCTCCAGTACACTAGTTGTCTT
The DNA here is from genome assembly GCA_028752905.1 of Cladorhizidae sp. MBARI D1340-BT2. Taxonomy (NCBI): domain Eukaryota; kingdom Metazoa; phylum Porifera; class Demospongiae; order Poecilosclerida; family Cladorhizidae; species Cladorhizidae sp. MBARI D1340-BT2. The sequence goes on along the minus strand of JAQNBH010000008.1, from coordinate 22,739,503 downwards.
ACAATTCCCTGAGCTGACTGTCCAGTCTGCCCACAGACTTATCAAGTGATCACATGGAACAGACCATCATGTGACCAAAAACATCATGTAAAGTAGTGACACAAATATTGACGGTGGCTTCAATTGTCTATGACATCAACAAAAGTGATCTCGGTTCACTAAACCAGGGAGTGAGGAATGGAAGACTTCCTTAAATGTCTTGAAGTCTACTTTGGGTTATCTTCCAAGTTCATATAGCATCCATTTTACCAGTTGCTTTCAGGATTTCGGTCTAGTTATAAGTCTAAGATCTAAACATTCTGAAAATTGTGCTCTCAGAGCTATGGCTCTCTTTGATTAGCCAAAATATATTTTCCTCGTCTACTAATGATGAAAAGGCATATTTCTCTGGTAAAATCTCACTTCTCTTATTGCGCTCCATCTCTGTATAAAAGTGTTGAATGATACAGCAATGTTCCACCAAGTATATCCAACAGGTTCTGATTCTGATTCTTAATGCCAGTATGATAACAGGATACCTTGTTCTCCATGTAATGCCTGAAGGATAACTTTAACATTATGAGCTATATCTCCTTTGCTAATACTATCCCACAAGATCATTAAGCCAACAGAAACTTAACAATACTAATATTCCAGAACATTAACTGGCAGGCACTAGCAAATACTTCACAAATATGGAATTCTCTACCAGATAAGTATCAAATTTGCTAACAGATTCAAGAATAATTTTCGGACTATTTCACTCTGACAACATTTGTACATATCAACACTCGTGTCCACATCAGAACTCCATCATATCCTCAAACTCATGATACTTATATACCTGTCTTACCCATGCCTACACAGGCATTCCTTCTTCACCCTGATCTCCTTGTATGTGTGATGCGAGTGTGTGTCCAAAAATTTCACTCTCTTTGAGCTAGCTGCACTAGTATGAGGTGTCTGTCTGACAACATGTACAGCAATCAACCATTTCCACTCATCCACATGTAAATTTGCTTTTCCAATGTGTGGTCAGTCGGGACTAGCTGTATTTTCTCACTCTGCTTCTGTGGAGCAGTGAAAAAGCATTGAGCGACCTGCAACTATAATAATTCCTCTCAAATGATGAGCTCATATTATCTGAATGGCTGAGCAGAGAAAACTGCAGGAAAACATGCTCCAAATTAAAGCACAACTAGCTTCTACTACCTACCGCTGCCAAGAACAATAATGTACATGTGATGGTAAATGCCAAGAACTGTAATGTACATATGATAGTGCATGCCAAGAACAGTAATGTACATGTGATGGTGCATGCCAAGAACTGTAATGTACATGTGATCATAATGCATGCCAAGAACAATAACGTACTAGTGATGGTGCATGCCAAGATCAGATATGTACATGTAATGATGCTTGCCAAGAACTATAACGTACTAGTGATGGTGGTACATGCCAAGATCAGATATGTATATGTGATGGTGCACGCCCATGTGATGATGCATGCCAAGAACAATAACGTACTACTACCAGTGATGGTGCATGCCAAGATCAGATATGTACATGTGATGAAGCATGCCAAACAGTAATGTACATGTGATGGTGCATGCCAAGAACAGTAATGTACATGTGATAGTTCATGCCAAACTAATGTACATGTGAGGTGCATGCCAAGAACAGTAATGTACATGTGATGATGCATGCCAAGAAGAGTAATGTACATGTGAGGTGCATGCCAAGAACACTAATGTACATGTGATGGTGCATGCCAAGAACTTCAATGTACATGTGATGGTACATGCCAAGAATGGATCCATCATCACTGTGCTGGCCTTTCTTCGCCTAGTTTACCTAGTCTCCAACTCCAATGATTCCTGATCGCCACACAGCTCTAGAAATTTCTGTGACTGAATTGAAAAGGGAATTGGAAGATTCAAAGAATACTAGAAATCCATCCTCCTCTGGGTATCTGTGTTATTCCAGCTCCTCTTACAACCAAGCGATGGAGAGCATTCCAGTCCTGCATCAGAATCTGGAAATTCTTAAGTCCTCAAAGACTTCTCGCCAAACCGATAAGAAATTGAACATCGTTATCCATGGCATAAACATTCATGAGTTTCCAAAAGGAACACCCATGTCTTCTCGATTCAACCATGAGTTCCTAGCCACTCTAGACTGTTTTATTTGGTCTGAATCTGCCATCATAATAATTTAATTGTACTGTTAAGCCTTGAGATAGGTCATCACTAAGTACGTACAAACAATAAATGACAATGACTATTAGAAAACAACAACATGAATTAACAATTTTAATGATTATTACAGCTAAATAATAAATTTTTGTTTGGGGATAACTATGGGGAGGGGGGGGGGGGAGGGGAAGTGCCAAAGACATAGGACCCTAGGTGCCAAACATTAAATATTTCCTTTTCTCCCATCGTTTGAGCACATTTCACTACAATTCTGTCTACCCTATCCAACACCTCTTCCTTCACCTCTGCTAATGATCTACCCAACATTAGACCGACTCTCTCTTCTTCATATTCATTCCTCCATTCTACCACCCCCTATTCAGACCCTTCAATACCCTCAACCACATCTAATAATCTTTCTAGATCACCAGCAAACTCCCTACAGTACAAGAAAATATGCACACGTTCCACAACCCCTTCATCACATGCTCACATCTACCAACCCGGCACACACCTCACCTTGTCACTGAAGAGTCCTGCTGATATGGCCTTAACCTAAATCTCAGCCTCACTTCCCCTGTGTTACTGAATCCTCTTACATATCTTTCTTGTCCAAACTTTTCTTTAGCTAACTTATACCACTTGAGGATTGATTTCCCTCCTAATTCTTCCCGCCACTCTTCCTTATGAACATCCCTTATACAATACTTCCATGTTGTACTTGAGCCTGCTAGCTCCAATGCTCCTCCCCCACCCAAACTTCCTTTGCAGCTCACAAAACTCTGCCCACCAACCTGGACAATCACTTAACAGTGCCACAACTTTTTTCACCAGCCTATCATCACTCGTTCTCTGCAACCTCCATCCAAATAACACTTTCTTTTCTTCCCTTCTCTGCTCCAGCCTCCTACAGCCCTGGCCACTCTTACTGCCACCACTGTATTACTCCCTCCAACCAGTTTCCTCTAAATGCTCTCTTGAATTCTTTCCAAATTCTTGCAGGCCATCTTCCCTCCTGTTCACCATACTTCAGATGCACACTCTAGACATAGCCTAGCTAGCAACTCCCATATTAATTTACCTTATCTGGCTCCATTTCTCTGTTTAACCTGCTCATATAACCAATTCTTGTCCTGCATTTCTCTGCCTTTTCCTTCAGCTTCTCCAAATGAACATTTCCTCTCATCCCCCTGTCAAACCACACACCAAGATATTTGAAGGCTTCCACATTCTCCATTTGCCCCTCATTAATCTTCCACTCTCCAACTACACTTCCCACCAACTGTCATTGACTTGCTCTTCTCGCTATTAAACCTAAATCTCCCACCACATCCAACATCAAATTGAAAAGGATGCGATCAAGATACTCGCATTTCTCATTAAGCACGGGGGGGGGGGGGGGGGTTAGTAGTGTGTTTTTTAAACAAAAACGTCATAACTCAATCCAAAGATTATGGTAGCTCATTCTATATAGGTGCGCTCCAATGACATTAGAATAGTGGTGTTGCAATAAACCAGGGCTGAAATATGGGAAAACCACAAAGGTCCTTAAAATGTTTACAAACACTCCTGTACCCCAACCACAAGTCCTGATATAAGAGTGATCACAGGTTCATGTTTTGAATAGTTTTGTTGGATTTTTTAATTTATTCCCCTCAATATCCCAATTTCATTTTTATACTGTCAGATTTGACTATATGACTTGACTATATCTCATCAGAAAATTACTGGATTGGTGGGGTAACTATTCAAAACAAGCTTTCATAATTATTTACTACGACAAAAATTGAATGAGGTACATGGTTTTATGTGATGGGTTTCTTCTTTCAACGACAACTGGAATGCTGCATGATAGTAGCTTTAGAATTGCACTAGAATCACACAGAGGTGCGATCAAAGTTGAGAACTAAACATGGCAGGACAGACCCTCGCAGATAGTGCGGAAATGACGCAATAGCCATTATGAACGATCCCCAACTTGTTGTATTCAGGCTTCTTCTTATTCATGGACAGAGGTGTGCGATGAAATGTGAGGATAAAAATAATCATAACCCAAGAATGGTTGATAATAAAGAGTTGAAACTTGAAATGCAGTTAGTTTAATAGTGAAGAACGACGGAAATAATAATAAAAAAGGTATACGCCCCAGCACAGCCACAATTTTTCCCCGAAGTCACGGTGCGATTACGTCACTAGGTCAGACCAGTTACAGCTAAAGTAGTTTCAAGTTTGAGAAGTTGTTGTTTGAGTTTAAGTTTGAGAATAATTATAGCAGTGATGCGGGCATTAATGTTTGTTGTTCCATGTCTGATTTTTTGGCTGTATCTCTCTGTGAATCCTGTCTCTTCCAGGTAAACGAAAAAGGGGAATAAAGACTTAGTTACTTTTAATATTTTAATAATGGCTTCTCTGTGTGTTTGTCATAGGATGTGTACAGAGAATAAAGCCAGGCTTGTGAATGAAACATTCGTAAACTCTTCCCGGACCGAATATTACTATACTTCGTGTGGTACATTTGGTTGGAGAAGATGCAGAGGATCTAGGAACATGTAAGTATACTCGCTGACTAAATAAATTATTTGACACTAATATTACTCCAAAGCATTTCTTCATTTTTTTTTGTTCTTGCACTTCTTGCTTACTCTAATATTAGTGCCCGCGGTATGGACGTCCCCTGTATCCCTTGTTTCTCTTGTATTTGCACCCTTTGCTTACTCTAATATTAGTTAGTGCCCCTTATGGACGTCCTGTATCCCTTGTTTCTCTAGTATTAGCACTCTTTGCTTACTCTAATATTAGTGCCCGGTATGGACGTCCCCTGTATCCCTTGTTTCTCTAGTATTAGCACCCTTTGCTTACTCTAATATTAGTTAGTGCCCCTTATGGACGTCCTGTATCCCTTGTTTCTCTAGTATTAGCACTCTTTGCTTACTCTAATATTAGTGCCTGGTATGGACGTCCCCTGTAATACAGGGGATGTCCATACCGGGCACCCAGATCCCCAACCATAGTGCACCCCCACAACTCAAGAGCACACTTAATATTAGATCCCCAACCATAGTGGACCCCCGCAACTCAAGAGCACACTTAATATTAGATCCCCAACCATAGTGGACCCCCACACTCACTGCCCGCCGGCGGGCCCATAGGTGGAGCAACTGGTACGGCAGGTACGGCTATAGCCGTACCACTTTTTGGAACAAATCCACGCGTAAGTTCACGAGGATTAGTTCACGAGGATTTGTTCCAAAACGAGGAAGAAAATCACAGGTATTTTAGAAGAAAATTGTCCAGGCATTGCACAAGATATTCAATATGCTTAATTAGCTTGTTCAGAGACTTGTGTAGACTACTTGTTAATTAATGTAGTTTGACTTAAAGTTTTAATTGACACATGCTGAGTCATGTGATTCATGAGCACATGGTCCTAAATATAGTACTCTGCAAGATGTCCTTGAGCCATGAAGAGATCAAGGATTTGCCTGATAAACCTTTCCAACTGCAACATTATTCCTTTCCTCCTCGTTCCTTTGGCAAGGCTCAACCTGAAAACAGGTTTTTTCAAGATCGTTTCTCATGGATTCATTATGATGCAACTGATGATTCTGCTTTCTGCTTTCTTTGTTGCAAAGCTGTAAAGGGGGAAAAGATGGGGCTCACCCGATTATCTGAGGCAAGCTTTCTTGTAAAAATTGGAAGGATGCTACTCGAGTTTTGGTCAAACATGAAAGCAGTAACTTCCACAAAGCAGCAACTGAGACTTAAGGCAACCAATGATGTGGCTGACATGCAGTAGCCACAGAAAAGAAAAACAACCGTGAATATTTGCTAAAAGTCATCTGTTCAATACGTTTCTTGGGACATCGAGGTCTTCCTTTGAGAGGTGATGGGCCTCATAATGATTTGGATTCCAACTTCTATCAGTTATTGCTTTTGAGAGCAGAGGACTTTCAAGGCATTAATGTTTTTATTGAGAAAAAAACAGATGAAATACACTTCTCATGAGATTCAGAATGAATCATGTCTCTACAAGTTATTTGTGAAATTGCTTGTCAAATACAATCTGCACCATACTTCACAGTGATGATTGACGAAGCTACGGATCTTGCTAATATCGAGCAAGTGGTATTCGTTATTCGTTCTGTCAATGACAATCTCACTGTTACTGAAGATTTTATTGGTTTATATGTATAAAACTGCACTTGTTAGTATTATCAAAGATGTCTTACTTCGGATGAATCTGAACTGAAATATTGTTGGGGACAATGTTATAATGGGGCCAGCAATATGACCGGGGTAAGGAATGGAGTGGCCAAGCAGTTTACTGATGAAGAACCTTGAGCAATTTTGCAATTTTCACCCATTGCTATGGTCATGCTCAACCGCAGTGGGAGATCCTGTCAAAAAATGTAAACTTATGAGATCTTGCCTTGATGCCGTGTTTGAAATCACAAGTTTAATCAAGAAGTCTCCTAAACGAGATGCAATATTTCAAAAGCTCAAACATGACCTTGCAACTGATAAACCAAGCTTTCGTGTTCTCTACCCTACTTGGTGGACAGTCCGTGCAGCATCACTACAGAGTGTGCTAGACAATTATGAAGTTCTGCTCGGTGTTTGGGAGGAATCCAAGAATTCATGAATTGACAGTGAAATGAAGGCCAGAATTATTGGTATAGAGACCCAAATGCTCACTTTCAACTTCCTTTTTGGCATTTCCTTAGGAACCCTCATTTTGCAGCACAGTGATAAGCTTAGCAAAAGCTTGCAGCATGATACTATTACAGCAGCAGAAGGACAACAGTTGGCAAAGCTAACTGTTGATGTCCTCAAATCCATTCGTAAAGAAGACAAGTTTTAGAGCTTCTACGATCGTGTTTTGCTACACCAAAGTGAATTTGATATTGATGCACCAACTCTTTCTCGCAAAAGACGTGCTCCTCGGCGGCTCCAGATTGGATTAACTGATGGTAACTTTCATTCTACACCCGATGATAACTAGATTTACTATGAGGCACTTGATCTTGTTATTAAATCCATTAACAGCAGATTCAATCAACCCGGGTATAAAGTTTATCGCAATGTTGAAGATCTTGTTCTCAATGCATGCCATGGGTGCCCTTATGACACAGAGCGTGTGATTTCTACAAGGATGACATCTCCAAAATGCAATTGCAGGCACAACTGCCTCTCTTGCAAGCTTTGTTTGCTGAAGATTAGAACCAGTCAGAGCTTCCATTCTATTAATGACATCATTAAGTCACTGTCACAGCTATCTTCTGCTCAACAACTTGTATTCAGTAATGTTTGGGTTCTAATGAAGATATTATTAGTAATGCCAGCTACTAATGCCTCTTCAGAGCGTTCTTTCTCAGGGTTGCGAAGAATAAAGACCTACCTCAGAACCACAATGACACAGAAGAGGTTAAATGATTTAATAGTCCTGAACATTCACAAAGAAAAAACTGACTTGCTTGTAAAAGAATTTGTTAGCAGTAGAGAAAATAGAGTCAGATTATTTGGAAAATTGTAATTAAGTAGCTAGGTGTTTACACTCTCATTATTATCATACGTTATTTATGATACTTTCTGTCATTTCAAATACTCCTCTGAATTGTTTGCATTCCCACTTTGGTGGAAGGAGGCACACTTCCCTCGGCAGTATCAGCCGTACCACCCCAAAATAGCTTGCTCCGGCTATACACCCTTGTCTCTCTAGTATTAGCACCCTTTGCTTACTCTAATATTAGTTAGTGCCCCTTATGTGCGTCCCCTGTATCCTAGTATTAGCAATCTTTGCTTACTCTAATATTAGTGCCCGGTATGGATGTCCCTTGTATCCAGAAGCGGCGGAACCGGGGGGGGGGGGCACTGGGGGTACGTGCCTCCACAATATTCTCTATGTGGGGGCACTCCCCCCACAAAATTTGTCCATTGCGCGCGTGTGATACGCGATGAAAAAGGAGAGAGACAAGGGATTGGATTTCTTTGCGTTGAGAGCTTGAGTCCTAATGAAGCGGCAATGCGACATAATGAGTTACTTCGTCCCAGAAAAAAGACATTCACCATCTTTAGATTTTGGCAGTGACCTTAGCGAGGCAGATGCTGATAAAGCAGATGCTGATGAAGCTGACATTGAGACATCATCTCAGTCAACTGAGTAAATTTTATTTGTCTGCAACTATTTGATTGATATCGATAGCTAAACTACAGCTAGCCGAGTATCACGGTAAACCATTTTTTTGTGTCTTTAAATAGGGTCAGGAAAGGCTTACCCTGCACAAGTGTGTGTTGTAGTGTGGTGGAAGAGTCAACTCCATATCAACCTTGTGATAAGGCAACAATAGCTTCTACCAGACAGAAAGTTGGACAGAAGTTCCAGTTTTTAAATCCCAGATGGCACAAAGACTTCAAATGGATTCATTTTTAAAAGAAAAGTTTTCTGCCTGTATTGTCTTCAAGGCAACAACAAAGGCCTACTGACTAAAAAGTATGAAGATTCATTTATAATTGATGGATTCAGCAACTGGAAGAAAGCATGGGAAAGATTCGAGCGTCATCAAGTTAGTGAGTGCCATAAAGAGGTTGTACTTAGACTCAAATGTTTCCAGGCTCATAGTGTGATCGATCAACTGGAACCGCAAGCTGTGAAGACACAATCAGAGAATAGAATTCTATTGTTAAAACAGCTGTCTAGTCTACAATTCTTGCTGCAACACAAGGCCTGGCTATTTGTGGACATAAGGAGGCAGATCCACCATGACCGAAGAGCGTAACATTTTATTGTTGCATGCACACAAAGAGGAAACAGATGTCCTGGATCTAACAGAAATTGCTCGTTTGTTTACGTCTGCTAACACAAGGTGGATGAAACATTTGTGTAATATATACAATAATAATACTGACTATATTGAATCTTGGAATAAAATTTGCTGCTCGATAGATTTGTATGTCTTTTTTGTAGCCTAATAAGGGTAACTATAAAACATGTATATACTCTGGACTGAGGTTGGACATTTAATATTTTACAAATGGCAGTGCATGTGGGAAACTTGGCTTTGGTAGGCAACAATAGCCTCACTGATGTTTTCACATGTTTAAAGATTTGTTTTATTTGTTTACTTCAGCATTTTGTTATTAATATAATCATCTCATTAATGTAAAATGACCTTGCAGCATATAACTTAACGTCCATCTTCAGTCCATACAATATTATAGTGCAATCCATGGTCCAGTCCGGAGTAGGTTTGTAGGTTTCACAAGTATTTATTTTACATTGAAAATAGTGAGTTGGGGTAGAGGGGATTTGCTTTGAATACTGCTTTAGCACTAGGAAGGTTAATAATGATTTGCCCTTTTTTAACCCCAGCTCTTTTTGTTTTTGTTTTTTGTTTTAATGTAAGCCAGCACAATTTTGTATCTACAACTACTGCATACAACTCTATACTGTTCACAAGCAGGTGTAAATCTGAGGTTTGATGTACACTACTGTTGTGCATTGATGGGTAGGGGATGGGGGTGTAGATTTTTTAATTTGAAGACTATAAGGTGGTGGTTGTGGATTAATGAGATTATCTGTGGTTAGAGATAAGGTGAATAAGTGGTCCTTGGCAGGGTGGTTCTATGATAATCTCATGTCCACCAGCGAGCTGCTTAGACTATGGCATTGTTGTAGGAGTTATATAGTAAGTGCTCTCCCCTCTACGTCCCCCACTGTTGTTGTTAATATCAATTCAGCCAGGTCGGGATGCACTTTCAATGGTGTTCCATGTATTTATGTCTATTGTTGCAATTATTAACATTAACTGTGACATAGTTAATAAATTGCAGCATAGAATAGCCAGTCCCTAAGTATCAAGTGTAGAGCAATGGATTATACACATATTTTGTTAATTCATGCTTGGTTTAGTCAAGGTATGGATCCAGTGTTTGTGTGAACAATCAAAGGATTGTCCAAATCTTTGTTTGCTCTGACACACAGAGCAGAAAATTACCACCAAAATCTGTTTAGAAAATTTGTCCGAGAACGATCAATTTTTTTCCTGCCATTCTCAGACTTTGATCTGCCATCAAATTTTTACAACTTACATGTATGTAATCAAGTAATGAGCGCAAACACAATAAAACTCTATAATGAACAATGCAAACAACAGATTCAGTAAGTCATCCTGTATCCAGTCATCAAGTAACAGCTTCTCCTCTTCCTCCACATTACTGTCCGTCTCGGAGGCATCTGATGCTTCGCGAAATACGTTCTACTTCCGTTGACCATAACTAATCAATTTAAACTTAGCACTCCACTTAAGATCAATAGTAGCATCAGGGGTGAAATCTTGCAGTGGAAGTTTGTCGTGTTCAGAACCAGGGGTATTGTTACCAAGCAGGTCCTCTTGATGCTCTTGTGATAAAGTTCCAGCCATATCAGCATCTGATACACGCATTCGTACTGAGTTACCCAGTATCTGTACGTCTCATGCTTGACCTTCTTCACTTGGCTGGTTCTTCAGCTGATGATGAGCAACTTCTCTTCATGCTGGCAAACCAAGTCTGTGGAAGATTCAACTTGAAGGTCTAAATAATTATGTATAATTATGTAGAAGTAGACTACAGAGAAGAAATATTGACCTCCTTATATATATGCAAAACTCAGACTGGCAGGAAAAAACTTGCACAAAACCTAAAACCATAACATGTGTCGGCAAAAAGCAAGACAGAACATGCCTGAAGTTAATTGACCATAAGAATGCACCATCAGCATAGAACAAGTGACAGGCTTGCAGTGTAGAACATTTGTTTGCCTTTTCACCAGTGTAAGCATATATATATATATATGTAATATAATAATATATTTGACAGGATCTGAGAAAATAGCCCATTTGGAGCAGAGTATTGAATTGTGCTATAGCTGCAATAATGAATAATATGACATTTTTTTAAATTACCTCTGTGTCAAATTTGACCACTTGAAATGGCTGCTTTCATGCCAAGCATGGCCTCTAAAAACCTCTACTTCTCTTTTGAGCTTGACGATTGTTTCACCATGGGAGACTGTGCAGAGAACTGGAGTGATGAGGATGAGGATGAAAATGATGAATGTATGTACTAGCAGAGCATTTATAAACCATTTTTAGATAGTATAAAACAGTCATAGAGTAACAGAAATAGAGAGACTAAAATAAAATATTGGAAAGGAAGGGGGCTTAATTTTCACAACCATGATAGGGAAGTGGGAGACTATAATTATAATGAAATGCATTAATGAATATTGGAGTGACGATGAAGAACCTACGTGCAATATTGGTATGATGGACCCTCTAGCTGGAGCAGGATCTGAGATTGAAAGTGATGAGGGAGGGTAGAAACGACGAAGAGGAAGAGATTGGCAAAGATGAACAAGTCCTTGAAGTACTGACTCAGGTACAATTTTTAGCAGATGTAGAGATCGAGCCAACAGTATCTGACACAATGGAGAAGGAACTTGTTACTAACTTCATGGATGTTGGATGTGGTTGTGAGAGCTGGCATGGAAGAAACTGTTCTCTGCAATTTTCTGTACAACACACCTGTGACATTCGTTCGCAGTGTGCTTCCCTCTCCCACAACGAGCTGGATATGGCCCTGCTTAGACAACTGATGGCAAATTCAAACTTTAGTGAGAATGTGTCCACAGATTGTCGTCACTCTCGGACAAGTAGAGGAAAAAACCACACAAAATATCATCATCACAGTCGACAAGTATGTCCCAACATGTTTCGCTTTTTGCATACTATTGGTGAAACACGCTTGAAGAACCTGGTCAAGGCCTTCAAGGTAAACAGACTCTCACCTCACATACATGGAAACATCAAACGACTCCCGGAACATGCACTTTTGCTTTCTTCTGTGGAGTACGTTGTCCATTTTCTGCTAAACTATGCTCACCAGAATGCTCTTCTTCTACCTTGTTGCACACCAGGCTATAATTATATAGCAGATCAGATATAAAACTTTTGCCATCTAGCATATCAAAGCAAGGAATTTGGAGGGTGTATCATGAATCTGCTGAGTCTGCACAATGTGTTCATGCGGCTGCATACTCCACTTTCTGTAGGCTATGGCAGTCACTCCTTCCATCAGCGATAACCCATGTCTGATTTGTGTTGGACTTGTCTGCAAAATAGTACAGCGATCCTTCGAGCTGCCAACTGTTCGGATGTTGAAAAATCTGCTACCATACGAGAAGCTGAAGAGCATCTCAGGGTTGTCCAGCTAGAGAAGTCGTTCTACAAAACTGTGTATAATAACTGTAGGTGACAAGTGATTCTTTTTTCTCGGCATGTGGCACATTTTCACCCGCACCACCTCATTCTAAAGTTCCTTCCAACTCAAACAATCTTACTCTGCACTGCTCATTTGATTATGCACAGCAAGTTCCTTCTGCCGCCCGAACCGATCTTTTTTGGACTCCAAGAAGTGCAGCATATTTGGAGTTAACTGCGAAGCTCTCCCTAGACAGATCAATTTCCTTAAGAATGAGGCTGGGGACTACGGAAAAGGAGCGAATGCAGTGGTGAGCCAGCTCCATAATTTTTTCGAACACCATGGGTCTTGGCGAATATGAAGTCTTCCTCCATTGTGACAACTGCACTGGTCAAAACAAAAACAGTTGTGTGATGCAGTATTTGATGTGGCGAAGTTTGACTGGAAGGCACTCAAAGGTAACTCTGTCATTCCTCATAGTTGGACATACTAAATTTGCGCCAGATTGGTGTTTTGGCCTCCAAAAGCGACACTACAGAAGGACTATGATTGTCAGCTTGAAAGATATTGCACAAGTTGTTAATGACTCGGTTGTGTGTAATGTTGCTCAACTTGTTTCGTCCGAGGATGAGGCAGTTATTGTGCCAACGTTTGATTGGACTGACTTTTTTGCCCATTACATGAAAAAGGTTCCTGGAATAAAACAGTTCCATCACTTTCATTTTGATTCCTCGAATCCAGCTATGAAGCAACATACTGATAGCAATTCTACAAACCTTCCGATTTTGAAGAATCAGTTGTCAACCGGCTTTGATTTGCTTCCTTCCATTGTTGTTCCTGTGGTGTGTATAGCTAAACGTTACAAAGATATGTGGTGTGTATAGCTAAAGGTTACATTGATATGTGGTGTGTACAGCTAAAGGTTACATAGATATGTGGTGAGTATGCTAAAGGTTACCTAGATATGTGGTGTGTACAGCTAAAGGTGACAGATATGTGATGTGTATGCTAAATGTTACATAGTTAAGTGGTGTTTACAGCTAAAGGTTACATAGATATGTGGTGTGCAGGGGGTAGGAAGATCATTTGAGGTGGGGGTGCTACAATTTATCTGTCCCATTTTAGATTATGTATGTTCATGTAATGATATTGTGGGGGGAAAATTAAAAACATTGAAGGTATGCATGATTCTTATCTTAATCACAAAACATTCCAAAGTAATTTACTCATCTACACAAATCAAGTTTGTCAGTTCTATCATTGTGAATGTACAACAGAAATAAATTGTTCAGCCTACAATGCTTCTAAGATATGTTTTAAGCCTTCGTATCGAAGAAAAAGACCTTTCTGCAGCTGCACTTGTTACAGGAAAAGTGAAGTCGATTCTCAGCAATTTATCAATTTCTGTTAGCATTCCCTTGAAAGCATTGCTAGTGTCTATTGCATCCGCAATTGTTCGAATATTTGTCAATTTCTTTATGGAAACAGTGTCACTAGATTCAGCTGTTCTAATCATATCTGGAAGCATTGAGAGGTGGGTATTCAGACGAGTGGGTGCTTCCGGAATAGTTATGTTTTTGGCTTGTAAGTTAGATGAAAACTGTTCTGATGATGAGAACAATAGTACACCAAGTTTTAAACCAAAAAATCTATCATAGGATTCCAGCTTCTTCAGCTGTCCACGTCTTTTGGCAGCATATTCGTCACTTCCTTGCTGGATCTTATTTAAATCTTTTTGTATATAGCAATTTGTAGTTAATCGGTATACTCTCGATAAAGTTTCTCTACCACTTTGTATGGATACTTCTTTTCTCAAATTATCAAAAAGAGCAAGTCGTTTTGGGGAGAACTAAATCAATTGTACCAAGTCAAATACAACTTCCATTGCATTGTGTACTAAAGCACATTTCTTTGAGGCTTCCTGAACATATAAATTCAAACTGTGTGCCAAACAGTGGACATATAGAGCTTGACTTGCTTCTTTCTTGGTAAGTACTTGTACTCCATTGCGAACTCCACTCATATTGGATGCTCCATCGAATGCTTGTCCTCTACATAGAGTGATCGGTAAAGAGCATCGAATTAAAAAATCTTTGATAACGAAGCTTCATCAGCAATTATACTAAACCAATTTGCAGCCCTGATCTCTTCAAGCAGTCCTCGAAGAACTTCTTGACCCATTAGGGCAATTATTTCATTAACAATAGTTGGGGATGTATAATCGCTCTTTGATAGCCTTTCTTTTAAGTGTGGGTCATCCTCAGCTCAAAGAAGCAGCAATTGATGGAGATTACCCTGAATATCATTGTTGTGGCCACGCAAAGGCAGTGAGTCCCTGTCTTGCTAAGAATTTGATACTGCTAATGACCTTCATTAACATGTCCCTGTGAAGTAACTGAGCAGAAGTATGTTGTTCATTCATTCTTGTTGAAATAGGAATAGATGTGGTAGTAGCAATTTTTGCCACAGCTTCTTTGTGAGTGTTGCTTTTCTCATGTTCTTCAAATCTTTTCAAAGCTTTGCCCCAGTGTCCAAATCCATCATTAATAAACGTAGATTTAGGTGATGATTTATTAAAAACCAGCAAATTTAGCTTCTTAGCATGCAGGCATATTGAGCAGAAGACCTTGTATTTGGTTGTGCACACACTTATCCAAGGATACTTAGTAAACCACCCAGGTTGTATCTTTCTTGAATAACTTAAAAGTGTGCCTTGTCTTTGACTGCAGTGGCTAGTCCGGGATTCAGAGAGATCCAGTGGATGGTAGGGAACAGCTACATCTGAACAACAAGGACATTCACATGGAGCAGACTCTGCCAATTGCACTTCTTGGCTGTGAGGTTCAACTTCATGGCCATGGGGCTCCTTATCTGTTTCACTGCTCAGTAAATTCTGACTGTTGTCCACATGAATATTTTGATCTTCTTTAACACAGGTGGTTTGAGAGTCAGCTGAACTTAAACCAACTGTGAAGAAAGAGGTCAGCTTCTTCTGAGACATAGCCATGCTACACTACTATGCACTGAACTGACACCTGCTTTTCTGTCACATGACAATGATGTCACTCACCAATAATTTACACCTCATTGCTAAGTAAACATGCTAAAAATAACTTACAGCCTCAGGTGACATGTTACTAAATAGCAACTGATAGCTTAGTATGTCACAGATTTCTTAGTGCTTTCAAAAAGAAGGGGTGCGCTGTAGCACCCTTTGCAACCCCCCCCCCTTCCTACCCCCCTGGTGTGAATGCTAAAGGTTACAGAGATATGTGGTGCGTACGCTAAAGGTTACATAGATATGTGACGTGTATGCTAAAGGTTACATAGATATGTGGTGTGTACAGCTAAAGGTTACATAGATATGTGGTGTGTATACATAGATATGTGATGTGCACAGCTAAAGTTTACATAGGTATGTGATGTGTATGCTAAAGGTTAGATAGATATGTGGTGTACAGCTAATGGTTACATAGATATGTGATGTGTATGCTGAAGGTTACATAGATATGTGGTGTGTACAGCTAAAGGTTACATAGATATGTGGTGTGTATGCTAAAGGTTACATAGATATGTGGTGTGTATATAGACAAGTTAAAGCTTGCTTAGTCTTTTCCTTGTATAGATCTCTATTAGCAGAGATAGTATAACATATATAATAGTAGTAGGCAGAATATTCCACTAGATATATCCATAGCTAAATGTTTTTCATAAAACCAGAGGGACAGTATATAATTAGTTTTTATACAGTGAAGGCTATAGGTAGCTTCCTACAATTGTAGATCATCTAATAATTATAAGTTAATTCGCGTACAGTGAAAGAGAAAGCTGTAGGTAGCTTCCTACAGTTGTATAACAAGAATAAAAATAAATAGTAACGTTTTTAAATATATTTTATTGTTATCATATGTTATTATTTTTATTTTTATTATTGTTATATATACACGACTAGTGTTAGGACTTGGAAAATGACTAGGATTAGGGCTTGGACAATTACTAGGGTTAGGGCTTGGACAATTACTAGGGTTAGGGCTTGGACAATGACTTGAGTTAGGGCTTGGACCATGATGAACCATAACTAGGGTTAGGGCTTGGACAAACTCTGATTAAGGCTTGACTAGAGTTTGGGATTGGACAGCTAGGGTTCGGATTTGTACAATGACTAGGGTTATGGCTTGGATAATGATAAAGTTAGGGCTTGGACAAGGACTAGCAATAGGGATTGGACCATGACTAAGGGTTAGGGCTTTGACAAGGACTAGCATTAGGACTTTGTCCATGACTAGGGTTAGTGCTTGGACTATGAGCAGTCTTAAGGCTTGGACAATGAGACTAGGGTTACGGTTTGGACAATGACAATGGTTAGGGATTGAATAATGATTAGAATTAGGGTTTGGACAATGTCTAGGGTTTTGGCTTGGACAATGCCTAGGGTTAGCGCTTGGATAAGGACTAGCATTATGGCTTGGACAATGACTAGGGTTACGGCTTGGACAATGACAAGGGTCAGGGCTTAGACAAGGACTAGGGTTAGGGCTGAGACAAAGGGTTAATCACAACAGTCTCTCCCTCTCTGTGTGTGTGTAATACAAATATTACAGATTACAACATAGATATGTGGTGTGTATGCTAAAGGTTACATAGATATGTGGTGTGTATAGCTAATGGTTACATAGATATGTGGTGTGTATAGCTAAAGGTCACATAGATATGTGCTAAAGGTTACATAGATGTATGGTGTATATGCTAAAGGTTACATAGATATGTGCTAAAGGTTACATAGATATGTGGTGTGTATGCTAAAGGTTACATGTGGTTACATAGATATGTGGTGTGTATGCTCAAGGTTACATAGGTATGTGGTGTGTATGCTCAAGGTTACATAGATATGTGGTGTATATGCTAAAGGTTACATAGATATGTGGTGTGTATGCTAAAGGTTACATAGATATATGGTGTATATGCTAAAGGTTACATATATATGTGGTGTGTATAGCTAAAGGTTACATAGATATGTGGTGTGTATGCTAAAGTATGTTGTGTGTATGCTAAAGATTATGTAGATATGTGGTGTGTATATAGCCAAGCTAAAACTTGCTTAATCTTTTCCTTGTATAGAACTCTATTAGCAGAGATAGTATATCTACAAATAACATATATTATAGTAGTAGGCAGAATATTCCACTAGATATATCCATAGCTAAATGTTTTTCATAAAACCAGAGGGACAGTATATAATTAGTTTTTATACAGTGAAGGCTATAGGTAGCTTCCCCTACAATTGTAGATCATCTAATAATTATAAGTTAATTCGCGTACAGTGAAAGAGAAAGCTGTAGGTAGCTTCCAACAGTTGTATAACAAGAATAAAAATAAATAGTAACGTTTTTAAATATCTTTTATTGTTATCATATGTTATTATTTTTATTTTTATTATTGTTATATATACACGACTAGTGTTAGGACTTGGAAAATAACTAGGATCAGGGCTTGGACAATTACTAGGGTTAGGGCTTGGACAATTACTAGGGTTAGGGCTTGGACAATGACTTGAGTTAGGGCTTGGACCATGACTGAACCATAACTAGGGTTAGGGCTTGGACAATGACTCTGATTAAGGCTTGACTAGAGTTTGGGATTGGACAGCTAGGGTTCGGATTTGTACAATGACTAGGGTTATGGCTTGGATAATGATAAAGTTAGGGCTTGGACAAGGATTAGCAATAGGGATTGGACCATGACTAGGGTTAGGGCTTTGACAAGGACTAGCATTAGGACTTTGTCCATGACTAGGGTTAGTGCTTGGACTATGAGCAGTCTTAAGGCTTGGACAATGACTAGGGTTACGGTTTGGACAATGACAATGGTTAGGGATTGAATAATGATTAGAATTAGGGTTTGGACAATGTCTAGGGTTTTGGCTTGGACAATGCCTAGGGTTAGCGCTTGGATAAGGACTAGCATTATGGCTTGGACAATGACTAGGGTTACGGCTTGGACAATGACTAGGGTCAGGGCTTAGACAAGGACTAGGGTTAGGGCTGAGACAAGGACTAGGGTTAATCACAACTACATCTGCAGTCTCTCCCTCTCTGTGTGTGTGTAATACAAATATTACAGATTACAGCAATTGTTACATATAGATATGTGGTGTGTATGCTAAAGGTTACATAGATATGTGGTGTGTATGCTAAAGGCTACATAGATATGTGGTGTGTATAGATAATAGTTACATAGATATGTGGCATGTACAGCTAAAGGTTACATAGATATGTGATGTGTATGCTAAAGGTTACATAGGTATGTGGTGTGTATGCTAAAGGTTACATAGATATATGGTGTATATGCTAAAGGTTACATATATATGTGGTGTGTATAGCTAAAGGTTACATAGATATGTGGTGTGTATGCTAAAGTATGTGGTGTGTATGCAAAAGATTACGTAGATATGTGGTGTGTATATAGACAAGCTAAAGCTTGCTTAGTCTTTTCCTTGTATAGAACTCTATTAGCAGAGATAGTATATCTACAAATAACATATATAATAGTAGTAGGCAGAATATTCCACTAGATACATCCATAGCTAAATGTTTTTCATAAAACCAGAGGGACAGTATTATATAATTAGTTTTTATACAATGAAAGCTATAGGTAGCTTCCTACAATTGTCGATCATCTAATAATCATAAGTTAATTCACGTACAGTGAAGGAGAAAGCTGTAGGTAGCTTCCAACAGTTGTAGAACAAGAATAAAAATATAATAATAAAAATAGTAACGTTTTTAAATATCTTTTATTGTTATCATGTTTTATGTTTTATTATTTTATTTTTATTATTGTTATATATATTATATATTATATATTATTAGGGATTGGACCACGACTAGTGTTAGGACTTGGAAAATGACTAGGGATTAGGGCTTGGACAATTACTAGGGTTAGGGCTTGGACAATTACTAGGGTTAGGGCTTGGACAATGACTTGAGTTAGGGCTTGGACCATGACTGGACCATGACTTGGGTTAGGGCACAATGACTCTTGGCTTGGTCAATGACTAGAGTTTGGGATTGGACAATGGCTAGGGTTTGGATTTTTACAATGACTAGGGTTATGGCTTGGATAATGATAAAGTTAGGGCTTTGACAAGGACTAGCATTAGGACTCTGTCCATGACTAGGGTGACTATGACCAGTCTTAAGGCTGGACAATGACTAGGGTTACGGTTTGGACAATGACAATGGTTAGAGATTGAATAATGATTAGAATTAGGGTTTGGACAATGTCTAGGTTTTTTTGGCTTGGACAATACCTAGGATTAGCCTAATAGGGCTTGGATAAGGACTACATTATGGCTTGGACAATGACTAGGGTTACGGCTTGGACAATGACTAGGGTTAATCACAGCTACATCTGCAGTCTCTCCCTCTCTGTGTGTGTGTAATATAAATATTACAGATTACAGCAATTGTTACATAGATAGCTATGTGTTGTATGTAGCTAAAGGTTACATAGGTATGTGGTGTGTACAGCTAAATGTTACATAGATATGTGGTGTGTATAGCTAAAGGTTACATAGATAGCTATGTGTTGTATGTAGCTTAAAGGTTACATAGATATGTGGTGTGTACAGTTAAAGGTTAGATATGTGGTGTGTATAGCTAAAGGTTACATAGATAGTTATGTGTTGTATGTAGCTAAAGGTTACATAGATATGTGGTGTGTATAGCTAAAGGTTGGCATTGTCCAATGAGCGGCAATGGTATCTGTACAATCAGATCAGGCCGTTTTGTCCAGACCAAGACAAGGACATCCTGGCCCACCAATAGAGTTGGTACTACTACACCACTCTCTCCAATTCTAGACATCAACATTCAAGTGTCCCACCACTGGTGAAGAAGAGGCATATCTGCAGCATCTGCTAACAAGCAGGACATAACAGCTGATCATGCAAAAAGAATAATTAAACTTGCTTGTGTACATTTCACTTCATAACCATTTTTATTCTACTTTTATACCCTCTTTTATACACTGTTTGCTGTTTATTTCAGTACCATCAAACTTTATACACTATATTAATATAATAGCAAGTCTAGCTAGCTAGGTAAATAAAGGTAAATAAAACTAGAAGCAAACAAGCTATAAACACACAAACTATGAAACTTCCATGCTTACGAGTTTTGACGCACCCTGGGCTTTAGAATCTTCGTTCTCTCTGCTTCGTAACTTCCTTAATTCTTGCTCAAACTAGCATAACAACTGTTCTCTTTCTATAGCGAAGTTGGATATATGCCCCTTTTTTTGTCTCACATGAAACTCTCTAACTACAGCACAGACTATACGGAATAGACCTGGTTGAAGTAAACTGTGATTAAAAACGTCGTTTTTCTACGCTTGGGCATTTCTTCCTGGATGTGTTTAAACAGTCATATCCTGGCAACGGTAGCGCCTAAAGCTATGAATCTGGTGTCATTTTGAAAGTAATTGAATGCGCTTTCATCTAGTATTATAAACTAAAATTTGATGATCCGCTCCAAGTGGGCTGTTTTCTCAGATCCTGTCACATATTATATATACACCAAAAAATATTTAACAAATCATAAAAAGTCTAATATAGGATTCTAAGGTGTCCTATACAGGTTAAAAATAAATTACATGCCCCTACCAAATTTGAAAGCCATCTGTAGCAAGGGGGGAAATATTGAAAAACTAAGACTGTACTGAATTTGAGCAGCTGTTTCAATGTGGTCAAGATGTAGTCACACCTGACTTACCTTCGAGCAAGCCTAGCGTTTTAGCTGACAATTTGGGTGGAGATGAAATTACCAGCAACAAAGAAGGCATTGATGGTCATAAGCAGAGCATGAACTGCAAAGGCTGTGTCACGGAAAAAGTACTATATACCCGAGATATTTTTTCTTCGTTTATTCATTAAGCGAAGATTCAGCAGTTGACAGTTTCACAGAATCAGTAACCCAGGGCTGCATTTAGAATTAAGTTGAAAGAGGATGCGGGGCAAAAGTAGTATTTTCTAAACAAGGGGTGGGGGGCAGGAGTTTTAAAGGCACACCAAAAGCTAGGGGATTCGGGGGCATTCTTCCCCGGAAACGTTTTCATTTTAGACTTCCTGAGATCACCTTATTGACAAGGCAAATTTTATTATTTATTATTATTTGTGAAGAGGTCATTAACAGATTGAGTGTCTGTCTGTATGATGTTAGTTTTTTGGTGGTTAGACCTAACCTGTACCCACAACTCCACTTAAGCACAGTTTATCTAAAATCCAAAACTTGATTATTATCCTCTGTGTAGAGTGCAGTACAAGATTGATATTAGACCAGTGAGCCAGTCCTACATTGGATGCTGTGATGACTACAATTGCTCTCAACAATGTGATGGTAAGCAGGTAAAACAGAAAATAAAATCATTTGGATCTGTGATATTTGTATGCCGGTTAATCTCGAATGTGCCATTGTGCCACAAAAACTGATTGTTAACAAAGCACATAATTACTTCTTGTAAAGCACCTATGTTAATGTTAGGTTTTATGACATGGTGCAAAGCGAGTCAGGTTGCACAGCCTCATGCTGTGCTTTTAATGGTGTCGAGTGTGTTTGTTCAACACCGTTGGACTTTGTCCTCGACTCCAACATCGAGAAAGCTATTTCAGCCGGCGTACACAGGTGCACATTGATGTTCTGCTTTATCTAGCTACTACAACAGCAACTATTACCACAATAGCTGATGAGCTGGCTACATCACTGCTAAAAGTTTTTACCAGATCCACCCAACAAATAGACACCATGGCTAGGAGACCACTTGAGTTAACCTTGCAAGACTATAGGTAGCTATACTTAGCAGTGAAATATTAGCACCTGATGTACCACCTCCTTGGGGGCTTTGTACAATTTTCGCATAAGGGGAGAACCACACTGCTCCAATGAGTTTCTCCTTATTCACAAGTGCCGTAAGTTCCACTATGGTTTCCCTAGAGAGGTTTATGGGGAAACATGCTGTTGTTCACTAATACTAACCATTTGCGGACTAACTATTTGGGAAATTATAAATCTCTTGCAACCTAAATTGAATTTTGCAACAACCCCTGCAAGAGCATTTTACTAAAAATGCAATAGCACAACTGAACAAACAACAACAAACAACAACAAATAATTGCACTTGATATGACCTGTTAAGAAAAGGAACCAAGACTGCACTCATGTTGACCACACACATTCAAATCACTCTTTTGCATATAAAATTAATAACAAGTACAATATTGGTGTACATGATTTTAAACGGTACAGGGTCATCTAACTTGTTGTGGTCTAAATGGGTACAGTCTTGTTTCCTTCTTTTCCAATTGGTCAATCGCGTTTGCTTCTTAAATTAAAAAGTCTTGTTGTAAGGTCCGTTTTCTTTCTTTGTTCTGGTTGAGTCGTAGAGAATTACACAAAGTCACAGTTCTACAGAGTCCAACTTAGAGTTTCTGGGTCTCTAGAGCATTTCCTACCCATCAGTGCATGCCAGATCTTGCTGCTGTTGTTCAACATGCCCATCTATACACTACTTGTACACTACATGAACATTAGCACACCATTAGTTTGTTGCTATTGGTGTCTCTACCTACATAGGTTCGGCTACGGCCTCTTGGTAAACATTTAAACATGGAAATCCATCAAAGAAACAGCAGATGTTGTAGTAGGAGGATCTACTACTGTAGCAAATAGCAGCAGGTTTGGCAGAGAGCGGGGGGGGGGGGGGGGGGGAGGGTTAACTATAGTGTAATGCTGGTTGCTACATAGTGATAATTTCCCAATTAGCAGCTGGTTGGTACATAGTGTAAACAACAGCTTTGCCTTTCCAGCATTCATTTACAATATGCAAGCAAGGCTTCATACCATTTGAGAGATACACATTAATGTATTACGAAGTTTCCCCATCGATTCAACATTCCAAACATAGCCTCATCTCCATCCATAGACAGTGAGGACTCAAAGACAGCGTCTGCAAGGGGGGAGATGGAGTTGCTCTTGCTGTCGTCATCTATTCTGTAGCTGATCGAATAAAGCACTTCCAATCCAAACAAAGCACACCGATTATGATATGACCAATGAGTTGCAACCCACACATAAGAATAGAAATCAAGTGCATAAGCTGTTTACAATACAATTGTGACAGTGCAGCTAGTGTTTGAATCATATTGGAACCAGTATTTAATGTATGTATAGCTAAGAGAATAAGTATTGTAACCTCGTGCAACCAAAATGGAGCTTTTGCTCAACTATGTAACATAAAAAAGATACTAACAAAAACAGGCGTGCTCTGTATGGAAGTGCGGAATATTCTTGAACAACCACATGCTATTACCATAAAAGGTGCTTTTATGTGACCCCTTAAGTATATAAGTTACACATTCAATAATGTACATACTCTTTTACAGATCGTACATGCATGCCCATTTTTAGCTGGAGTGGGGAAGAGTACAGGAGAAAAAAAGGACACCTTCATCAAAAGTGTCACGAGTCATAAAAATGAATGCACTACCCCACAATGAAACCATCAAACTTCAAGATATTGAATATTACTCCACTATATTTCAGTAGACTTGTTTGAGATTTGCAGATGAAGTTCCAGAAGTAGTAGGAATTAAAGTCAGGAAGAGACATCCATGTTGGCAATTGAGATTGCCAGATATTTTTAAGGCCTGCTCAGTTTTTATTGAACGAAAATTGCCTTTTTCTGCCAGGTTTAGAGAGCCCTTTTGAAATAGGAGTAGATTTGATATTGCCATTTTTCGTGCGATGCACTAGTTTTTGGCAAAGTGCCCCAATAGAGTGCCGTTTTGATGTATGGGATAGGGAGAGCAACTGCCCACCTTCCCCCCCCCATTTGCATGACATGTATAGTGGAACATCCATTATTCTGACAGATTGTGACACCAGGAGGTTCATTTAAGTGAAAGATATTATAGCTAAAAGCTGACTACTCATCTAGAGCTAATCAAGCCTATTGATAGAGCTATGTTGTGCAGAATCATCACCAGGCATACAATTGTTGTTGAGTTGTTGTTTTTATGTGTGTGTGTTTTAAAATAAACATGCCACCCATCCCAAGAAGCAAGCATTACGAGTGGTGAAAAGGTTCCACGCTATGTTCTGTTCTGCCAGCCTAGTATAATTCAATTTGGGCTACAATGGACTTGGTGGTAGTTGCTAAATTAGCAGCAGGTCCACAATTGGTAAACAATGGGTCCACATTAGCCAAATGGCTGTGGCTAGACTATCAGGAGGCTGAAACTTCAGTGTATGTTTTTACTGCTACCCTTACTGATTTATAGCCAGCGATTATTTTCTTTGAAGCAAATATAGAACAGCTTTAGGAAGAATATAATTTAGGATGTTGGTGGATGGGAGATGGTGGGGTGTAGCCTGAGATATTCGCACCAAAGCACAAAATAATTTTGTTTACATTCTTTTTACCATGTAGCATGTTGCACATCACCTTGTCAGAATGGGGGGAAATGTGAAGCTCCCAATCAGTGCGCCTGTCTATCCGGGTGGACTGACTCACAATGCCAAACAGGTACATACAATTTAATGGCTATCATATGTATATAAATATATAATGTTGAAATGTGGAGTAGGTATACTTGCACAACTATTTTTTTTTCCTGCACTTGTTCACTGTTGAATTATTTGTTTGGGTCGAATATAATGGTTGTGATGGCTCTTTTATATACGCTGCATAAAAACACAGCTTGCTGTAAATAGGGAGAGCTACATGTATATATATGATAGGATCTGCGGAAAGGAACTGAATAATCAAGTTTTGGTAACAGTATCAAGTCAAAGACACAAATTATTTGCAGAGAATCTGTCAAATTATATGAAAACCTGAAGGCAGAGACCGAGTACTGAAAAGTATGACTTGAAGTGGTGGACAGCAATTCCCCACTCCTCCCCCCCCCCCCCCCAAATAAAAGGTTTGATTTCAGCCTGTATAGTTAGAAAAGATGTTTGAAATCCGAGGAGTCCTTGAAGTTCACACTTAGTTCTATATAGTCCTCCACCATTCAACTACAATAGAAACAATAAACCAACCAAACAAACAGAAAATAATTAAGAAAAACAACTTGAATTTTTTTAAATTTAGAACAAACAAATTTAGAACAAACAACTCTATTGGATTGACCTGTTAAGAAGAAAGAAAACAAGTTATATCCATGTAGATCCTAACCACTTCAATGATCCTTTACCATTTAAAAATCATCTATATACCCAATATTATACTGATCTGTGTAATGGTTAATGTACATGGTTTTGAATGGGGAAGTCATCCAAGTGATTGTGGTATACATGGGTACAGTCTTGTCTCCTTTCTCTCTGTCAAGTCAATCCAGTGTAGTGTTTCAACATTTTGAGAGCTCAGGAATCCATACTCTTGCTTTCGGATGTGTGAATTACATTCTATAATTTAACATTTTTCACGTGAGTGGTTTGGGGACAATTACTAGATTACATTCTCAAGTGTTAAAATAAATTTTTTAGTTCTTGTAATATACCAGCTAAAATAATGCACTTATAGAGTGTGGTGTGGTAGCTCACGAATGAAATTAATGGAAGAGATAACATGAGTTCAGTTAGGATGTAGAGATTACGGTGAGATCATTACTTGCTGTAGCTGCTATGAATTAGAACAAACTTTCACTTACGCAAATGTTGCTTGGAAGGGTTCTGTAAATGATGAGGTAAAGTCTGTAGTGCTAATCTAAATAGCTAAGTGTGTGATGGTAATAGCTAGGTGAGCTAAGTGAGTTATGATACATAGCTAAGTGTGTGATGATACAAACCAGGTTAGCTAATAGCTAGGTGAGCTAAGTGATGATACATAGATAGGTTAGCTAATAGCTAGGTGAGCTAAGTGTGTGATGATGCATAGCTAGGTGAGCTAAGTGTGTGATGATACATAGCTAGGTGATGAGCTAAGTGTGTGATGATGCATAGCTAGGTGAGCTAAGTGAGTGATGATAGCTAGGTGAGCTAAGTGTGTGATGATGCATAGCTAGGTGAGCTAAGTGTAAGATACATAGCTAGGTGAGCTAAGTGTGTGATGATACATAGCTAGGTGAGTGTGTGATGATACATAGCTAAGTGTGTGATGATACATAGCTAGGTGCAGGGGCGTAGGAAGCAATTTTAAAGTGGTAAGGCCATTCGAAGCAACGGTCCAAACGCAGTTCCAGTTTGGGAGTGAGTAAAGGGAGGTATATATTGTATGTACTTAATTGTAATTATCATAACAAAAAAAAGTATTACCATTTCTTATTATAAATTGCTGGTGTCATATCTCTGTGTAAGAACTCCTCACCCCCAGCAATTTAAAAGAGAAATTGTCCATCAACCTGGACACATCAGCATCAAGTCAACTGAAATTATTTACTCTCTCCTCACCAACTATGTATAATAATAATGTATTATATAATTTATAGTTGTGTGTGGTATTCTTTTCTTAAAAAATTAAATTAGTGCCAAATAATTGTGTAAAATTTAAAATTAGGAACAGTAAAAGATTGATAGAATTATTAATTCATAGTGATTGAGTTCTATAGGTCACTGGGTTTGAATGTGCCAAAAATTGATAAGCGATGTTCACTTTCAGAAACAAAATCATTGGCAACTGAAATTAAGTCCAACCTATCAGTCGCATCTTTATGAATGTGCAGAATCACGAGATGATTTAATCGGACTTCAGTCATGGTGGACCTCAAATACGATTTTATTCTCCTTAAAGCACTGAAGGATCTCTCATTAACAGCATTTGATGCAGGCATAACTAAAAGTAACATTAGCAATTTACAAACTTCAGATATATAGCAATTCAGGTTCAGCAGGTGAAGCGGTCTTGAAATGGTCATTTAATAGTACAACCTCATCCGAGCAGAAAATTGTTGATACAATTTCAAGTTGGGTTTTCAATAACTGACCATTGAAGTCTGAGCTGAGAACTAAATCAAACTGAGTTTTGTAGTCACTTGAGTTCACTACATTTATTAATAGATCTTGAATATTTCTGTAAATCTTAAACCCAGGCTGATCAAACCTATCGGTTATACATGTGGTAATCAGATCAATAGCTTCAATGTAGATTTGTTTGTAATAATCTGCAGGAGTTTCTGGAAATGAATGGCTTTCTGTGCTCCCAATTTCAAATCTTTTTGGAGTTTTTCTTCGACGTGGGAGGTGGGGATCATCAACACACAATTTTTCAGCTTTTTTTGTTATATCCTCCCCAAAAAGCGCAAAATTCTCATCTGATCTTAGTTTACTTAGTGTTTTCACTGTCAATTCTGCAACAATTTGGCCTTCTGCTGCTGATATATCAGATTTTTGTAATGTACGACTCAAGTTATCACTATGGCCAAGAATTAACTTCCCTAAACACACCCCAAAGAAGAATTTAAATGTTTTCATCTGCGATGACACACCAAGAATACGGGTCTTCATCTCAGTATCCTTTGACCACTTCAAGAGACACAACCCACAACTCATTTAATACTTCATAGTTATCAATGATACTTTTCAGTGCTTCAGCTTTTAACGGTCCAGCGTGTTGGACACAAGACCCGCACCCCAGGTGTGTCAGGAGCCATCTCTTTCTTCAGAATATTAAAACATGCATCTCGTCTTGGGGACTTTTTAATGAGCTTAGTTAGTTCATGAGTAATCTCTAGAGTCTAGAGCATCCTTCATCACATTGCAGTGTTTTATTGTATCACTGCAAGCTAGATTCAGTGAATGGCCATAGCAATGGGTATACAATGCTTTTGGCTCCTGATCTACTCATCTAAGATTTTCTTTGCAACACCTGACTTGGAACCAGCCATAGAAGCATCTCCGTCATAACATTGACCTCTTAGTTTGCTGAGAGAGAGATTTAATCTTTGGAGTACATCTTTGATAACAGTAACCAAGGTTTGTGCATCTATTTTTCCGACCACATATACACCAATATTGCTCTGCGCTTTAGCCATTCGAATACTCTTTTGTCATAATATCCACGAAGCCTAAACAATTAAATAAAGTTGGAGTCAGATTCATCGCCACGACCACGCAGTGGCAAAGATTGTCTAGCCAAGAACACAACATTAGATCGAATTTTGAGTAAGCACTGCCGATTTTCCTTCATTTCACGAGCATGAAGGGAGGAAAGACTCCACCAATTTTCGGACATGTCTGGGGGAGAGTAATGACTCTCAAAATAGCATCCTTATGACAATTGCTAGCTTCATGGGCAGAAAATCTTAGAGAAGCATCCTTCCAGTTCGTATATCCAGTTGATATATATGCAGTCTCAATAGTTGCAACAGAAAAAAAGCAGTTTTTCTTTGTAAGCCTTCACACAAATATAACAGAAGACTGAATTATTGCCCTCATCATAATGAAGCCATGTCCAGCGTGTAAACCATTGTGGCTGGAAAGATCTTTTAACAAGATTCTTTTTTCCAAACTCACGCTTTGGAAAACTGAAAGATGGTTGATGTGGCTTCTCACCAATAGAGGGAATGGGTAAGTCCTTAGAGAGTGACATGTTGTCTCAATGATGACTTCGAAAACAAAGCTAACAGTAAGTGACTTTCAGCAGGCTAGCTGCAACGAGCATGCTTTAGGCTCAGGCTAGTAGTCAACCCTTTACCTTCCCAATCATTGGAAGGTAAAGCAGGGGCGTATTCAGGGGGGGTTTCCTGTTGCCCAGAAACCTCCCCTGAGTACAAGCCACACCCATAAGTAATTTGACTGCTGCAGCTAGCATCACAATCCTTCTAATCCTACATATAAATTTGTACTATAGTGTACTCTTGTATTGAAAATTTAAGCCTCATAAATTTACTTCTACAAACCACAAAACTTTTAGTACAGTACTCAAGCAGCTGTTTTCTTGTAGAAAACTATTTGCTTGGAACTGGCAAGCCTATGAATATTAGTGAGTTTGTGCTAATCTCTTATAGGAATACCTTAGCCCAGCCCCTATTCCAGGAGGGTGCACTGTATTTGAGATTGTAGTAAAGCTGTGACATGGCCAAGAGGCAAATGTCCATTCTGTCATTTGGGGTGTCAGTGTCAAGCAGTGAGTGTGACAGTAGCACTGCTACTGATCCTAAGAAAGTCAGAGTTCAAGATCAAAGGGAAGTAAGTCAGCCAAGTACTACTCAGTCTCTATCTCCTGATGATCTGGGAAATGTGTCAGGTCAAGGGTGTGTATCAGCTGCTAGGGTGCATGCATGTCCTCCTGGGGCGGACTTAGGAAACTATAAACTTGAGGACATGAGAATTCTTAGCAATGACCAGAAGCTTTGGCTTCTGCCTTTAGCACAGGGTGTGACTTCAAGTTCCCTACTAAAATTGAGTACTCAGAGTCTAGATCCTTTCAGAACTCCTGGTTGAAAGAGTACTCTTGGTTGAGCTACTCTGTTTCGTGCAATGGTGGCTTCTGTGTGAGCTGTTTACTCTTCACCAAGAATCGATCTATTCTTGGACAGCTGGTCACCGTTCCAATGACTAATTTGACTCGAGCAAAGCAAACACTCAAGGAACACAGCTTGCAGAAATCACAGAGCAGCTATGGATGATACTGTTACATTTACTGGGCAAATGCAAGTAGGCCAGCTTTCCATACAGCAACAGTTACATAGTCAAGCATCTGCTCAAGTTCAGAAGAATCGGGAAGTTCTTAAGGCTATTCTCAGGACGATCATTTTTTTGTGGTAAGCTCTTCGTGGCCACCAAGAGGCTCTTTGGAGTGATGTAAATCCTGGAAATTTTTAGCCTTGCTTCAATTTTATGTTGAAGCAGGTGATGCAGTTCTGACAGACCACTTAGCTTCTGCAGCCAGAAATGCCCAATATCATGCCCCAATCATTCCAAATGAACTGATTGCAGCCATTGGTGAATGGATAAGAGAGAAAATTCTACAGGAGGTTAGGCTATCAAAGTACTTTCCTGTATGTGTAGACAAGGCTGCTGATGCATCTAATAAAGAGCAGCTTCCTCTAGTACTGCGATATGTTGACTCGGAAAATGTGGTGAGAGAAGAGTTTGTTGAATGTATTCTTAGCAAAAATGGCACCACTGGAGTAGCTGTTTCTAAAACCATCCTAAATGCAATACAAAATTATGCCTTAGACCCAAATAATTTGCGTGGGCAGGGCTATGATGGTGCCAGCAACATGGCTGGCAAGTATCATGGGGTTGCTTCTCTAATCGAGAAACAATATCCAAAAGCAGTCTATGTTCACTGTGCGGCTCATACACTGAATCTCAAGGAATTCTTGTGGAGCTATGCCTTTTCTTTAGGTTTTCTCCGAAGAGGGAAGCAGAACTAGAAAAATGGATCAGTGAACTTCCACTGGGAACAACTAACCGACAGAAACTGGTAGGCCTTTGCAAAACCCATTGGGTAGCTAGAATAGGGACCTATGAAGTCTTTTCGAAGATGGTACCAGCTGTTATTAGTACCTTGGAGATGATCAGTACTGAAGATGAGTGGAACAGAGAGTCTGCTCAGAAAGCTGCATCACTTTTAACAGCTACAACTCAGTTTGAGTTTCTTATGGCATTTGAGGTGGTGTACCATGGCCTAGGCTACATAAAAGTATTAACAGTGTCACTACGGAGCCGTTTACAAGATATTTGCAATGCTTATACATGTACTGAGGTAAATTTAGTCGAGACTACTTTACATGAAGTTCGTGACAGCATTGATTCTCATCACAAGAAATGGTTTGATTCTGCAGTCACTCTAGCACAAAAATCAATGCATCACAGCCATCTCTTCCACGTTGATGTGCAAGGCAAACAAGTAGAAGCAATGTACCTGCCGACTCTACTGAAGGTTATTACAGAAGATCTATTTCTGTTCCATTTCAGGATGAGATGATATTAGATATTCACACTGTTTTTATGAAACACAAAAGAAAGCAATTACGAGCTTTGAGCATAGTTCAATCTGTATTCATGCCCAATGCAGTCACTCAGAGTGAGTCTAATTGTTAAAGGATTGGATTTCTATGAAGATGATATGCCAAGTCATTCATCTTTTGAACAGGAACTCCATTTGTGGATATCTAAATGGAGGAGTTTCTCAGAAGAATTGCCCAAAACTCCATCCCAGGCCTTGAACTGTGCAAATGAGAGCATGTTTCTGAATATTTATGCTTACTCCATATTGTTTGTACTCTACCCGTAACCAGCTGTGTATGTGAACATAGTGTCAGTGTACTTAGAAGACTCAAAACCTACTTGCATACTACTATGGGGCAGCAAAGGTTATCAGGACTGGCACTGATGCACATCCACTATGGCTTAAACTTTGATGTAGATGCTATTCTTAACATTTTTGCTCGTCCCTCGAAGAATGTTACCCCAGGACATTTTGAGTCCTTAACGCAACAATTCTGTAATTGTATGTTCTATAAACTATTGTGGGGCACAGTCAGAAAAAGTGGTTGGCCAGGTGATTTTTTTACAAGCTTCACATGCATGAGATGGAAACACCCCCTTTAAATTCCTAGATACGCCCCTGTAAAGGGTTCACTACGCCAGACTAGATTCAGGTTTTTGCCAATAATATTAATTTTGTTGATCTCCTGCTCTGGATTCTGCCACCAATTCCCTTGGCCACGCTCTCAGAAAGTGGTAAGGCCATGGCCTCACTGGTCGCACCGCTTCCTACGCCCTTGAGGTGAGTGTGTGATGATACATAGCTAGGTGAGCTTAAGTGTGTGATGATACATAGCTAGGTGAGCTAAGTGAGTGACGATACAAAACTAGGTGCTAGGTTAGCTAAGTGAGTGATGATACATAGGTAGGTGAGCTAAGTGAGTGACGATACAAAACTAGGTGCTAGGTTAGCTAAGTGTGTGATGATACATAGCTAAGTGAATGACGATACAAAACTAGGTGAGCTAATAGCTAGGTTAGCTAAGTGAGTGATGATACATAGCTAGGTGAGCAAGTGAGTGATGATACATAGCTAAGTAAGTCATGATACTTAGCTATATGAGCTAAGTGTGTGATGATATACATAGCTAGGTGAGCTAAGTGTGTGATGATACATAGCTAGGTGAGCTAAGTGAGTGATGATACTTAGCTAGGTGAGCTAAGTGTGTGATGATGCATAGCTGGGTGAGCTAAGTGTGTGATGATGCATAGCTAGGTGAGCTAAGTGACTGATGATACACAGCTAGGTTAGCTAATATCTAGGTGAGCTAAGTGAGTTATGATACATAGCTAGGGGAGCTAACTGAGTGATGATACATAGCTAATATCTAGGTGAGCTAAGTGAGTTATGATACATAGCTAGGTGAGCTAACTGAATGATGATACACAACTAGGTGAGATTCAGTTTTGTACTATAAAATTTTATCTGAAATGACAACAATTTCACTGGATGCTCGTATTAACTGATTTCTTGCCGATTTTATTGTTGTAGTAAAAAATTATATATATTTAAATATACGATTCTTTTTTGTTACGACTAAAGTTCTCAAAATAATGTTAATGGCTAATACAATAAGCTGCAGTTTGTTGTAAGAATGAGCTCTATTGAGGTAAGCAAACAAAAGTTATGCAGCGCTAGCTACCTCATTGTCTGTCTACAACAAAACTAGAAATCCATCCAGGACTGACCCATTGTGTAGGGAATTTAGAGTGATTTCTGGTAAGCATAGGTGCATGTGCAGCTTCCAGCTAAAGATGAGCTTCCAGAAACAGTAGAAAAAGTCTGGGGGGAAATTAAATTTTGCTCACTCTCGAGATTATTCACTGCATTGCATGATGTATGACGCATGAGTCATGGATGGATCAACAATCATTCACTTCTCTCCTTTCCCTCCATTCCTCTCCAATCACACTTCTCTTCCCTCCAGACACGCATCCTCTCCTCTACTGCAGTTCGTCTTCTTCTTGCAGATAAAGCTAACTTAATGTTCCTCTCACACCGACTAACTGGAAGTAAAATCTTATAAGAATTTTAAAATCAATAGGGCCTTCTATTGGACATGTGCTTAACAAAAATGGGCATGTAATTCAAATTCTTCCATTTAATTGTTTTTCCCGATGATGTCCGAGTTTGCATGGCGCTTACGGCGTTTAATTGATTAATAATTATAACACAGGAAAAAGTAAATACAACAATTCTATAGGCAACTATGTTGACTCTTGCAATACAAACTTCCATTTCATTGAGGTAATAAAATAGTGCCATATTTAATATATTATCTAAGCTGACAATACAGATATTGATGAATATCGTTTGGATAACGGTGGATGTGATCATGAATGTGCCAATACTATTGGTAGCTATCGTTGCTCTTGCCACCAAGGTTACCAATTGAGGTCTGATGGTCACACATGTGAAGGTAATGCATTATGACTGCCATTATTGGTAAGAGCTTAACAGATATTCTGTAGGCAACTATGTTGACTCTTGCAAATGCATTACAAAGGTAATAAATAGTGCCATATTTAATCTATTACCTAAGCTGACAATTTCACAAATTACAGATTATTGATGAATGTCGTTCGGATAACGGTGGATGTGATCATGAATGTGCCAATACTATTGGTAGCTATCGTTGCTCTTGCCACCAAGGTTACCGATTGGGCTCCAATGGTCACACATGTGATGGTAATGCATTATGACTGCCATTATTGGTAAGAGCTTAACAGATATGATATCAAATTTGATGTTTGCAGATATTAATGAGTGTGACACGGGTAATGGTAGCTGCTCCTTCAAATGCTACAATACTCTGGGTGGACACCACTGCATTTGCGGCGATGGATACACATGCGAAGGTAATGCAGTATGTTATCGTGGGTGTTTGCAAGCCCTTTGCCAATGCATTGCAATTTGGTAAAGGGTCATGCATTGCAACAGTATTATGTTGTGTGGTGAGGAGAGGCGGTGCTGTAAAACCTCAGTCTACAAAGCAATGATGTAACAGTCTATTGACTGCACATGTATGGTTAGTGTATTTATATGGAACCAACGGGTTAGCAGGAGGTTGGAGGGACATTGGATAGTGTAATATGGATTGTAGAGTCCATGCAGCTCATAAATGTACACAATGCAAGAGTCAATGTGTCCACCAACACATGAAGTCTGCACGGTCTAAACCTTCTGCATTTCAGTGAAATCCTCCCTTCTAAGATACAGTCAGTTCCCTCTCCTCTACTGACTATGCAGCCAGTTTTCTCTCTCAACTATTTTTGCAAACAGTTCTCTCTCCTCATCTTACTATGAAGCCAGTTGTAATAATGAAAATGGAAGTGGGAGGGGTGGGGGGAGGGAGCATTTTTTAATAAAATCAAAAGTGGTCATTCGGTATCTGTGGTTACTCTGATAGCATCATAAATGTTAAGTGTTGATGATTTGTTGTGAGAATGTAAATTAATGACCTCAATGCTTATTTAACCCTCACACCACTGGATTGCTGCGTGACAAGGAAATGGATAACAAGACCTCTCGGGTTTGTAAATGGGATCTAGCTATAGTACTAGCCTGTTTGTTGTCCAAGGGCTGTAGAAAAGGTAGGTAGTGCCTATAGCTAGCTTCCCAGGTATATCCTTTGAGTTTGATTAGTTGAAATTTACTTTATGACCTCGTGCTTCTCTATAGTTACTACTATGCGCATGTGCAGGTCTGTGTGCTGGATGGCTACCATATCACACTCCTTTTCTGCTACCCAGCACATCCTGCTTAGCCCTACTGAGATGCAGTACATCTTTGTGACCATCTATTCAGCTAGACAATCTTATTTGGTTGATGCATGTTCTATGTGATCATCTAGCCTGTTCAGATGGCAGTGTTCGATTGGCTATGTTTGTTATGCATTACAAGTGCAAGGCCAAGTTGTGCTCAAGATTCATAATATTGTTCTTGTGTGGATTTTGGTCATCGATGTATCTTACATCAGTGTCATGATCATTACATCATGTCATAATCATTATACCAGTGTCATAATCATTACATCACTGTGAGATAATCATTACATCAGTGTGAGATAATCATTACATCAGTGTCATAATCATCTTCATCGTTTTGCATATTTTTGGCACATGAGCTTTAACCATTCACGATAATATTTAAAAAAATCTACCTGTTAAAAAATAGGAATGGGAACAATATGCAGACACAACCAGTTAGATGACCCTTTACCACTAATCATGTACTCCAATCAAGCAACACAATATTCTTCATATGATTTTAAATGGTAAGTGGTTGTCTAAATGGTTGTGGATTACGTGGGCACATTCTTGTTGACTTTCCTTTTTTTAATGGGCCAATTAAATTCTTCCTGTTTCAATTATTTGTTTGTTTGATTGTTTCTATATTTTCTGAACGAATTCTCAGTTGACATAACATAATTACAATGACCTCTATAATCTACTTGAAATGTACTCTCTCGACGTTTCGACTAGATTCTCTAACCTTCATCTGGAATAGGAATATGCTAAGACTCGTCTGAGCTTGTTATATACT
The DNA here is from genome assembly GCA_028752905.1 of Cladorhizidae sp. MBARI D1340-BT2. Classification (NCBI taxonomy): domain Eukaryota; kingdom Metazoa; phylum Porifera; class Demospongiae; order Poecilosclerida; family Cladorhizidae; species Cladorhizidae sp. MBARI D1340-BT2. The sequence goes on along the minus strand of JAQNBH010000008.1, from coordinate 22,703,552 downwards.
GGGTGCTACCACCATGTGATACAAAACACACCCTGGCACACACGTCTAGCACGTGACCTGGATGTGGTGAAAAATAATAATAGCAAATTAATAATAACATCAAAAAATAACAATAACTACTAGAATTATTGACTTGAGTTACTAAAACATTAACAAAGAATGACTAAATACATGGGAAAAAATATGGTTGTTGTGGGTTTCAAGCTTATCAGAGTGGCCACCTAGCAGACAGGTAAATCCATTCCACAATCTCGACTGAACCATTCACACTTAGGTGCTAGGCTGATGTGCAATGCCTCCTTCACTGGCAGTTCCTTCTGTCTTTGGACTGGTCTAAGATCGTGCTCCTTCCCACAAAATAGGATATCTATTCAACAATTGTCTTCTGTTCGAGCTGATTTTGTGCAGCTATTTGTGTATCTCTGTTAGTCATAATAGAGCACACCATGCACCCTTGAATAGTTTGGGCAGCTCATGAAAAAGAATTCACACTTTCTTATCGAGGAAATAGAGTAGCTATAATTATTACCGTCATTATTGGTGTCTCACTTCTTTGAAACTGGAAGATGCCATATACCACATGGTCTTTGTGTCCCCATTTCCTTTCTCTCGTCCCATGCTTCCCTTCCACTACAATGCGATTATTTTGACAAGTTTCACTCTCTCACGCATTCCGGATATAGGTTATCCAAGAAGCTCATGGTTGAATGCTATATCTGGCAAGGTCTCAACAAAGACATCACTTCCTGGGCACAAATTGCAGCAGGTGCTATGAATCCAGGATCTCTCTAGTCTGCCTTATGCAAAGTATTCTGATTCTGAACTCCATCTTCCAGCATCTTCATGTTAGCATGCACTGCAGCCATCATGTGAACATTCTTATAGCATTGTTCATTTTACTATATGGCCTGAAGTGATTCCAATGAATGACTACTGTCTTGTGCAAGAGCTTTTCTCTCCACGTGTATCTCTTCCTTTGTTGTGCCTGGAACACTCACACCTCTGATTGTGTCCAGCAGTTCATATCAGAACTATGGCATAATCTGCTTGAATTCTTTGGAGTCCACTCTGTGTGCACTACTTCATACCACACTCAGTCCAATGGTCTGATCGAACGAATGCATCAGCAGCTCAGTGAAGGTTTGACTAACTATATATCCTGACGTGATCCGCTACGAATCTTTGGTGCTGGAGGTCAATATAAAACCTTGATCCTTACCCTATTTCTGAATTTAAAAGGCTGCTTGGCACACCTCTTCTGACAAGAAATGTTGCAGCTGAAGTTCCTAATTATTGGCCAGAAAGGCTTCTATACATCACGTATGGTGTGTTAGACTGCTCCCATATCCATCTTGGCTCTCCAGTTTGTGCTGACCCCCCAGTTCTGCTGGCCCTCCAGTTCTGCTGGCCCTCCAGTTCTGCTGGCCCTCCAGTTGTGTTGGCTCAGCAATTTTTTTGGTCCTCCAGTTGTTGCCATCCAGAATATTGGCCCTCTTATTGTTGGCCCTATACAGAAAATCAGCATGCACCAGTTTGTTAAACATTTTGTCAGGCAAGGTGTGCATTCAGTTGGCTCTCATCTTCTGACTATGCATGCAGACAGTTCTCCCTTCCCACTGACTATACGATGATAATGCTCTTTCTAGTACTGATCATGCATTCAGTTCTCTCTCCTCTACTGACTATGCAGCCAGTCTACTGACCATGCAGAGAATGTGACAACCATATTCATTCAAAACTGATCGTGTTTAGGACAGGCAATCCATTAGTCTTATTTATTGCAGGTGAATTGTAGGTGAATTGTGAGTATAGATGCAGTATCCCAGTTACTACTACATAGACATGCATTGTAAAAGTGAATCTCCTATCCAACTTTACAAATAATACCACAGCTGTTACAATTAATATTTTTCTGGTTGCAGATATTAACGAGTGTGAGATTGAAAATGGTGGGTGTCAAACCCAGTGCTCCAATACTATGGGAGGCTACCATTGCATATGCGACGATGGATACCATCTGAACTATGATGGACACACATGTGGAGGTGATAACACTTTCATGTATACACACATATATCCTCTATTAAGAACAACCCCTCCATTGTAACCATCACTCCAATTGCAACCGGTAGAAATTTGTTATAGTAAACACCCTTCCAATCATAACCCCTTCCCATTGTAATCCCTTCCAATTGCAACCCTTTCCAATTGTAACCCCTTCTAATGTAACCCCTTATAATTGTAACCATAGAGGCAAATAGCAATAAGACACGCCAGTTTACTTTTGAGGTAAAGTCTGCTTAACAACAGTTGATGAAACTTGAGGTATCAAGAAGGATCTAACTGATTGACTGGATGAACATTGCATCTTGCATCTTGCGAAGTATTGCCTATAATAACAGGTTTCAATAGTTTGATCAGATAATCATAGTGTCAGTGTGGCTATTATCATGGCACCTACCTTTAGACTTCTGCATATGCCTTCAAATTCCTTCATCCAGCTTGGATCAAAATGATACCACTTCCGCTTCTTCGTGGAGGAGTCTGTGGATCTAGCTCAATCGAGTCTTTCTCAGATAGAGCCTCAGGCTAAAAAGGTGATAGCTAGTTACTACTACATCACTACTGTATGCATCACTCAGTACAGATAAGCACATTGTGGGTTTCATGGTCCCACAAGCTGAAGAAAACAGCTGACCTGTGTTAATTAGATCCTAATTAACACAGATGAGCTGCCTGGGAACCATGAAACTGCAATGTCCATTAGGACCCTGGCCTAGTCAGGAGCTTTGGAGACAAATCATTACCCCTTTGGGGACCCGGGGACAATGCTGCCAGTTAGGGGTCCATCCCCGAAGTTTGGGGACAGTTGTCACTTCTGCCTGGTGCAAGTCCATGAAGAGGAGCTATATATGTTGCAGCCTTCCAAGTTGAAGTAGCTGAATTTGCCGAGCTTAACAGCAACAGAAGTGCAAGGAGAAAGGTTGCAGTGAGCGTGACGCAGGGGGGGTAGAGGAAACAGAAGAACAGGTGCATGAAAAGGATTTACCATCAAAGAAGAGGAGACATGAGGATTATGGGAGGAAATTTGCAGTTCTGAGATAGATGAAGAGTTGTTGGCATGGATCGCCGTGGGCTGAACACCGGACGGGTTTCTCAGTCAGATATCCAGAGGAAGGCCTTGTAACTCCACCTAGCAGTAATGAGTTCACAGACATTAAGGGTGGTTGGAGAAATTCCTCAAAAAGAATACACTCTCTTAAAGTTGAAGGACGACCGCTAGCCAGAAACTTCCTTATGACCTGTTCCCCAAAGTCACTAGCTTTATCATGCAGAGCCGATGAATTCTTAACACAAATGACTACTCCCATGTGGTATTGGTAAAATATGGATGGGGCTCTATCATGGCTAGATATGCCTGGAGAGAACTACCATAGCAAAAAATGGTGGGAGGGCCATACCAATACGTACCTGGCCATGACCAACATAGATTTACACTTGTCCTGTCTGCTATGGCAGATGGCCAAAAATTGAAGACCTTCGTAATCTCAAAAAGGGTGTGTCCAGTGTCAGGGCTCAACAGAATCCAGGGTGTTGGGGTGGCATACAGCCGCTGGCTAAGACTAGATTGATTGAAGGTCGGTTTGGCAGGAAGCTCCCAGTACTGTATGGAATGCATACAGGTGTCACATAATGCACAATATAAAGGCCCATGTGGATAAGAGGACCAGCACTGCCCTGAGCATCATTCCTGGGTGTGGCCACCAGTCTTGTGCAGCCAGCAGATATGTTGTAGAACAAGCAGCATTTAAAGTCAATGGATGATGTCTGGACAAAAGTCTTATGCTGTGACTGGCAATGTGAGTGCTCCAACAAGATAGAGTGCTTGGGGTGGGTGAAGGAAAGAGGGAATAGCTTGTCTTCTGAGCTGGTGCAGATTTCCTTGTGTCTGTGTACCTCTGTGAAGGTGGATGGATCGGAAAAGAATAAGCATCCCAGTGTGAGAGATAGAAAGCTGCTTCAGCCTTGCCAGACATCGCAGGAGCTACTCTACAGCTACAGGAGGAGGATGTCACTGATGGGGATGATCCACGTGCCTCCCTATGATGAGGAGGATGAACGGATCATTCAGCGTGAACTCTTGGAGATGATAGTGTGCCTCCCTGGATGAAGAGGATGATGAACAGATCATACTGAATGAACTCTTGGAGATGATAGTGATTAGCTACAAGTAGCCAAGCAGTTGCCTTTTGAAGTATTGTTAGTTGAATTGTTACTAAACCTTAGCCAAAATCTTGTACCACAGCCCTTGCCTTTGCACAATGACTCAGCTAAGAACAGAGAACACATTGCACAGCTCAGCAGCTGGAAGGGGGAAAAACCACACTATCAACACAATACAGTGACTCTTGGGAAATGAAACCTTTCAACCCTGACAGCTGGTAGAACGACAATCACTCTGCAAGACACTTACTAATAGAAACTACGTTCCAATTGTAACCACCCATTGGACCGAAGGAAATAGTCAAACGGTTCCTATTGGGGAATAGATCAATTTTAAACAGGGGGATGCTCACATCCCCCAAACACTGCAGATAAAACTCGTTAAAAATATTAGAAAACACAGTGAGATAGGTTTTAGTTATAGTTATGATTTTTTTATATATCTGAATTTTTTCCCTGGTGCATATAGGTCCCAATGCATTTGCATGCACGAGGGTCTACTGTAACTTATTAAAAGTTCCTCTGAATACATGTGGTTTTGTAAAAATAATGATTCGATCATCTGTTCCACCCTCACTGGATCCTCTGAGTGAGGAGGACAAAGATAAAGCCTATGGGTCAAGCTCTGGGATGTGACTTATGGGCTCAAAACCCAGCCCATGTTCCCCTGATCGAGTTACCCTTATCCTCATCATTGATCACACCCTCCCTGGGTACTCTGCTGTTGAGGACAAAGATTAGGAACACACACACACATGCTCACATACACACACATATACAAATTGTATATAGACTTGAAACACGCAAAAATGTGTTTGGTGGAATGGCCAAGCTCCTTTAATTTCAGGGCAAGTTTTCTCAAACACAACTTTCTTTCCAAAGATGTGTCACTTCAGAGATGTCTCCTGCCTTTTTGTCTGAACCCACTTGTGCTATGCATGGACATGCAAGCCTGTTCATATTACGATAGTTAACACATTTGTATTTATCACGGGTGAATTTAGCACATGGTGAATTGTGCAGTATCAGTTAGAACTATACAACCTTTATCACATCCAACTAATGTGTGGCTTACTTTGTTCACAATAATATTATAGCTGACGTAAGTAAACTTTTATTGGTTGCGGATATGGATATGGCTAATGGTGCATGCAAAGGGACTGCCTCAATACTTGGGAAGATACTATGCCTTTTTGCAATGATGGATACATGAACTCTGACAAGCACACATGTGAAGTATAATGATGGATACATGAACTCTAACAAGCACACATGTGATGTTTAACGATGGATACATCAACTCTAACAAGCACACATGTGATGTACAATGATGGATACATGAACTCTAACAAGCACACGTGAATGTATAATGATAGATGAACTCTAACAAGCACACATGTGATGTATAATGATGGATAAATGAACTCTAACAAGCATACATGTCAAGGCAATACTTTACAGCTTTCACTATTGAAGTTGGTTACGATATCAAAACTGACATAATTTCACTTGTTGCAGACATTGATGAGTGTAGCACGAGGAATGGAGGATGTCAGCATCAATGCTGCAATTTTTGGGGCTCCTACCACTGCACTTGCAATGACGGATACAGTCTAAGCTCTGATGGTCACAATTGTGAAGGTAATGCTCCTACCATTGCATGTTACTAGAAAAGTATTACATAAGAACACATGGTGCTTCTTCTGACTGTTCTTGTAGCGTCATGTTTGAAATAGTATATCAGATGCTAAAGGATGGATCTGGGTGTGTGCGTCTAGACACAATGCACACACACATACACTCACACAGTAACATAATTCCACTACTTTCTGTAATGCCAACCAGTACCTACTGTCGATTGTTACCAGGGCTGCATTTGGGATTGAGTTGAAGGTGGGGAAAAGTAGTATTTTGTAAACAGAGTTGGGGTGTGTGGGTGGTGGAGGGGGGGGGGGGGGGAATATTTAAGAACACTATACAATAATACAATATCAAGATCTCAAGGGGGGAAAGGATCAGCAAGACGGGTGGGGGGGGGTGCAGCCTGGTTACCTTATTTATTTTCGACCACACCTTACAATGTCAACGTCACCCATCTGATTTTGACTGTATCTTCACAATATGTCCAAGAAGGAAAGGACAAAGTGACTGTTAAAATATAAGAAGAATTAGAATCATTTGTTCCCAACCTGGAGGTAAATTACCCCCAGGGAGTAATATGCCAATATTTTGGGGATAATGTAGCAATGCTGACTGATGGATTTTTTGTTGCCATTTGTGTTTTGTACCAACTTACAAAACATTAGGTCAGTGTAGTGACTGATGTAATGATATTCTAATATTATTTAGTGAGCATTACAACTTATAACTTTCTAGATTAGGTTTACTATAACTGCTTAACCTTTACTGTGATAGATGAAAAGGTGATGTCATATAAATTAGGTGTATTTTCTTATCTGAGTTTTTGTGTATAAATAATGTGATCTGCGTACTGAGTTCAGACAAGAACTTTTTTAAATTTCAAGTTATCATAGTCAGTTAGTGTTTGTTTTTCTGTTTTAAAATTTAAACAAATTATATTGGCCGTGTTCTATGGACTGTGAGGGTGAGAGCAATTTTTTCCTCAAATACAAAAGTTGTTATGGCTAGCAAGAAGACAACTTACTCAGATGCTTTTCTTGCTCCATGGATTTTTTAATTTGCCCTCGAAGGGCGATCACCAACCAGGGTGTGTTATCTGCACAAAGTTTTAATTAATGAAAGCCTGAAGCCATCAAAACTTGCAAACTATCTGCTGAAATGTCATCCTGACCTCCATAACACAGACTTAGCTTACAGGCCCACTTGGTCTGAAGGATGGAGGAATGCTTCCCGGATCTGGACATCTCTTGCCTTCAGTGGTGCCAGCAGCGAGCAGCAGCGAGGATCAGGTTGATGAATATGACTTTCAAGCAAAAGAGGAGTGGATAACTCTGAGAGTGAATGAAGCTTGGGAGCAGGAATTCCAGAACAAGGACCTGGAAACCTTCTGGATAGCCTAGCTAAATGACACACCAACCTTGGCGAGATGGGCTCTAAAGATCCTGACTTCTTTTCGACCACTTACTAATGTGAGCAAGGCGTTTCCATCATCATGGGAATGAAAATCAAGAAATGGAACCGGTTGGAGGTGTCAAATGATGCAAGAATTGCTCTCAGTTCTACAAAACTATGCATTGAATACTTGGCTAACAAAATCCAACCGCAACCATCCCTTGATTTGATTTGTTTTGCAATGACCAACTAACTTACTATCTAACTACTAATATTAATATTTTTTAAATTATAAAATTAAAACATGTTTTATTTTTTATTACAGTTCTAGAACACCAGTGCAACTAAGACTGTACTTGAGCCATTGCTACTATCCAAACAGTGTTCTCTTCCCATGCAGAGTGGAAGAAGATTATGCCAAATCAACAGCAATCTCCACAACTACAGATGAAGCAAACTCTTACCTTGCCAAATAAGGCAGTTAAATGGCTCATTTTTGGTTTTGTACAGCAGCAGAATTCTGCCAAGAAAGTATCAGAGGGCTTAAAAAAATCCTGATTCAGGAAGCAATGACTGCTGAGATGGTGGGCTTTTGTACAGTAGTCTCTTCTCTTGCCTGGGTACACTTGAGCTTGCAATGTGAGGTCTCACCAACAGTTAACAAAAAGTGCTACAAGCAGTCATCTGTTGAGAAAGAATGCTAGAAAATTGCTGTCACCTGTATTCTGCATGATCACTTCATCACACGTATTCGACTGGATAGCCCTCAGTAGTAGTAGCAGTGGATCATCTTCATGAGGCCATCAGTCAGCGGATCCTTCTCTCCCATTCTCACTACTTTACCATCTGGCCCTTCCGTTCTGTCTCTTCTTTGCCACCTCCAAATATGCATAAATGTGTTCTACACATGTCACACACACTCATTCTTCACATCCTGGTGATCACTTCATGGGGATCTTCTACAGCAAGTTTGGATAAGTGGATGAGTTACTGTCTGCAATCGTCGATGTGTTGCAGAGCTTGTACTTTTCAGCTGATCTCTTCTATAGCTTCAAAGTTCCTTCAGCCTCCATCACACCTGATATTCAGAGATGTTTTCAGCACAAACAGTTTACATCACCCAGCATTCCAAAAACTCCTCTGACAATAAAAAGAGGTGCCGCTTCATGTTGCATTTATGGCACCTCTAGCTGACACCTCAGTTTCCAATACCTGTTCCTTGGCACACAATATCACATCTACCATACTCTATAGTGGCTGTCAAGTAGTATGACACCACCACAACTTCATATCTACTTACTCATCATCAATGGCACTCTTCTGTTGATATGCAGCTACAGCAGACAAGTTGGTCTGCTATTCTGCTTCCGTTGTTTGGATCAAATCCTGGTTGTGTGCAGGGTAATGGGTTTGATTGATGGGTGGAGCATACTCATCAGGCCAGTGAATATTGCAACCTAGCTCTTCCTTAGCCTATGGATCTTGCAGAAAGCAGACTGACCTCCTGTTGGACTCTCATGTCTTCATCACAGTAGTGGTCAGTAAGCAAAGATTCCTTGCCACAAACATTGCAGCAGATTGCTATCGTCACTACTAACCCCTTCCTGCAACACCTATTTTCAGGGAAGAACTACTAATTAAGTAGGCACTGATGGTTTGTCAAGATACTAATCTTGATGAGGTGGTAGTCACCTAAGGTATCTTTCAAGATTTATCCTGGCTGAAAAGTTTATCTAGCAAGAGATAACTTATTTCCTGACCAGGTAGTTACAGATTTAGGAGTAAAAGTACCTGATAGAAGAAAGGTAGGAGCTGGAGCTGGAGAAGTAGAAACTATAGTTAAGAGTGGAGGAGTATAAGCTCGAGCTGGAAAAGTAGGAGGTAGCTGGATTGGAGGAGAAGAAGCTGGAGCTGGAGGAGTAAGAGCTGCATCTGGAAGAGTAGGAGATGTAGCTAGAGGAGTAGAGGAAGAATTGGAGCCGTATTGAGAGTAGTAGGAGCTATAGCTGGAGATGTATCCACAGTAGGAGCTGTAGCTGGAGGAATAGGAACTGTAATGGGAGGAATAGGAACTGTAGCTTGAGGAGTAGGTGCTGTAGCTAAAGGTGTAGGAGCTATAGCCGAGGAATAGAAGTTCTCTGAGCTGCCTCATATGACTGCTCTAGCTTCTATCTGCCAGTGAACACAATATCACATTTCTTTTGGTAGATGACAGAGCTTGATTTGTCCCTGAAACCAAGAAAAATAAACTTTTGATTGTGCAGTAGTTCAATGATATTTGCAATTGGAGTCCTTAATTGTACAGGAGGTGTTTAGTAGTAAATTTAGCCTAATATTTGCAGATATATGATCCATTATCCTTACAGGGAACAGTTTCTTCTTAAATATTCAGCTTGGAGTCTTATGGATATAATCCTCCATAACTCCTGTATGGAAATTCAAACTGTTTCAAATTTGAAGTTTATCTAGATGTTTTGAACAACAATTTGAAGTTTATCTAGATGTTTTGGAGGATTATTAACAACAAAACAGAATATAATTTGGGGGGGGGGAAACAGCAATTTTATGGCTTTCAGCTGCCTTAAAATCTTAGTTCTTGGTTTGTGCAATGTGAAACATTTATAGTCGTTGCATTTAAGTTTAAGGTGCCTGATAGTGAGTGGAATTAAATTTATTGGAAATGGGGGGAAAATGAACTGAATTAGTCGGTCATTATCTCATGTGGAAGAATTCTATCATCACATAATGCACCTTCATTTTCTCAGAAGTGATAAATGCATATATTCACACTGATTGCCATTGTAAATTTTTGGTTGTTCTTGTTATGCTTTTCAACCTGCAGATACATATAAACCCTGATGACACTGCTGGACACACTATATAAGGTCAAAGTCATCCTAATTGGAGCAAAATAGAGGGATATTTCCAACCAAAAGACTTATTTCATACCATTAATGAGATTTATAAAAGTTGTAGTTTACTAATAATTATTATCATGTATAATGTCTATTGCAAACTAAACTTACTATTATGTAGCTTTTAGTATAACATGTTATTGCTTTTTTATATATAATATGTGAATTTTATTTGGGATGGACATGTAGATACAACCATGGGCGAGGTTAGTCTGCTAAATAATAGACCTGGTATTATCCCTGTGCATAGGTTTTTGTTACTTTTGATGCACACCTCTGCTTATACATTCCCATGGGTCCACTGAACTCTGCTTCTGTTGTTTGGATCAAATCCTGATTGTGTGCAGGGTAATGGGTTTGATTGATGCATGGAGCTTGCTTATCCAAATCAGCATACATATTATAATATTGTACATTATTTAGAAGTAGCAAACAATTAAAATTATATTTTTATGATTTGGTTAACTCATCTTAAATTGTATAGTAAATTACATCATTGTTATTATTAAAATTATTGTTACTATTAACTTCATCATCGTCATCATTATTATAACTTGGAAAAATAATAATTCAAATGATAAAAATGACTAACATAAACCAAGGTGAAAAGATCCTGCAGGGAATCGGATTTCACTTTTATATCACTTTTTGTTGCTCTTGTTTTCCTTTTCAACCTGCAGAGACCAACACTGACAATGCTTCTTGAAAGGCATACTAGGAACTGTGGTTTCTAGGGAATTAGATATGTATACTATCAAACTTGCCAACCCATTACACTGAGAATTATGTGTGAAGTGATTCCCCCTGAACTTGGATCAATTCTAGCCCCAATTTTCACTTGATACAAAGAGAAATCTACAACTTGCATTTTATGTCCAGTTGAAAATCACCATTCTTGATGATGACGAAATAATGACCATTCTTTTGATTCCATTGCTCGTGCTATCGTCCTGGTCTTAGGCATCCCTGATCCTATTGTCCTGACCTTAACCATGCTGAAGCCTTAATCCAGTCTGCATCGATGATTACATCACTATGATATAATTCCTGGAACATGCTATGTTGAAGCAACCCAATGTTTTCAATGTAGAGCAGTGTTTACCTTGCAAGCAGCAACTGAAAGACATTGCAGGAGATATTAGCAGTTCCTAATTCATCCGCCTTCCAAGTTCTTTAAAGAGCTTGTGAGCTAATACTGAGCAGATGCTAGCACAATAGTTATAGTTAGAAATGAGATTGGCTTATTTCAGTTTGTTCTACTCCTCTTAATGATACCACTAACCATGCAACCATTGTCTGCACTAGCAATATATAAAAGATAAAATAATATGTCTCAAGCACATGGCTTCCACAGAAGTGCCGGTTCCAATTTCCAATAAATAATTGACATCATAACGGGTATTTTGCCATTCATTCGTAGCTTCAACCCTAGATGGTTATGAAGTCATGTATGATGTCATTAATGACAACATATTGAATGTGTCAGGTAGCTTTGTACAACAAGATGCTGGCCAAGAGCAATTCTGAAGGCAATCTCATCCTGAAATAGCCAAGTGAATAGAATGGAGATTCAAACACAAGTCTTCCTACAGCCACAATTTGCACATAGGTGAATTCATCAGGTACATTAATCAACAAATCGGCAGTAGCAGTAACTTTGTGGATGCCTCAAACTCATCGTTAGTGTACAGCTATGCTCAAATGCATGGAATTTTCATGTCTTTCACACCTTGCTGAAATATCAATTACCATATATAAATTCTGAACTTAAGAGGGAGAATAATAAGTACCAAAGGATTCAGAAGCAGATGCTAGCACCATACTGATGCTGCCAAACTGGACAGCACTCATCACATATGGAGTGGTGATCTGGGACCATGTGATAGAGTGGCTATTTTTAAAGTGAAGCCATCCATAGAGGCACCCATGGATTCCAACAACTCCAAGGGATGTCACACAGAAAGAAGAAAAATGTTTATGGAAGACAAACCCAGAGCCTTGACATATACCTGTAATATCTATCGAGCAGTGGGTGAGAGATTACCAGATTTGCCAGTATCTCTTGTGAAATTCCTGTTTCTTCTACATTGGAGCTAACTACACTTTTGGAAACAAATGTGGACCGAGAAATGTCATCGAAGTTGAAGTTATTGCAACAATGACTGCAAGCAACTGGATCTCCTAAAGCATCATTTTGTGCCAGATAAAAATTTTGAATTCCCTGTCCACAAATTTGGTGATCATAACCGCAGGTTTCAAAATAGCTGGCTAGATCAATACAATGGCCACACATTATTTATTTCAGATGAAGGAGGATACTGCAAATTTCGTGCACTGAGTAAACCACCTGCACAAGAGTTGGGGGTCCTGCTGGCTCAGTGGCCTTTAAAAAATTGTGAAGAGAGCAAAAGAAATATTAAATGAGCATTTTTCTACAAAGTCTAAGGGAAGGCTATCACATCAAATAGCTGTAGAAAAAGTACTGGCCTTGTGTGCAATTTAAAAAAAATACAGTATTGTCAGTAGAGCAAATTAGCTCCCATAAAGCTAAACTTGTAGCTGAAAACTGGCTGAAACTATCTTTTGTGGGCAGCAAGGATTGGCTTTTATGATTCAGCAAATGGCAATTCATCCTCAGTCTCACTGTTATAGTTGACTAACTCCAACTTTCCATTAGAGACATGAGCATGGAACTTCTTATCAACCATCAAATTTGAACCAAGAATCCTTACTTTTCAACTCCTTACTCAATAAGCTTCCAACTAGACTCAACAACTCTCTCTACAGGAGATAGATCTGGTTCAATACTCATAGGACTTGGAAGGGACATTCTCTTTGCTAATATGTTCGAGACATTTGTAGTTCAAGTAAGTTTGACTAAAATTGGTCTTGATCCAAGTTCTTGTAGAATTTTCCTAGCCTGAAGTGATCTCTCACTGAGGATACAGGAACAGAAGTGTCTAAAGCTGTAAAAATGGACGATATTTTGTTAAAGTCATTTTCTTGTCTCTGAAACTTGGAACCAGTCTCAGATTCTTCAATGCCGAAAAAGATGACATTGAACTTCTGTTCATAGTCAAATAGAAATTATTTTTGCTTCTTTTTATTATCGCCAATGGGCAGGTCAAATTTCCTGTTTTCCTGGGTAGGGGCATTAAAGTACCAATCTTGAGTGCATCAGAGTACAGAGCTGGCTACTACAGAATTGTCACTCGGCTGGAGCATGGTCAGAGAGGGCTAGATTGAACGGGAGTTGGAGCCAGAGATGGGTCAACTATTTCCATTCGCTGACGATATGTTCGAAACTGGTGTGGAGAAGACAGTATGCACCAAAAAGACCAATGGAGGAGAGGAGACTAACCTTGAGAGGATTTCAATGCCGCAACTCCTCCCTTCAGCTGCTGGATCCATCATTGGAAGACACAAGAAGACATGCTGACAGGGCTATGAGTGACTTCCTCTGGAAGCAAGGTGTGTTACCATATACAAAGGGTGGTAACGATGTTGTTGTAGTTCCACAAGTATGTAGGACAGAACTACTGAGAATGGCACACTGTTCACTGATGGCAGGACATTTTGAACAGCTAGAACATTGGATACACTCAGAAGAAGAGTAAACTGGCCTCGCCTGGTGAGGGATATCAAGAGAATGTGCCAATCTTTTCCTGTTTGTCAGAATACAGCCCCAGCAACACTACCACGAGCACCTCTCAGACCTCTACCGGTGATGCGGGTACCTTTCGAGAGGGTGGCCATGGACATCTTCGGGCCACTCTCGAGGATGTCAGCAGGTAATAAATATGTCCTGGTCCTTATGAACTATGCTACAAAGTGGCCGGAAGCTTTTCCTCTGAAGAATGTGACTACTGAGACAGTGATCGATTGCCTCATCGACGTAATGGCAAGATGGGAGTTCCAGATGAAATCTTGACAGACAATGGTATGAATTTCGTATCAAAAACAATGAAACCATTTTGCACAATGGTGGAGATTAAACAAATCCATACCTCCCTTACTATCCCCAGACAGATGGGATGGTAGAACGTTTCAACTCCATCATGAATCATTTGCTCAGGAAATTAACCCAGAAAACCAACAATGAGTGGGACCAATACCTACCATATATTTTGTGGGCATACTGAGGCACAACTTATAAAACCACAGGATTTTCCCTGTATGAACTTTTGTTTGGAAGACCTATGAAGACTCCACTAGTTGTCTTGATCGACCACTGGCTGGAGATCAACATCGTAGAGTACCTACGGTGGTTTAGAGGAAAAATCGAGACCATACGGGAAAGTGTTAAAACCTATGAAGAAGAGAAAAAACAATATCATAAATGATATTACGACCAGCATTCGATCACTTATGGCTCACGAAAATTTCTACCATGGGAACAGAATTACTCTACAATAGAAAGAGAAGCCCTAGCAATCGTGGAGGGAGTGAAACACTACAGAGTGTACGTAGAAGGATCGAAATTCCAAACCATAACCCATTGGTGAGACTGAGTCATCTCAAAGATATTCATGGGGGCCCTAGCCCTAGCCCTAGCCCTATAGCAAGATGGTCTTTACAACTATAACCATTCAATTTCACCATCAAAAACAAGCCGGGAAAGAAAAATGGCAATGCAAATGTGCTATCTCGTAAGTATGACACGTCCAGAGGAAGGGAGAATGTCAGGGAGAAATGACAACCCCTGGGGCTAACAGCATAATTACATCAGGTTGCTCACCAGAGGCCAACTAGAACAAATACAACAATTCGCAAGACCACATACAAGACCACCAGATGTAGTGGAGCCTGAGGGGCAAAAGGGTATGATAACAAATCCTGTGAAGTACGAGAGAAACTTCTATGAGCTTCCAAGCCTCAGGATAACCAACCATATCAGTCCACATAACCAGAAGAGGGCCAAATGATATAATATATAACATGATTAGAGAGGGAGAGAGTAGAAGAGTCAGAGAGTTAGTTCTGTACTGTACATGTTTTCTGTAATACAGTGTACAAAGTGTGTTTTTCTTGCTATTACTAATCAACCTGATAGTGGGAGTGTAGTTGTGGTCCAACTAGGTCTCAGACAGAGAGTTGGAAATATTCACTATAAGTGGTACAGGAGTTGACCCAAGTGAGTCTCAGATCAGAGAGAGAGAGAGACCATTTCCGACAACCTCCTTGAGTAGCCCGGACACTGAAGACTTTAGCTGGTCCACAAACAACTTTAGCCTTGCAATCTCTGAATCTTGGCAATCCAGGCGGCAACCTGAGCACTTGAAAGGGGTTGAACTGTTCGTTGCTTCAATGAATGATGACATTGACAGGCCAGCACATTTCCTGTGAACACACACCTTCGCTTCATGTCTTCTGAAGCTTCGACAACAGGTTCTTCACATATAGGACAGATGGAGACCAACATTTTTGACACTGGGTCTTCCCCCCTTAAGTATGTTTCACTTGCTCCTAGGCTTTATGGTTTTTGATGCCATTTTATTTGTGTTTTTCACTGTGGGCCTCAGTATATCTTTTCAACAACTTATGTTGGTAGAAAAGGATCTGTAAAACTAAGATGATCTATCCTTTCAAAAGCTCGAATCAAAGACGTGTCAGCAGCTGAAAAAAATAACTGGTCAGAGGCACAAATCTCATATGCTTTGGTGACCTTTGCGTGGATGCGCCTACCTTTAGTCAGCGTCGCTGCGCAAAAGTCGTGTAAACGTTATGCATTTTTTAGCGTTGGTTGGTACGGTTGGAACTACATTAATTCTGTGTTTTTTACACTCTGCTGGAGCTACTCCCTTTATCCCTCTCTTTGTGCTTATAATATATCTTTATTGTATTAGGTAGTCTTTTTCCTCAACAGTCATTGTCACCTATTGTAAGTGCTTAGTGATGGCCTATCTCAAGGCTCAACATATATATATTATGCGCAAACCTCGAATTTGCGCAATCCCAGGATTGAGCTGCTCATTCTCAAGATTTTAGGTTTGCGAGCGCGATCCTGGGATTGCGCATGCACATGCATGTGCGATTCGTGCAGTAGATCGTGCAGTAGAAAGAGATGGAGGCTCATGAAAAGGAGTTTAGCCAATTTCTGAAGGACAAGTTCTTAATGGAATCAACAATGGAAGCAAAACAATCAATAAATTAAAGGGTGAAGCTATTGTCAAAGTTTTGAAAGGTGCTGTGGATATAAAAGATTCGAAATTCAGGTTCTGGATTAAGGAAAAGGGATTTAAATTGTTGGATTACCCAGTTCTTGGATTAACGGATGTCCTATGCCTTCCAGCTAAGAAGAAAGTATGTAATAAGTATTTAGTGTTTGTATATGTGATGAAGTAGTAATTTGTAATTAGGACATGGCGGCGCTTCTCTTCTTGGACGCTACAGAAGAATAGCTTTTGTCAAAGATTTTTCTGCTGTGCTGAAACGTATCCATTGTAATGTCCAAGGGCACATGAGATATAAGAAAGCTCTTGCAGAAGTGAGTTAATTAATTCAAATATTGACTATATATTATGATTATAAAAAAAATCACTGTTGTCATAGCTATCAGTCCTCATTATTCATTATAATTATATAGCTATAGATCTGTTTCTGTTCAATTTGCTAGGTATATACTCAGTTGTATGCCATATATGGAGTTGTATAAGTGTACTTTGCTATGGAAGGTTTATTTCAGCTACATGTTAGTTCTTTTAATACTGGACTTACGGAATCCTTGTCAATGGTTAAATCTCTCCTTTTGGATGAGCCATGACCACTAAAGTGTACAATGGATACACCACTGGGTCACCATTCATTCCTCTTGTAAAATGTATTATATAGGTTGCAGCTAGTTATGAATGTCTGCCAAGGTCAGCAGTGGAGAAGTATATTCAGCTTTGCCCAGTTTGTAATCTTCGGAAGCCACAAACCAAACATGCCCCACTTAAACCTATCATCTCTTCAGGATTCATGACTCGAGGACAATATACTATTTATGCATAAACATAATTGTGAATTATAAAGTAATGCACATTGATCTAATTGATATGAGACATAGACCTATCACTGGATAGGACATTACATGGATCATTGGTCAAAGATCCATGTCCTTTTCCATTTGTCTCATAAGAGTGCAATTGAAGTGGCTACTAATCTATCAAGTCGGGTTTTTGCATACTTTGGTGTTCCGAAGGTAAGTAGTGCAGTTCATATCTTCCACAATGAGTACCTATACTCTGGTGTGAGCTTAGCATTGTTTGCAAAAACGATTAACTCTATACAAGCACACTCTCTCTCTTTACAGATTCTTCAGTCTGATAATGGTAGGGAGTTGGTGAACCATATAATTTGGGACCTTGTGCAATGTTGGCCTGGTAATGTTACGATTGTCAATGGACGACCAAGACACCCGCAATCCCAAGGTGTCGTGGAACGCGGCAATGCCAAAGTTGAAGAATTAATTGCATGTTGCTTTAGTAGTTGCAATGATGTAGCATGGTCACAATGGTTACCAGAGATTCAGTATAAGTTTCTTAACACTATAGCAATAGATAAGATATACCATTATTCATCATGATTATTGCAGATCAACTTAATACTTGTGTACATGATACAATGAAGGGCACTCCATATGAGTTGGTGTATGGAGAGCCTCCACATAGCGGTATATTTCCTGGCAACAATCCTGGACAGGTGATGGAGGAGGATTGTACATGACCTTATTGATGAAGATGGTATGTGTAACAATACTTTAATGTTCCATCTAACCTTCTAAACCACTTCCACTACCCAGTAAACAATGATGGACCCTCTGATGAACCTTCAAATCCTGGTTGCGGACACTCCAGCCCTCCATCTCCATCAAGCAACAGATGCTCTGGTGTATCCCACAGTGATGAACAATCTAGCCCATGTAATAAACCACAATACTCTCCAGCTCCCAGTGGTGAACACTGACTCTTCATTTTTTCTTCATTTCCCAGTGGTGACCGCTCTCAGTCTGACACACTCTGATCCAGCTACCAGTGGTGAACACTCTGGCACTTTAACTCCAAGTGATGACCACTATCCAAGTGATGAAACTTTGGACTGTAGTCCTCAATCAATCAGAACCAGGCTCTTCATCACAAGGTAATTTTTCCATCACTCAGTGATTATATACTATTTCTTCTATGCATATTACCATTCATTGACAAAATCATTGCATGTTTTGTCATTTACTCTGGTGATAGTCCCTGTGCTTTATTGTTCACCAATGTGGAAACCTCTGACTCTACCAGAGACTGTATCTCTCTCTCAGGTAATCCATCTCCAAGTGGTGAATACTCTGGCCCTTCAATTCCACATGATGACCAGTATGATCTCTATAACAGTGATGAAACTTTGGACTGTGTCCCTCCTGTGGTCCTCCATCAACCAGGCTCTTCATCACAACCATTACTCAATGATACTGTTTTTTCTATAGCTATGCACAATACTTATTCATTGACATTCGTTGATAATCATTGCACATTTTGTCATATTATTATTGTTATTACTCATATCAGGTGATAGTCCCTCTGATCTATTGTTCACCAATATGGAACCATCTGACTCTACCAGAGACTCGATCAGTAAAGAAGACTCTTGTAACAGGATTGAGCAACACTGCAAGTGCTCAATTCCAGGATTGAGTAACATTGCAGTGCTCGATCCCAGGATAGAGTAACTCTGCAAGTGCTCGATCCTGGGATAGAGCAACTCTGCATTGCAAATCTTAGGTTTGCGCCCGCTCAATCCTGCCAGGATCGCGCAAGCAAACCTGGATGAGCAGTCAATCTTGAGATTGGAGGTTTGCGCGTAACATATATATATATATATTATAGGTAGCTCACTATAAAACGTTTATGCTCCACTGCTAGATAGTTTATCCCTTTTCTAGGCCATGCCGGCTTCACTGCTAGATATTTTATCCTTTCCTGGGCAACACCAGGCTCCGCTGCTAGATATTTTATCCTTTCCCAGGAAACACTGGGCTCCTCTGCTAGATATTTTATCCTTTCCTGGGCAACACCAGGTTCCGCTGCTAGATATTTTATCCTTTCCCAGGAAACACCGGGCTCCTCTGCTAGATATTTTATCCTTTCCCAGGAAACACAGGGCTCCTCTGCTAGATATTTTATCCTTTCACAGGCCAGGCTGGGCTCCTCTGCTGTACGCATATACACATATATTTTCTTGGTGATTTTCACATACTGTATCACTCTCCTTCTACATATGCTTAGTTTCTAGAATTGACATTACAAATTAAGCATATGGGTTATGGTTGCAATTATAATTACACACAGTGCTTATTGGACTTTTACAACCTTCAACCTCGACAATGTATTAACTTACAATAGCAGACAAATTATTTCCATCCCATTGATTTCCGTAATAATCATGAAGTGCATGGAAACTTCATGAATTTTAACAAAAAAACATAAAAAAAGTTGTAGGTCTTGGCTTCATTGCTGCAGATTGCTGTGTCTGTGTTGAGAGCCACTGCAGTCAAGCAGCAGGTTGCTGTGTTCATGTTGAGAGCCACTGCAGTCGAGCAGCATGTTGCTGTGTCTCTATTGAGTGCCACTGCAGTCGAGAAGCATGTTGCTGTGTCCATGTTGAGAGCCACTGCAGTCAAGCAGCGGGTTGCTGTGTCTGTATTGAGAGCCACTGCAGTCGAGCAGCATGTTGCTCTGTCCGTGTTGAGAGCCACTGCAGATGAGCAGCAGGTTGCTGTGTCTGTGTTGAGAACCAGTGCAGTCGAGAAGCAGGTTGGCAGGCTTGATGGCATGAGCTAATCCAGTCTCTAGTTGAGTGTCATGTCTGCTGTGTGAATGTCAAAAGCAAGTGAGCTTCGGTTAGTTCTGGTGGTGTCAGATATTGTAATTGTAGATGAACGGCCGATGAGTTGAGACGATGATAAGAGCTGCCCCAGTTGTCGAGCTACCAGCTGCCACATTGCCAAGAGCTGTTTTGGCTAAGGCAGTTGGTCAGCAGAGGATGGAACAGACTATTCTTTCAGCTATGGTGATGTCGAGGGCTACTCAATCTGCAGCTCAGTTCTCTGCTGACTGGAGTTAAGCATATTAAAAATAGCAACAACAAAAAAACCTCGTATTTTCCATACACCCCCCCCCCCCCCACCCACCCCTGCACTATTATTGTGGTGAGCAATGGTGGATGTTTACTACAGAGACTAGAAAACTGAAACGTATTTTGGGGGGTGCATGCATGGGCCTCTAATTTACTCTCCATAGCCTTAATTAACTCTCGACTCGATTGATGATGCTTTTTTTCTCTTCCAAACTCACTCCTGTTTTAATTTCCTTGCCCTCGCTTGCATAGTCGTTCTCTAGCCTCTTGCTTCTTGTACTTTTAATAATAGTCATTCCTCGGACGAAGACCATCAGTATGTACATCTTCCACATCACTGCTTATTTTGCAAGTGTAAATACTTGTATGCTGCTGAATTGACTCCAAACAATTCTCTCATGCAGGCTCAATTCAATAGGGTATATGAAGAGGTAGGTGGTTGGATACCTGGTGAATGTAGAAGTGGAGTAGTATGTGGAGGTAAATGGGAGCTATCAAGGACAAACTTATCCTGTAATACAATCATAGAAGTTTGAGGTCCTCTTACATGTACAATGAAACATAAAAACATTCCCCATGCAAATACAGAAATTTTGCCCTCGTGACCTAACCTTTCCACTCTTATGTATAGTAGGGGCCCAAACTCCACCATGCTTAGGGGTGCCACTGACACTGACTTCTCCGTTGACCAAAATATCCATGTGTAATCTGCATAATGCATTAGCTCTTGGTCTATACATGGTTGAGGTGAGGTCTGATATCCAAATACTATTAGACATGGCTTGCTATACATAAAAGCTTAGCTAGAGGTTTCTAGATGGTTAAGTTTTCCAAGGCAAGACTTGCTAGAGGTAGAGGGTCTGTGAGGAATTAAAAAAAGGGCATCAAGCCTTACTTTACACCAGGCTTTGCATAACATTATGCTGGGCTAACCTCCACAAAACTCTATCTTTTGTATTCAGCAAGGCTTGGGTTTGTCTAATGCAGCTTAGTAGTAATGAACTATTTGATGGTGAAGGAAAAGTGACTAAGTATAGCCCTAGACCTGAAGGACAGACACTCGAGTGGGTAGAGGCCTCTGCCCAATAGTACGGTTAGAAGCTACAGTATGTATATACATAACTACTTCTCTCAATGAACTTTTTGGGGAATAAAATGACATCTTGGAAGAACAACACAAAAAGGTGGAGCAAAAAACACTCAATTTAGCCTCCTCAGGAATGAGTTGTGGACTACTGGGGCATCCACCCCATGTGCATGTGAATGCGTGTGCATGCACAAATGTGTGAATGCATGCAAACGCACAAAAAGGAAAAATAGGTCGCAAGATTATAAACATTGGAAATGGAAACATTGCTGTATTTGTTTGCATTGTCCGGTCAGGTTGATTTTTAATCCGATTATTCTGCATTTCTGTTTTCCTCAAAGTCATAGCATTGCCGTTGGAATGAGTATGGGACCATTGTCGGTATCCTCAGGAAATTATGGCATCCCCAGCCAAATACCTTAGCAGATTTGTTTCTTCCACCACTGGCTAAAAGTTAGTATACAAGACACAGACATAATCCTTGATGACATAGAACCAGGGGCCATGGAGGTCAGCATTAACTCACCCGTTGCTAAGCCATTGATGTCCAGAGAAAGGGATAGATGTAAATGAAGTCAAACTTTGTCCATTGAATTCGTGGACAGTCAACATGCTGAAAGATGTTTAAGAAAGCATCAACTTCCACTTCATGCTACCAGAACTTGTAAAGAGGGTGGAAATATACTACGACACAGATTTTTTTTAGGATCTTTCGTGCATCAAAGGATTTGAAAGCAATGCTCAAGTGCCTACTTTTGATTCTTTTCCTAGCCCTAGCCCTAACCCTAGTCCTAACCCTTCCCTAGTCCAGACTTGCCAACCATGATGTATGCTTTTGCAGGATAACAACTCGTGCTTTTTTGGTATAGCTTTTGCAGGATCTACCCCCCCCCCCCCCATACACACATCCCTAATCCTCCCTTCTACTTCCAAAAATCTGATCAATACATAATGAGAGTGATATGAGAAAAAATTATGAAATCTCTGGAGAAGTTTTCTTCGAATATTCTAAGATAGAATCTGATTAATACTTTTTTTTATCATCAAAATCATGCTCAATAGCCATTGGCTAATATGAAGAGCACACAATGCATACACAACATATGAACTACATGAAAATTAATAATGAAAGTTTGTATATAACGTTTAAATAATATAAGAATGGAATTCCTTGATATTGAGCTATGAGAAAGAATTATGAATTCTCTGGAGAAGTTTTCTTCTGCCTTTTTTTGTAGATAAATTAGCATTTATAGCATAGTGTCATTAATAAGGTGTGAATTTGAGTAACATGGCTTATCATTATTTATTTTAACACTGAGGAGGTCACATACCATGGATCTAGTTGCCGTCTTTCTTCGGTCTCTATCTTCCTAACCACACTAAAGAGGTGTTCTGGATCTGCATTTGAATGAGGCAATACCAGCAAAACTTGTGCAAAGTTGGACAAAGCACCGAAACGGATTACTTTCAAATCTATGACTGAGTGAACTTTAGCCATTACTGCCCAGAAATTATCAATCACTCCTGTT
The DNA here is from genome assembly GCA_028752905.1 of Cladorhizidae sp. MBARI D1340-BT2. Classification (NCBI taxonomy): domain Eukaryota; kingdom Metazoa; phylum Porifera; class Demospongiae; order Poecilosclerida; family Cladorhizidae; species Cladorhizidae sp. MBARI D1340-BT2. The sequence continues at coordinate 22,680,657 of JAQNBH010000008.1, read as the reverse complement.
CATCAGCATCAAATTTAGGAAGTTGATGTGATGGTGACGATAATCCCGAAACTCCATGCTCAAAAGGTCCAATTCATCAATGGAAAGAGATGCAAAGTGGTTCGGCAATTGAAGAATGCCATTCATTGAGGTATTATCTTTTTTCCAAGGATCAAGAAAAGCGAGTTGTTGTAGAGTACTATCATGAAATGGAAATTTCTCTTTCATTTTCAATACAATAGTGTATGTACACACTTAAAGAAATGTCTCTCAAGAGGACTTCCTACCATTTGTTCAAGGTCACCGTACCACAATAAACGGGTGGATGTATCTCATCATTACTTAGCTGGATTTTGCTATCAGTGATATCGATAGGAGGAATATCATCTGTGGACTTCATAACATCGGGGTCAATCAAATTACTGACAAAAGAATACAAGAGTCGATGCACATCAACCTGCAAAGTACCAATACGGCTGGCATGAGTTTGAAAAACAGTGGAAAAGACATTCAAAGGCTTAAGGGCATATAGAACGAAGTTACAAAATAACTTCACTTCAGGATCCTTAAGCTGCCTAGCCACCCTCTGTACATGCTCATTCTCATGTTGAGTCTCAGCTATCCTGTCAAAATAGCAATGAAGAGCTTGCCACTGCTGAATCAATCTCTTCAAGCAGCATTCTAAACTCAGCCACCTGGTTGAACAGTGCTTTAAAACTCATATTGCTGAACACAAGTTGAATTTGATTGAACTCGTGCCACCTCTTGGAAGAATGTTTGAAATGACAATGATTTAAAAATCACCAAGAGTGACTGGAAGGTTTTTAAGAGCAGCAACAGCAACTAAGTGGCAAAGACAACAAAGGCTATATAACTTCGGTTGTTTTGCCTACTTAAAACTGAATTATGCTTTCCCACCATAACACTTGCGGTTTCTGATGCATAACCGATCATGTCACTCCATAGAATCTTATGCAAATTAAACTCTTGCTCTATTGCATTAGTTATGTCCTCCTCTGTCCAGTGTCTGTGTGCCCAGGTTGGAGCCTCAGCATTAGTTATGTCCTCCTCTGTCCAGTGTCTGTGGACCCAGGTTGTAGCCTCAGCATTAGTTATGTCTTCCTCTGTCCAGTGTCTGTGGACCCAGGTTGTAGCCTCAGCATTAGTTATGTCCTCCTCTGTCCCGTGTCTGTGGACCCAGGTTGGAGCCTCAGCATTAGAAGTGAAGAATGGACTGAGCTGTAGCAATATTGCACACAGGCAAACAAAGAAAACGTTTAACTGGATGTTGTGCCACTTTATCCCAATACCTTACGATTCCAAAATACTTCCTATTTGTTTGATGGTTGCCACCATCACAGAAAAGGGTGAAAGGAGAAGTGCAGCAAGATTTAATGACTTCATCATTCAATGCTGGAGCCAGTGCATATTTCACAATTGCTGTGGTTTTTGTCCTAACTGATGCAAACCTCTGAGCAATTTTGCTGTCAGAAAACATTACCTTGCACAATTTATTGAAATGATCAGCAGCTAAAAAGGGTATATTATGTTCTGCAATGAATGTTGAAAAGTAAATTTCAGCAGCTGTAATCTGATCAGCTAATTTGTCCTTTCTAAACACAGCAGTAATTCTGGTCTGACTAGTGCTCTGTTGTGCCTATATATATATATGTATGTCCCTGATGATTGCATTAGCATGAAACTGCAGTAGCACTAGCCATCCCAGTACTTTTCTATATTCAATAGCTCTGCCTTAACACAGCATTGAGCACTATTTGTAGCCTTCATCAGCAAACTACCTTCTAAGTATATATGTATGTATATATATATATATATACATTAATGACCTCAGCGCTACTGCTCCTTGCTTATTGCACCACCACTATGCAGATATTGGATGGTCTACTTTTTCAGTCCAAAGTCACGAATGAGCCACTAAATAGTTACGATTTTAGTATGCCCTGGGCCCATCTTAATAAGGCGATGCATGTACAGTACACGTGCAATCCTCAAGCTCCAAGTGTGATGCTCTGGACCTGCTCTGATGTCTTTTCCAAGTATGATTTTGTTAATAATATTATTTTTTGTGAGCTGTGCTACTTGAAACTCAATATCATATTTGAAAGGGAACATTACCCTACTTTTCCCTGTGTTGTGATCCTATTGAAGCACCAGCTTGAGTTATCTTTCCACGAGGCCAAAGTAAGCCGTCCGAAATATTGGTTCTTATAATCATCTTTTTAAAGCCGATTAAAAAAATTAACCTCTTCTGATTTCAATATGTGTATAAATATTATAATAACTGTTTCTGATGCACATTCGGAAACATACTGATGTCCATATTAATATTCCATTTAGATTTTGATGTCCATATTAATATTCCAATAGTTTTATTCCCATTCCAATGTATACATCATTCCAATGTATACATAAATATTCCAATTCTGATTCCGATATGCACATAAATATTCCAGTAGTGTTATTCTGGTTACGATGTGCTTGTAAATACTTTTTATTCAGATTCTGTTTTGCCTCTTAATGTTCCAATAACATTTTCTGACATGCATATAAATATTCCTCTGCTGCAGCTACCAATATCCTGCTTGTCACCACCTGTATGGAGTACCTTCACCAGTCATTGGCCTTGAAGAAGGAAGGTTTGTTCCGTGTCTCTGGAGACAACTCCCTCATGAGGACAATGCTGGCTGACTTCAGTGGTAGCTAGGTTACCAAAGAATTCCTGCAGTAGGTCATACTCTATGCACAGTAGCAATCACTACAACTCGCCAGCACTTCCAAGACATCCCATTCCATGATCAGTCACTATTGCCCTGCACCTATATTATCACATTCCTCTCTATTAAATTTCTCCAGAATGCTATATAGTTTTATCTACCATTTTTGCCAGGGAATAATTCACTCCTCCTAGTCTGCTTCATACTTGAATGCATTGTTGACTCTCCAGAGTGTTAGCTCTATCTACCATGTTCGCCAGTGTATAAGTCACACCCCTAATACCATCATATTGAGAGAAAAAACTCTTTTCACATATGAGTCGTTACATGGCTATAAAGTAGCACCTTTGAAAGGAAGTGCTGTTTGTAGTCTACTCTCAGACACCGACACAACTGGCTATTAATAAGCTCCATAGACAACCACTTGGACACTCTTAGTGTGGCCAGGCCCAGAAAGGAAGCAGCTGCTATAGCTACGGTAGGTGTAGTAAAAAGAAAAATTGGCATTCCATATTCTGTTTCAGTCCAACACATGTCGCACTAATGACCTTTGACATGTTAAAAGAATTGAACAAATGTAAGGAGCATCTTTTGCTTTTTTAAATCTTGTCAATTCCTCAACCATCCTCAACCCAGTGTGACGTTGATCCAGTATGTGTCCCCATAGAGGTATTGTTAATCAACCTGGCACAACCCAATCTGGTCCGCATAGAGCTATTATCAACCTGCCTCAACTCAGTGAAATGTTGATCTAGTAATATAGGTAGCTATTGTTAACCCACTTCAACCAAGTGTGATATTGATATAGTGTATCCCCATAGAGCTTTTGTCAACCTTTTTCAACCTCCCTTAACTGAATAAATGCCATAAGTACCATATGAAGCAAACTCATGATGCATACTCGGACATCATCATGAAAATATATATAATATATGAATTTGTATTGTGCTCTCCCATACTCCATATGTACATGTCCAATAGACAGCTCGATTGATGAAAATATTTATATAACTTTACTTCTAGTTGGACGGGTTGAGCCACCAAAAAAATTTATGGCTAACAATCGCCACTGCCTTCGTGAACGGTCTCTTCCTGGCTTTTTGTTCCATTTCTAAGTACTTCTTTGGAGCAAAGCTGCACAGGCTCATGTGCTTACCAGGAATCAATCTGAATTCCTTCGTTTGTTGCACAAGGATGTGCTCCTGGATGGATTTCTTGCTATAAGTTTTGTTGTAGACTTATAGCGACATAGCACCGCAGCACTTTTGAATGCTTACTCCAACTCAGCTGGTTCTGCCAAACTGCAGCTACATTCTAATGAAGAGTTGTTTAAGTTATAGCTAAAAATATAATTATTACAAAAACCACAAATAAGTGGCATTCAATTAGTTAACCTCAGTGTGGTGTTGGTTCCGGGCATGTTATTAGTATTTTTAAAGTTAGAGCTTAAAATATAATTGTTACAACAAACCACAAATAAGTGGGCGTTCAATTGGTTAACCTCAGTGTGATGTTGGTCCCGGGCATATTCTAGGACGTAATTATCACTAGCTGTCGGCCTCTTCTAGTCTCATAACTAATTAAACTTTCAATGTCCTATTTTTTTTTTACCACAGAATGGTGTGCTAGGGACAGTCTTATAACTTATACCCATGGAGCTATTGTCACACATATTCAAACTATTGCACACATTAGTACAGGAACAGAGGTGCTGACAGACCAAGATATCCACACACACACACTTGGCATAGCATGTGGACTCTCTCTCTTCCCACAGTTTGATCCATCGAAAGCAACGGCATTCACATCTTATCTCATTGACAATTACCACCAGTTCAACAAGTCTCACATATGACTCCAAATAATGCTATTGTTTATAATTCATATACTCTATCATTATGTAATATTTTATGTATGGTAAGTAGATAAATAGATATATACATGTATTTACTACCTATAATTTTATGTATGGTGAAGTGGATAAATACATCTACTCGTATAATTTTATGTATGGTGAAGTAGATATATTGATGTATTATAGTTAAATGTTTCCTCATAAGCCATTAACCATTATACACCACTTCATACCCAGTCATGAAATGTGCATTGTCACATATAATATTTACTGTAGCTATGTCCATAAAAAAATTAACTCCTATCTATAAGCAATTCATAAATTTGTTTCAACAGCATGCTGTTCATATCTTACACACCTTCTATCTCGTTTAGCTAAGATTTAAATTTAATAGAAAGCTAAAAATTCAATTGATGCGATTGCTAAGTAAAACCTTTGACTCAGTCCCTCATAGTGAGTTACATTTTATGCTGTGGGGATGGATATTAAAAGTTCACTTCGGCTTTGGCTTCTATATAGTCTATTTATCTTTAGAAGTAACTTCAATTAAAATGTAACTAATTATGGGGGAGAGAGTCGAAGGTTTTACTTTGTTATCATGTCTCTCAGAGCAGTTGGTCTATCATTATACATCCTGCCACTATTTCAAATTCTTCTGTCTACCGGTCCTCCAACCAGATGAAGTTAAGCTTATTAAATCGGTGTCTTACTTCAATGACATTTGTAATAAACTCAATTTGCTCCTGTACACCAGTTCTCTTCAAAACTTCACTGAACTGACTGTCCGGTCTGGCCACCGACTTATGAAGTTTCTTGATGGTCACATGGAACAGACCACCATCATGTGACCAAAAATATCATGTAAAGTAGTGACACATATCAACACTAACAATGATGGCGGCTTGAATTGTCTATGATAACATCAAAAATTATATCGGTTCAATAAACCAGGGAGTGAGGAATGGAAGACTTCCTATGTTTTAAAGTGCTATGCAATCTAGTTGGGTTATCTTCCAAGGGAATTTCTTCATATAAAGCTAATGTATGCAATATTCCCATCCATTTTGCCAGGGCCTTTCAGGATTTCGGTCTAGTTATATGTCCTAGATCTAATCATCATCAAAAATTGTGCTCTGAGACCTATGGCTCTCGTTGATCAGCATTCTTCATCTGCTTCTGAGAATCATTCTCTGGTAAGATCTCACTTCTCTTTTTGCTCTCCATCTCTGTAATAATGATACAGCAATGAGCCACCAAGTATATCCAACCAGGCTGATTCATTAATGCCAGTATGATAACAGTATACCTTGTTCTCCATGTAATGCCTGAAGGATAACTTTAACATTATGAGCTATATCTCCTTTGCTAATACTATCCCACAAGATCATTAAGCCAACAGAAACTTATATAACAACACTAATATTCCAGTACATTAACTGGCAGGCACTAGTCAATCACAAATATGGAATTCTTTACTAGATAACTATTGACCTAACCAAATTTACTAAAGATTTAAAAAACATATACAGAATCATTTTCGGACCATTTCTCTCTGACATGTGTACATACCAACACTCATGTCCACATCAGAACTCCATCATATCCTCAAACTCATCACATATAATTATACCTGCTTTACCCATGCCTCCAGGCATTCTCCTTCACCCTGATCTCCTTGTATGTGTGATGTGTGTGTGTGCCCAACTGATAAAATAAATTAGCTAGCTACACTAGTATGAGGTGTCAGTCTGTCAACATGTACAGCAATCAACCATTGCCACTCATCCACATGTAAATTTGTAAATAGTAATAATAATAATGCTTTTCCAATGTGGTCAGGTGAGACTAGCTGTATTTTCTCCTACTCTGTTTCTGTGGAGCAGTGAAGAAGCATTGAGCAACCTGCAACTATAATGATTCCTCTCAAATGATCAGCTCATATTATCTGAATGGCTGAACAGAGCAAAATAGAGGAACACATGCTCCCAATTAAAGCACAACTAGCTTCTAGTGGATGCTACTAGCTACCGTTGCCAAGAATGGTAATGCACTTCTTAATGTACATGTAATGGTGCATACCAAACAGTAATGCACTTGTGGTGCATGTCAAGAACAGTAATGTACTTGCGATGGTGTATGCCTACATTTGATGGTACATGCCAAGAATGGATCCATCATCACTGTGCTGGCCTTTCTTCGCCTAGTTTACCTAGTCTCCAACTCCAATGATTCCTGATCGCCACACAGCTCTAGAAATTTATGTGAAGGGAATTGGAAGATTAAAAGAATGCTAGAAATCCAGTTCAATACCTCTCCTGGGTATCTGTGTTATTCCAGATCCTCTTACAACCAAGGCGATGGAGAGCATTCCAGTCCAGCATCAGAATTTGGAAATTCTTAAGTTTCTAGACACTTCTTGCCAAACCGATAACAAATTGAACAGCATTATCCATGGCCTACACATTCATGAGTTTCCAAAAGGAACACCCATGTCTTCTCCATTCAACCAGGAGTTCCTAGCCACTCTAGACAGTTCTATTTGGTCTGAATCTATCAAGGATTTGCGGCAAGTAGCTAGCTAGCTAGCTATAAGGAAGCTGCTGAAATTTTGGGGGGAAGCTGATGTTACAAACCCAAGAACAATTCTCTGCAACTAATTTCTTTAATCAAGCAAGACCAAACCCTTAGAGGGAATCAGCTCTGATGAAGGAGTATTGAGCATTTATAGCTACAATCATAAATTGATATAAGTCAATAATTACATGAGAAATTACTCTTCTGATGTCTATCTTCTCTTAGTATATAGTTCTGAATGTTCTCCAACTCGTGTTGGTCCTCCCCTTCTAATAATACAGGTACTCTGCGTCTAGCACTACACCAGTTCCACTGCTGCTTGTCAGACTCCTCTATTCACTTAGTTATATGCTTGGCTTTTTATGCGCGTAACCTGCCGGTGTCGTGCCATAGCTACACCGTGCAAGCGCGGCCTCACAAAATTAATAAACCACGCCAAATTTGTCTGAATTGTGATGGTGAGGACAGAGAAGGACCCTGCAGTATATCTGCGGAAGATCGAATATTTCCTTAAGAATGGAAAATACAGTTGTGACACGAGTGCGAAGGAGCAGTGTGGAATAATAAAAAGAATTGACATAACTAGCTTATCAATCCTAATCCCTATTATATATTCAATATCTTTGTATTTATTATATTTTATCAGACTATTTTACTTACTCATCTCTTATGTGTGCATCCCATTACTCATGTAACTATATAGGGTGGCTTTAATAACACTAGCATTTGTACATTTGCACATCAATTTATAAAAAATAAAAATAATAATAAATAAATTAAAATAACAGGGTGAGACTAATATGGCAAGTGAGCATGAGACTAATATGGCGGGACAAATGTGGCAGGTGACAGGGGCAGATCTAGATCAGTAAGCGGGGGTTTGGTATCAGTAAGGGGGGGTTGGTATCAGTACTAAGGTGAGTCAAGTTGCAATTTATATGGGGGGGGGGTTAAACCCCCAAAACACCCACATGGATCTGCCCCTGGGTGAGACTGATATGGCAGCTCAAGTGAGAAATATGGCACAGGTGGGGCAGGCGGGACTAATATGGCACTATATTTGTCCCGTAATCGCGAACATTTTCTGAGCGGGACAAATATGGCAGCGGGACTAATATGGCACGACACCGGCATTAAAATAATAAAACTTTTTCCCGACGTCACGGTGCGATTAATTAAGTCACCAGGCAGACGAGTTGCAGCGTAGGGAAGAAGTTTCGGTGAAGCAAGTTTGAGAATATAGCAGTGATGCGGACATTAATGTTTGTTGTTCCATGTCTGATTTTTTGGCTGTATCTCTCCGTGAATCCTGTCTCTTCCAGGTATACGACTTTTAATATTTTAATAATGTCTTCTCTGTGGATTTGCCATAGGATATGTACAGAGAATAAAACCAGGCTTGTGAATGAAACATACTTAAACTCTTCCCGGACTGAATATTACTATACTTCCGTGTGGATTGTTCGGTTGGGGCAGATGCAGAGGAAGTAGGACCATGTAAGGATTAAATATACTGGCTAATAGCTAGAAATTATTCAACACTAGTGCATTTCCTCATCAATTTTTTTGTTGTTTTTTGCTCTTGCTATATATACACAGGATGTTTCTTATAAATAATGTTCTCTGTTATCTATTGGATGTCTGCATTAACTACTTCTGCTGAGAGAAAGATGGGGAGCATGGCATCCATGATCCCAACAAAATTGGGACTCATTCTAAAATTAGTCCTGGGAGCTGATGTATATTTTAGACTGATGGGACAATTGAGTAGCTAGTATACAGAATAGTGGCTCTGGCACACCCTGACACTACCACTTGGTGGTCATCCAGTGACCACCCATAGGCCATTTGCCCACCCTCTCCCAACATCCAGAGGTTTAGCTCTGAGACTATTGGGCATGGGACAATTCAGGGGTTGTTCCCTCTCACATCTATAAGGGCATAGTGCAGATCGTTCTCCTCTCCCCATACACTATAATTATATTATAATTATATGAATATATAATTGGCAAGTTCTGGTACAATTCACATTTTTTCCATGGTATCCAATCTCTCAGCACGACTTATGGCAAGAATGCATATGGTTGATGCCTAGGAGGACCACTACCTGCCAGGGAGAGTAATGCAAGGTTTTACTTACATTGGCTCCACCATGGCTCAATCCTTCAACCATGTCATGTTTGTGGTGCAGGGACCAAGACAGGTGATTATTTTAGCCTGCCTCATGGCTATATATCATGCGTGTTCGACCATCTAAAAAGACCTAGTGGGATCCGAGGCGTGCTTTTCCAGTGATCATGGCTGAGCGGGTCCAGGTCCAGTGCCCCACTTAGCATTTAGTTGAGGACCATCGGAGTCAATTCAAAAGCAGGTGCGCCTAGTCACTTTCACCCCGCCCGGCAGATGCATAATAGGCTATTTCGTGCAGACCTTACCATGCTCATAGCACAGGCACACGGTGGCATGGCCACCTCTTCCCCCCATGCACAATACAGGTGCATAATGTTGGCGTGGCCATGGAGAAGCTCAGACCATGATCCAGTCAAAATCCACCATGTCGGACAGTCCCAATCCTGGTATAAAAGCACATGATGTCCTCGATTTGGGAAATCGATTCCCTTCCTTTTTTCAGAGCAACTTATTTTCTTCTTTCCTCATGATGTAGTCCAGTTGGTAGTCACTCTGCTGTCCTAACCCGTTTCTTACTCCATGCTGAGCATTGATCTCCCATCAAGAAGCAGTGTGGCTTCAGCAGCTTCATTCTACAGTTGAGTGTAGCAATAGGTATCCTGTATCCCTTGTTTCTCTAGTATTAGCACTCCTCGCTTACTCTAATATTAGTACCCTTATGTGGGTCTCCTGTGGAAAAGTAGTGCAATTGAGTGTCAGTTTCCTGTCAGATGCAGTTTCATAATCTCACTATTGGTTGGACTGAATTTTTTGTGATTTTTTTAAAGCTGATTGTTTCTGTTTTACCAATCTGTTGTTTTGGTACTGTAAACTCTTAATTGTGATGCTAGTCTAGGCTCTAGATACAAAGGAGAAGATAACCAGAATTGTACTGTAGTAGTCCTCTTTAGAGAGACCACTTTCAAAACAACACTAAACCAGTCTCTCAAAGGAGGTGATGGAATAGGCCAAATTTAAATGACATTATGTAATACTCAACTGTATAATATGACTAATGCAAGTCAGTTATAGCAAAACTTGCACTCTTACTGTCAAGGAGTATATATATACATTCTTAACTATATATTATGTTAAGTTTTCTTCTAGGAACTTCCTTCTTTGGACGAAGCCTAAACCACTGCAGCAGCTAGAGCCGCAGACATGGATCATAGTTAGAGCCCTCTCACAGGCACTCCAGCCTAGACCAGTGCAGCAGCAAGAGCCTATGGGTGTGGTTCATAGCTTTAGCCTTCTCACAGGCACTCCAGCCTAGACCAGTGCAGCAGCTAGAGCAGCAGGCATGGATCATAGCTATAGCCTTCTCACAGGCACTCCAGCCTAGACACACAGTTTTTCCTCAACAGTGCAGCAGACAGAGCTACAGCTGTGGATCATAGCTACAGCCGTCCGACAGACACTGCAGCCTAGACCAGTGCAGTAGCTAGAGCCTGTAGGTGAGGATTATAGCTATAGCCTTCTCACAGGCACTCCAGCCTAGACCATTGCAGCAGACAGACAGCTGTGGATCATAGCTACAGCCGTCTCACAGATACTCCAGCCTAGACCAGTGCAGCAGTTAGAGCCTGTAGGTGAGGATCATAGCTATAGCCTTCTCACAGACACTCCAGGACTGTAAGAGCATTATAATATATACTAGGTGGCTATTCAAGTTTTCTTGTAGTGCGTTTGTTATTGTCATAGCTATATAGCTAAAGGCTACCAACTCTTAGAAAACTACTTGCATAGATAAAATAGTTCAATAAAGTACCAGATGCAGAAGCTAGATGATAATCATTAGCTATGACTAGTATAAGAGCAGGAGACCTCCCAAGTATTCCTCCTCATTAATCATACAACACAATTGTAATGTTTGACTGTATTTCACAAGTAACAAATAGTAGTATAATTTTTTCATATGACAAACGTAACCATAACACTGGGGGGGTGTAGCCAGGAGCCCCCCCCTCCCTAAAACTTGATGATTACAATAGTAATTTGCTGAGAAATGCATCTTGGGGCTCCCCTCTCAAACTTGGTCTTGCACTTGCAGTAATTTACAGTATGTTAATTTTGTATTGGCCCTGAGGAGGATGGGGGTGGGGAGGGGGGGGGGGGGGGGGGGGGTGGGGGGGGATGATTTAATACTGTGCCCCCCCTACTTTCAATAGCTTCCTCCGCCTATGCTTGTATCCCTTTGTTTCTCTAGTATTAGCACCCTTTGCTTACTCTAATATTAGTTAGTGCCCCTTATGTACGTCCCCTGTATCCCTTGTTTCTTTAGTATTAGCAATCTTTGCTTACTCTAATATTAGTGCCCGGTATGGATGTCCCTTGTATCCCTTTGTTTCTCTAGTATTAGCACCCTTTGCTTACTCTAATATTAGTGCCCGGTATGGACGTCCCTTGTATCCCATGTTTCTCTAGTTATTAGCACTCTTTGCTTACTCTAATATTAGTGCCAGGTTATGGATGTCCCCTGTATCCCTTGTTTCTCTAGTATTAGCACTCTTTGCTTACTCTAATATTAGTGCCTGGTATGGATGTCAGTGCCTGGTATGGATGTCCCTTGTATCCCATGTTTCTCTAGTATTAGCACCCTTTGCTTACTCTAATATTAGTTAGTGCCCTTTATAAACTTCCCCTGTATCCCTTGTTTCTTTAGTATTAGCAATCTTTGCTTACTCTAATATTAGTGCCCGGTATGGACGTCCCTTGTATCCCATGTTTCTCTAGTTATTAGCACTCTTTGCTTACTCTAATATTAGTGCCCGGTATGGACGTCCCCTCTATCCCTTGTTTCTCTAGTATTAGCACTCTTTTCTTACTCTAATATTAGTGCCCCTTATGTGGGTCTCCTGTATCCCCTGTATCCCTTGTTTCTCTAGTATTAGCACTCTTTGCTTACTCTAATATTAGTTAGTGCCCCTTATAGACGTCCCCTGTTTTGCTTGTTTCTCTAGTATTAGCACTCTTTGCTTACTCTAATATTAGTGCCCGGTATGGACGTCCCTTGTATCCCATGTTTCTCTAGTTATTAGCTTACTCTAATATTAGTGCCTGGTATGGACGTCCCCTGTATCCCTTGTTTCTCTAGTATTAGCACTCTTTGCTTACTCTAATATTAGTGCCCCTTATGTGGGTCTCCTGTATCCCCGTATCCCTTGTTTCTCTAGTATTAGCACTCTTTGCTTACTCTAATATTAGTGCCTGGTATGGACGTCCCCTGTATCCCTTGTTTCTCTAGTATTAGCACTCTTTGCTTACTCTAATATTAGTGCCCGGTATGGACGTCCCTTGTATCCCATGTTTCTCTAGTATTAGCACTCTTTGCTTACTCTAATATTAGTGCCCGGTATGGACGTCCCTTGTATCCCATGTTTCTCTAGTTATTAGCACTCTTTGCTTACTCTAATATTAGTTAGTGCCCCTTATAAACTTCCCCTGTATCCCTTGTTTCTCTAGTATTAGGACTCCTTGCTTACTCTAATATTAGTGCCCCTTATGTGGGTATCCTGTGGAAAAGCAGTGCAATTGAGTGTCAGTTTCTTGTCAGATGCAGTTTCATAATCTCACCGTTTTGTTGGACTGAATTTTTGGTGATTTTTTTAGTGATGGTTGCTGTTTTACCAATCTGTTGTTTTGGTACTGTAAACTGTTTAATTGTAGTGCTAGTCTAGGCTATTGATACAAAGGTGAAGAAAATCATTTACAACCAGAATTGTACTGTAGCATTCCTCTTTAGAGAGACCACTTTCAAAACTACACTAAACCAGTCTCTCAAAGGAGGTGATCTGACTCCAGAGGGGGTGGAGCAATGGAATTAGGCCGACTGTGTGTAAAACTCTATTGAATAATGCAAGTCGGTTATAGCAAGACTTGCACTTTTACTGTCAAGGAGTATATATATACATTCCTAACTATATATTATATGTGCTCTAGAGGTCCCTTAAAAAACTGGTGGCTAATCGTTTTCTTCTAGGAACTTCCTTCTTTGGGCCTAAGGTAAACCAGTGCAGCTGCTATCACTGCAGCTGTGGTTTGTCGCTCAATGAGTACTCTATTTGAAAACTATTCATCTTAAGTTGCGTAACTAGCCTAAAACTGAATGCGCCCATTTTGACAAGAAGGACATAGTTTTCTAAAAAAATGTCCCAAATTGAGCCCAAAAGATCTTAACTTAGGTAATCACGTATATGTAGACTTTCTTTTTTGGACCAAGCCTAGACCAGTGCAGCAGCTAGAGCTACAGGCATCACAGCTATAGCCTTCATGCAGTCACTCCAGCCTAGACCAGTGCAGCAGCCAGAGCTAAAGCCGTGGATCATAGCTAAAGCTTTCTCACAGGCACTCTAGCCTAGACCAGTGCGGCAGCTAAAGCTACAGGCATGGGTCATAGCTATAGCCTTCTCACAGGCCCTCCAAGGCTCTAAGAGAATTATAATATATATTAGATGGCTATTCAAGTTCTTGTAGTCTGTTTGTCACTGTCATAGTTACATAGCTACTATAGACAGCAAGTAGCAGACCTTATCTAGGTATATCAAAGGCTATCAACTCTATAGTCTGTTAGAAAACTATCTGCATAGATAAATAGTTCAATAAAGCACCAGATGCAGAAGCCAGATGATAATTACTGAAAGTAGTATAAGAGCAGGAGACTTCCCAAGTATTCCTCCTCATTAACCATAACCACACAATTGACTGCATTTCACAAGTTTTTGAAAACAGTGGTGGGATAGAGGGGATCTGCTTTAAATACCGCTTTAGCATTAGGAAGGTTAGGTATGATTGGCTCCTTTTTAACCCCAACTTTTTTTTCCAAAGAAAGCCAGCACAATTTTTTAATTGTTACTTGTCCACAACTACTGCATACAACTAACTCTTCACTGTTCACTAGCAGGTGCAATCTGAGGTGGATGTACACTATTGCTGTGTGTTAATGGGTAGGGGGTGGGGGTTTAGATTTTTGAATTTAGTCAATATATAGTGGTGGTTGTGGATGTTTAGAGACAAGGCTAATGTAGAGGTTTTTGGCAGGATCTTTCTATAATAATCTCGTGCCCACCAGCGAGCTGCCTAGACTATGGTAATATTGTAGTTATAGTAAGTGCTCTCCTCTCCCCTTTCCCCACTGTTGTTGTTAATATCAATCCAGCATATATATAACAAATCATAAAAAATTGGGTTCTGAGATGTCCTATAGAGGTTAAAAATAAATTACGTGCCCCTACCAAATTTGAAAGCCATCTGCAATTAGCGAGGAAATATTGAAAAATATGGGCTGTTCGGAATTCGAGCAGCTGTTTCAAAGCGGTCAAGATGTAGTCACACTTGACTTACCTTTGAGAAAGCCTAATGCTCTCACCTGAGCTGAAAATTTGGATGGAGATGAGATTACCAGCGATGAAGAAGCCATTGATGGTGAATTTAGTAAGCAGAGCATGAACTGCAAAGGAGCTTCTTTGTCATGGTCCGGAAAAAGTACTAGCTGAAATATTTTTTCTTCATTTATGAATTAAGCAAAGGTTCGGCAGTTGACAACTTCTCAGAATCAGTGACCCAGGGCTGCATTTAGGATGAGTTGAAGGGGTAGGGGGGCAAAAGTAGTATTTTGTAAATAGAGGGGAAGGCAGGAGTTTTGATAGCACACCAAAAGCAAGGGGAAACTTTTTCATTTGAGACTTCCGAGATCACTTCTTATTGACAAGGCAATCAAATATATTTTTATATGTTTTATGAACTTATATTTGTGAAGAAGTCATTAACAGATTGAGTGTGTGTATGACGTTATTTTTGTTTGGTTAGACCTAACCTGTACCCACAACTCAACTTTAGCACAGTTTATTATTATTATCCTCTCTGTGTAGAGTGCAGTACAAGATTGGTATTAGAACAGTGACCCAATCCTACATTGTTTGCCACAATTGCTCTCAACAATGTGATGGTAAGCAAGATGTCAGGTAAAACAGAAAATAAACCCACATTTAGCAGTTGGATCTGTGATATTTGTATGCTGGTTAATCTTAAATGTGCCATTGTACCACAAAAACTGATTGTTAACAAGCACATAATTACTTCTTGCAAAGCACCTTTGTTAGTGTTAGGGTTCATGACATGGTGCAAAGAATGTCAGGTTGCACAGACTCATGCTGCTGTGCTTTTAATGGTGTCGAGTGTGTTTGTTTAACACCATTGGACTTTGTCCTCGACTCCAACATTGATGGAAAGCTATTTCAGCCGGAATACACATGCAGGGCCGGATCCAGGAATTTTAACAAGGGGGGGTTGTAGATCATACAGGTATCCAATGGATCATTGGCCATAAGGCCTCCCATTCAGAACACAAAACTGATAATTCATCACAGTTTAACAATCTGAAAATTCACCACAATTTGAGATGCATCTCATAGTACTCATATGTTAACAACTGCCATAGAAAAACAATGACAATATATGTACATATATATAATGATAAAATTGATTGATTTAACAGTAGTTAGTCAGTAAATAGTGATGCTTCAAACATCCTTCTCGGATGTGCCTATGCAAATGCATGGCAAATATCATCCACAGTGGGTATACAAAGCATAGGGAGAAATCTCTTTAATTTAGGCTTGTACACCTGCAATTTCAGATGACATTACAGCATCACCATCATATGCCTGACCAGGAATATTTGCTGGATTTAAAGACACCAATGGATGAGAAAGGGATTCCAAGGTCTTGGCAGAAATTGCTAAAGCATTTGCTCTCTCCAAACTAATAAAATGTATCAAGCATTCCCTGAAGGATTTTTTAAATCCACAAATCTTAAGCACACCGAGATAATTTCTTGATTGGCATGGGGATCAGTTACCTCATCAGCAATAACTGTAAAAGGTAAGCGAAGCTAAACTTTCCCTAGCATAGATATGTACCACCTGGTTTTGTATTCTTTTGCTGGTATAAGTCTTTTGCTGGTATAAGTAGCATTTCCTTTTGGCAAACAAAACTGAAGACAACTATTTTTCTGTGCCAAGAGCTGTAGTAGAGCTCTGTTGATAGTGTCATCAGCAAAATCCACTTTATCATCCTTATTACCCCTGAAAGGCAAGCCTTGCTTTGACAAGTATTCCACACAAAGCACAACTTGGCTCTATTTTGTTCTGCTTGTTGAGCTTTTTGGTTCATCAGTTTAGTATCAACTCGTGCATCAGGATTTCTGAAATTTCTATTTTGTTCTGCTTGTTGAGCTTTTTGGTTCATCAGTTTAGTATCAACTCGTGCATCAGGATTTCTGAAATTTTGCTGAAAAAGATCAGCCTTTTCTGATGCATGCCTATGCATTGCACTCTTCTCATGCCGAACAAGAATGCCATCTTTTCCAAGTCTTCGAGTAAGGCCTTTGGTATGGTGCAAGTACTAAAACACCTGGTTTTGCTCCTGTGCTGCCACCCCTATATGGTTGCTCAGGAAAAAGCACACAATATCTACAAATACCACCATTTAGCTCTTTGCTATATATGAAAGCCATGGAAACTTGTCTCACCATTGATGCTGAAAATGCACATTCCAAGTTTTACCTTGCTTAGTCACTTCATGAGAATGAAGAACATCAGTCGAAGCTGGCTTGTAATGACGAGAAAGATATTGATTTCTTTAATATTCTTGGATTTCTTCCTCAAATGATCTAATGAATCATGCGAAGCATTTATAACTGAACCTAGGTCAATAATCTTAGCATGAGGTGTACAGCTACTAGCTATTGAAAGCTCAGAAGTAGAACATGTTGCAGCAGGCACGGTTGTTCCACAAATGTTAGTCGCAACATTAGAAGCTGTACCTTGAGAATGACATGTTGCTGTTGCTATCATATGAGCATGGTCTTTTGGAAGGACCAGGCTGTTCTTCATCAGGTTCCAGCGACTTTGAATCATAATCACAATGATGATAATATATCCTAAGAAGCTATATACCTTTTAAACATAGCAGTCATATTCATACATACTTTGGAGCTTACAGTTGATTTTCTTTTTTCACATACATGGTGCACATGTGCCTTAGATATGGCTATGTAATGAACTACAGGCTGACAGCTGCTACTGAATAGCTAGTTACATGTTGTAAGGGATATGAAGTATTGATCATCCATGTCACATGCATGATCAACGCCTGAAAAGGGGGGGTTGCAACCCCCACAACCCCCCCCCCCCTGGATCCGGCCCTGACATGTGCACAATGTCCACAAGTTCTGCTATATCTAGCTACTACATCACCAAAACTATTATCAGCTTCATCACTGCTAACCAAATAAGTTTGTACCAGATCCACCAAACAACTAGACTCCATGGCAACCAGTCCCCAGCACCTCGAGCTCTGTGTGCGTTAATGTGTGTGTGGATAGGTTCAGCCCTAGCTAGGGCTAGGGCTAGGGCTAGGGCTAGATCTCCAGATTGCCAAGTGCTAGAGAGTTGCCAGTGGCTCCTACTCTATTCAATGAGTGTTTTATTAGGCGCTAAAATGCGGGCGGGTGGAAAGTTAATAATCCATAAAACTCATTTTCCACCTGCGCGCTTGACCCTTGACCACGTACTTACGTTTTAGCACCTAATGAGCTAATTTCAACACTCTAGCACTTGGCAATCTGGAGATATTTATGCTGCCAGTTCAGGCATTCAGGTTTTGAAGGTCCCTCCACTTTAGGTCTAGTAACTAGGCTATAGGTATACTTATGAAAGATATTTTAGTATCAACAGAGCGCACAAAGAGAGACCTATCTTTTGAGCTATATATCAAGTCCATACCATGAAGTTTACAGAATCTACGGAGTTATAAAGTGGTAACCACAAGTTTGTTTTAATTTTAAAAATGCTGCTGTCCCCCCCTTTAGTGTTCCTTGTTGGTTTCTCTTCAAATTGCATGGACAAAAACCATCATAACTTTGAAATGGAGCATCCAATAGCTCTAAAACTTTAGAATTGTCTAGTAGATATGTACAGCAACAGTTTGAACTGACAAAAAAAACAAATAAAAAACTCCAAAGTTTTTCAGGTGTAGTCCCCCCTTAAATTAAGGTCCACTATGGTTTCCCTAAAGAGGTTTATGAGGAAACATGCTGTTGTTTACTAATATTTACCAATATTTACCATTTGAGGACTAACTAATTGGGCAATTATATTGCATTTTATAACAACCCCCCCCCTCCCCCAATGAGCATTTTACTAAAAATGCAATAGCACAACACCAACAACAGCAACAAACAACAAACAACAGCATTTGATATAATATGTTAAGAAAAGGAACCAAGACTGTACTCATGTTGACCACACACATTCAAATGACTCTTAATTAATAGCAAGTACAATATTGGTGTACATGATTTTAAATGGTAAAGGGTCATCTAATAGATTGTGGTCAAAATGGGTACAGACTTGTTTAATTCTTTTTCAATTGCGTTTGCTTCTTAAATAAAAAATGTCTTGTTTTAAAGTCCGTTTTCTTTCTTTGTTTTGTATTTCTGGTTGAGCGGTAGAGAACTATGAGTTTCTGAGTCTCTATAGAGCATTCCCTACCCAACAGCGCAGTCCAGATCTTGTTGCTATTGTTCAACATACCCATGTGTATACCATTTGTACACTACATGAACATTAGCATGTTGCCTAGGTTCAGCTACAGTGCGCCTGTCTACCTGGGTGGACTGACTCACAATGCCAAACAGGTACGTACAATGTACTGGCTATACATACGTATATAAATACATTATATAATGTTGAAATGTGGAATAGGTATACTTGCAGAACTATCTTTTCCCCCTGCACTTGTTCACTGTTGTTTGGGTGGATTATAATAGATGTGATGGCTCACTGCATAAAAACACAGCTTGCTGTGAGGGAGAGCTACATGTATATATTCTAAACGTGATAGGATCTGAGGAAAGGAGTGTGTTGTACTGAATAATTAAGTTTTGGTATCAGTATCAAGTCAAAGACACAAATTATTTGCAGAGTGTAACTTGAATTGGTCAGTCGAAACAAATTATACGAAAACCTGAAGGCAGAGGCCGAGCATTAGTAGTACAGAAAAGTATGACTTGAAGTGGTAGACAGCAATTCCCCACTATCCCCCTCCCCACCCACCTCCCAAAATATCAAAGCTTTCTTTTCAGCCTGTAGAGTTGTAGAGTTAGAAAAGATGTTTGTAACCCCAGGAGACTTTGAAGTTCACACTTAGCTCTAGTCCTCCACCATGCAACTACAAGAGAAACAACAACCAAAAAAACAGAAAACAATTGAGAACTTCAAATTAATTTTATTTATATTTAGTACAAACAACTGTATTGGATTGCCTGTTAAGAAGAAAGAAAACAAGCTGCATCCATGTAGATCATAACCACTTCAAAGACCCTTTACCATTTAAAAATCATGTACACAATATTATACTGATCTGTGTAATGGTTAATGTGTACATGGTTTTGAATGGAGACGTCATCCAAGTGATTGTGGTATACATGGGCACAGTCTTGTTTCCTTTCTCTCTGACAAGTCAATCCAGTGTGGTGTTTTAACATTTTGTGAGCTTAGGCATCCATCCTCCTGCTTTGGGATATGTGAATTACATACTATAATAAAAAATAAAAATGTAATTTAATTTTTTTCCTCGAAACATTTTTCACATGAATGATGTGTGGGAAATTACTTAGATTACAACTATTGCATTCACAAGTGCTAAATAAAGATTTTAGTTCTTGTAATATACCAGCTAAAAGTAATATACCAGCTAAAATAATTATGAGAAGATATATCTCTTTATACATGAGTTCAGTTGGGATGTAGAGATTACAGTGAGATCATTACTTGTTGCAGCTGCTATTCATTAGAACAAACCTTCACTTATGCAAATATAGCTTGGAAGGGTTCTGTAAATAATAGGTAAAGTCTGTGTGTGCTAATCTAAATAGCTATGTGAGATGATACATAGCACGTGAACTAAGTGTGTCATGATACATAGCTAGGTGAGCTAAGTGTGAGATGAATTGATACATAGCAGGTGAACGATACATAGCTAGGTGAGCTAAGTGAGTGATGATGCATAGCTAGTTGAGCTAAGTGAGTGATAATGAATAGCTAGTTGAGCTAAAGTGAGTGATAATGCATAGCTAGGTGAGCTAAGTGTGTGATTATACATAGCTAAGTGAGTGATAATGCATAGCTAGGTGAGCTAAGTGAGTGATAATGCATAGCTAAGTGAGTGATAATGCATAGCTAGGTGAGCTAAGTGAGTTATGATACGAGTCTATTGAGTGATGATACATAGTAGGTTAGATTCGGTTTTGTACTATAATTTTTTTAAATCTGAAATGACAACAATTTCACTGGTTGCTGGTATTAACTGATTTCTTGCCGATTTCATTGTTGTAGTAAAAATTTTAGCTATAACTTTATAAAATTTATTTAGACTAAAGTTCTCAAATGTTAATGTCATTAGAGAGCTAATACAATGCTGCAGTTTGTTGTAAGAATAAGCCTTATTGAGGTAAGCTATCTCATTGTATGTCTAAAACAAAATTTACAGAATCCATGGACTGACCCATTGCTCAAGAAATTTAGAGTGATTTCTGGTAAGCATAGGTGGGTGTGCAGCTTTCAGCTAAAGAAGAGCTTCTAAAAACCGTAGCAAAAGTCAGGGAGGAAAAATCTTTGTAAATTTTGGTTATCCACTGCATTACACGACGGATGATGCATGAGTCACGGTGGATCAACAACCAATCACTTCTTTCCTTTCCATCCATTTCTCTTCAATCACACTTCCTCCCTCCACACCATGCATTCTCTCCTCCACTGCAGTTCTTCTTGCAGATAAAGCTAACTTAATGTTCCTCTCACACTGACTAACTGGAAATAAAATCTTATAAGAATTTTAAAATCAATAGAGCTGTCTATTGGACATGTGCTTACCAAAATAGGCATGTAATTAAAATTCTTCTATTTAATTCCCCCCCTCCCCCTCCCCGATGATGTCCGAGTTTGCATGGTGCTTACAGCGTTTAATTGGTTAATGGTTATAACACAGGCAGAACTAAATACAAGGCGACTACGTTGATTCTTGCAAATGCATTACAAACTTCCATTTCATTGATGTAATAAATAGTGCCGTATTTAATCTATAATCTAAGCTGACAATTTCACCAATTACAGATATTGATGAATGCTATTCGCATAACGGTGGATGTGATCATGAATGTGCCGATATTATTGGTAGCTATGATTGCTCTTGCCACAAAGGATACCAATTGAGCTCCGACGGTCACACATGCGAAGGTAATGCATTACGACTGCCATTATTGGTGAGAGCTTAACAGATATATCAACTTTGATCCATTTCATTGGTGTAATAAATAGTGCCATATTTAATCTATAATCTAAGCTGACAATTTCACCAATTACAGATATTGATGAATGTTGTTTGGATAACGGCGGATGTGTTCATGAATGTGCCAATATTATTGGTAGCTATCATTGCTCTTGCCACAAAGGATACCAATTGAGCTCCGATGGTCACACATGCGAAGGTAATGCATTACGACTGCCATTATTGGTGAGAGCTGAACAGATATATCAACTCTGATGTTTGCAGATATTAACGAGTGTGACACGGATAATGGTGGCTGCTCCTACAAATGCTTCAATACTCTGGGTGGACACCACTGCTATTGCGGCAATGGATACACATGCAAAGGTAATACAGTGTGTTATCGTGGTTGTGTGTTTGCACACCCTTTGCCAATGCATTGCGATCTGGTAAAGGGTCATGCATTGTGACAGTATTATGTTGTGTGGTGAGGAGAGGCAACAGTCCATTTACTACACAGTTGTTGCATGGTTAGTGTATTTATATACAACTAACGGGTTAGCAGGAGGTTGGAGGGATGATCAAACCATTGCAGAGACACTGGATAGTGTAGTATGGACAGTAGAGTTAGCTTATAAATGTGCACAACGCAAGAGTCAATTGTCCACCAACACATGAAGTCTGCATGGTCTAAACCTTCTGCATTTCAGTGTACTCCTCTCTTCTAAGAGTACAGTCAGTTCCCTCTCCTCTATTTACTATGAAGCCAGTTGCAATAATAAAAATGGGTGTTGGAGGGGGGGGGGGGGGGGGGGGGGGGAGGGGCCATTTTATATTAAATCAAAGTGGTCACTAATAGTATCTATGGTTACTCTGATAGCACCATAAATGGTAAGTGTTGATGATTTATTGTGAGGGTGTAATTTAATTATTTAACACTTACACCACTGGATTGCTGTGTGCCGCCGAGGAAATGGTTAAGAAGACCTCTCGGGATTGTAAATGGGATCTAGCTATAGTACTTGCCTGTTTGTCGTCCAAATGCTGTAGAAAAGGTGGATAGTGCCTATAGCTAGCTTCCCAGGTATATCTTGTGAGTTTGTTTAGTTGAAATTTACTTTATGGCCTCTTGCTTCTCTAGAGTTACTATGCATGTGCAGGTCTGTGTGCTGGATGGCTACCATCTCACACTCCTTTTCTGCTACCCAGCACATCCGGCTTAGCCCCTACTGAGATGCAGTACATCTTTGTGCCCATCTATATAGAGTTTTATCAGGTGGACACTAGACAATCTATCTTGGTTGATGCACGTTCTATGTGATCATCTAGACTGTTCAGATGGCACTGTTTGATTGGCTATGTTTGTTTCATTTTATCAGTGTCATAATCATTACATCATTGTCATAATCATCTTCATCGTTATTCCACATTTTCGGCACATGAGCTTTAACCATTCACAATAATGTTTTAATTAAAAACAAGCTATCTGTTAAAAAAAGGAATGGGAACAACATGCAGACACAACCAGTTAGATGACCCTTTACCATTAATCATGTACTCCAATCAAGCAACACAATATTCTACATAATTATGATTTTAAATGGTAAGTGTGGTTTATGTGGGCACATTCTTGTTGCCTTGCTTTTTTTAGTGGGTCTATAAAATATACATATTTCTTCCTGTTTCAATTATTTGTTTGTTTGATTGTTTCTATATTATATTCTCAGCGAATTCTCAGTTGACATAATATAATTACAGTGACCTCTATAATCTACTTGAAATTTACTCTCTCGATGTTTCGACTAGTTTATCTAACCTTCATCAGGAACAACAACATGCTAAGACTGGTCTGAGCTTGTTTGTTTATACCGGGTTTCTATCACCATGTGATACAAACCACATCCTGGCACACACGTCCAGCATGTGAACCAAATGTGGCAAAACAATAATAGCAAATTAACAAACAATTAAAATAACATCAAAAAAATAATAATACAAAACAATAACTACTAGAATTATTGATAGACATGCTTGATTTATTAAAACATTAACACAGAATCACTGAATACAGAAAAAAGATGGTTGTCGTGGGTTTCAAGCTCTTTAGAGTGGCTACCTAGCAGGCAGGTAAGTCCATTCCACAATCTAGATTGAACCATTCACACTTAGGTGCTAGGCTGATGTGCAATGCCTCCTTCACTAGGAGTTCCTTAGGTCCTGCTCTAAGATCGTGCTCCTTCCCACAAAATAGGATGTCTATTGTCCCATTTCAACAGTTGTCATAATTATGTTCGAGCTCAGTGATTTTGTGCAACTAGTGTGCGTATGTCTGTTAGTCATGCTCAAGTAATAGAGCACACCATGCACCCTTGAAAAGTATGGGCAGCTCATGAAATGAATAGAATTCGCACGTTGTAATCGAGGAACTAGAGCAGTTCTTTCATTACCATCATTATTGTTGTCTCACTTCTTTGATACTGGAAGATGTCATGTTCTTTGTGACACCCATTTGCTTTCTCTTGTCTGATGGTGCCCTTCCACTACAATGCGATTAGGTTTCACTCTCTCACACATTCCAGATATAGGCTATCCAAGAAGCTCATGGTTGAACGCTAAATCTGGCAAGATCTCAACAAAGACATCACTTCCTGGGCACAAATTGCCTGAGTCCAGGATCTCTTTAGTCTGCCTTCTGCAAAGTTTTCAGATTCTGAACTCCATCTTCCAGCATCTTCATGTTGGCATGCACTGCAGCCACCATGTGAACATTCTTATATCTTCACAAGCATTGTTCATTTTACACTATGGCCTGAAGTGATTCCAATGAATGATTACACTGCCGAGTCTTGTGCAAGAGCTTTTCTCTCCAGGTGGATCTCTTCCTTTGATGTGCCTGCAACACTCACACCTCTGATTGTGACCAGAAGTTCATATCAGAACTATGGCATGATGAGCTTGAATTCTTTTGGAGTCCACATTGTGTGCACTACTTCATACCACACTCAGTCCAATGGTCTGGTCGAACAAATGCATCTGCAGCTCAGTGAAGGTTTGAGATCCTGATGTGATCAGCTACGTGGTGCTGGAGGTCAAGGTAAAACCTTGATCCTTACCGTGTTGAATTTAAAAGGCAGCTTTACAGAACACACCTCTTCTGACAAGAAATGTCGCAGCTCTGTGCAGTTCCTAATTATTAGCAATTCATGGCCAGAAAAGCTTCTATACATCGTGCATGGTGTCAGACTGCTCCCATATCCATCTTGATGTCCACAATACTCCATTCCAATGCTCTCATGATGGGACCTTCCATTGTGCTCAGTAGAACACGACAAATAGTTTGTGAATGATCTACAACCAGAAAGGATGACATCCCAATTGATGGCCTCAATCCAACGTTCATGGATTCACCACATTTAGTCCTCCCTGCTAACTACTTTTCCAATTCTGACAAAGTTACACCTTACCTCAACTGCAACTGCTATAAGTAGCTATACATCATGCTCCCTTGGCTACAGCAGACACTATTTCCTCTCAAACCCAACTGGCTAGCTGTTCCGATAGTTGTAGCATGGAATGGGTGGAAGATAACTTGGCTGGTACATACTGACCTCTGCTCAAAGTCTGCATAATCACCTGATTTCATCATCTTGCAATATGAGAAATTTTTGATCTAGCTATAATCTTCCTCAACTGCCCAGTTATGCTAGGCATCCAGTTGTACTGGCCTTCCAGTGTGTTGGCTCTCCAGTTGTGTTGCCCCTCCAGTTGTGTTGGTCCTCCAGTTGTGTTGGCCCTCCAGTTCCGCTGGCCCTCCAGTTGTGTTGGGCCTCTAGTTGTGTTGGCCCTCAGTTGTACTGGCCCTCCAGTTGTGTTGGCCCACCATTTTTTTGGCCCTTCAGTTGTGTTGGCCCACTATTTTTTGGGGTCCTCCAGTTGTTACCTTCCAGAATATTGGCCCTCTAGTTATTGGCCCTATAGAATAAGATTTACTTACTAGCAGTAAATCAGCATGCAATAGTTTGTTAAACATTTTGTCAGGCAGGGTGTGCATCCAGTTAGCTCTCTTCTGACTATGCATGCAGAAAATTCTCTCTTTCCACTGACTATTGCACAGTGATCATGCATTCAGTTCTCTCTCCTCCACTGACTATGGAGCCAGTTCACTTTCGTCTACTGACCATGCAGAGAATGTGACAACCATATTCATTCAAAAAAGTTCATGTTTAGGACAGGTAATCCATTAGTCTTATTTAATGCAAGTGAATTGTTACTACTACATAGACATGCATTGTAAAAGTGAATCTCCTATCCAACTTTGCCAATAATACCGCAGCTGTTACAATTAATATTTTTCTGGTTGCAGATGTTCAATTTGTTATGGCAACCACCCTTCCAATTGCAACCCCTTCCAATTGTAACCCCTTCCAATTGTAACCCCTTCCAATTGTAACTGCTTCTAATTGCAACCCCTTCCAATTGCAAACCCTTCCACATTGCAACCCCTTCCAATTGCAACCCCTTCCGAATGCAACCCCTTCCAATTGCAATCCTTCCAATTGCAACCCCTTCCAATTTCCAATTGCAACCCCTTCCAATTGCAACCCCTTCCAATTGCGACCCCTTCCAATTGCAACCCCTTCCAATTGCAACCCCTTCCAATTGCAACCATGGAGGCAAATAGCAATAAGACTCATCGGTTTAATTTTGAGGTCAAGTGTGCTCTATATTGAGGTATACATCAATTACAAACGATAATCACAATCGAGATAAATAATGGCAGAGACCTGGTGCAATTCCATGAAGAGGAGCTATATATGTTGCAGCCTTCCTAGTTCAGGTAGTTGAATTTGCCGAGCTTAACAGCAACAGAAGTGCAAGTAGAAAGTTTGGAGTAAGTGAGAGGCAGTGGAGGGAGGAGGAAACAGACTAAACTGGTACATGAAAAGGATCTACCATCTAAAAAGATGAGGCAGGAGGATTATGGGAGGTAAGTTGCAGTTCCCGTGATAGATGAAAAGTTATTGGCATGGATCGCTGTGGGCTGAACACCTGAGGGTTTCTCGGTCAGATATCCAGAATAAGGCCTTGGAACTCCACCTAGCAGTGATGAGTTCACAGCCAGTAATGGGTGGTTGGAGAAATTCCTCAAACAGAATAAACTCTCTATGTAGAAGGACGACTGTAGAAGGACGACCGTTACCAGAAACTTACTGATGACCTTTCCCCCCAAAGTCACTAGCTTTGTCATGCAGATCCGATGAATTCTTAACACAAAAGACTACTCCCATCTGCTATTGGTAATATGGATGGGGCTCCATCATGGCTCGATATGCCTGCAGAGACCACCATAGCAAAAATTGGTTGGAGGGCTGTACCAATATGCACCACTGGCCATGACAAAGGTAGGTTTGCACTTGTCCTGTCTGCTATGGTGGAAGGCCAAAAATTGAATCCCTTCTTAATCTCTAAAGGGGTGTGTCCATGGCCATGGCTCAACAGCATCCATGATTGAAGGTGGGTTTGGCAGGAGGCTCCCATATGGAATGCATACAAGTGGCACAACATAAATCCAACTAATGTGTGGCTTACTTTGTTCTCTAATAATGTTAGAGCTGACCTAATTAAACTTTTATTGGTTGCTTATATGGATATGGCTAATGGTGCATGCAAAGGGACTGCCTCAATACTTGGGAAGATACTGTGCATTTGTAATGATGGATACATGAACTCTAACAATCACACATGTGATGTGAATATATGAATTCTAACAGGCACACATGTGAAGTATAATGATGTTATATGAACTCAACAAGCACACATGTGATGTATGATGATGTATACATGAACTCTAACAAGCACACATGTGAAGGCAATACTTTACAGCATTCACTATTGCAGTTGGTAACGATACCAAAACTGACATAATTTCACTTGTTGTAGACGTTGATGAGTGTGACACAAGTAAAGGAGGATGTCAGCATGTCTGCTGCAATGCTGTGGGCACCTACCACTTCCTTTGCAATGACGGGTACAGTCTAAGCGCTGATGGTCACAATTGTGAAGGTAATGCTCCAACCAATGCATTGTACTAAAAAAGTATTACATAAGAACACATGGTGTTTCTTCTGACTGTTCTTGTAGCATCATAGAAATAGTATATCAGATGCTAAACGATGGATCTGCATGTGTGCATCTAGACACAATGCACACACACATACACTACAGTAACATAATACCACTTACTTTGTGTAATGCCTTGGTTACCCTATTTATTTTGGACCATACCTTACAATGTCAACGTCAGCCATCTGATTTTGACTGTATCTTCACAATATGTCCAAGAAGGAAAAGACAAAGTGACCGTTAAAATATGAGGAGAATCAGAATCATTTGTTCCCAACCTGGGGATAAATTAGTGTGCATTAGAACTTTCTAGAATAGGTTTACCGCTTAACCTTTACTGTGATAGATGAATAGGTGATGTCATTCTGTATGTATAAGCTAGGTGTATTTACTTATCTTTACCTTATTAGGAATTATTTAGTTCATTGATGTATAAATAATGTGATCTGCGTACTGAATTAAGACAAGAACTTGTTTACATTTCAAGTTATTAGTCAGTTAAAGTTTGTTTTTCTGTTTTAAAATTTAAACAAATTATATTGGCCGTGTTCTATGCCAATAACAGACTGTGAGGGTGAGAGCAAGTTTTTCCACAAATACAAAAGTTGTTATGGCCAGCAAGAAGCGAACTTACTCAGATGCTTTTCTTGCTCATGGATTTGTTAATTTGCCCTCGAAGGGCGAAGACCAACCACAGTGTGTTACCTGCACAAGGTTCTAATCAATGAAAGCTTGAAGCCATCAAAACTTGCAACTGCTGAAATAACATCCTCACCTCCATAACACAAACCTAGCCTGCTTTGAACCCAGGGCAAAGGTATTAAATTTGGAAACACTTACTGCAGCTAAAAAAATTCTTGCTGCTCTTGAAGCTTCCTATGAGGTGGCCTACAAAGTTACATAGTGGCAGAAGGGGAATATGATTGTCGAATATCTGATCATGCCATGTGCATGAGTGGTGGTTGCCAAAAGCATGTGGTGAAGAACAGGCTAAGTAGCTCTGTTCTAGTTTCAAACAATACAATTCGACGTAGGATCGATGAGACGGCTGTGGATACACTGGTTCAAGTAGTGGAAGAAGTCAAGACCAATCCATATGACAAATTTTATCTGCAGTTTGATGAATCCACGGATGTAAGCAGCTGCACTATTTTACTGGGCTTTATTTACCACTCGGATGTAGGAAGAGATTATTCTAATTGAGTTTCTTCTACGAAGCCTAAAGGAGAAGATGTGTTAGGCATAGTCAGTGGCTTGCTCAAGAAAAGTAGACTGGCTTGGAAGAGTGTTCAACAAGTGTCTGTTTATGGTGCACCTGCTATGATGGGTTGTAATCACTGGTTCAGAGGCTTTGTCAAAGCAGATATCACTGTTAAACATTGCAGCATTCACCGATATACACTTGCATCCAAGATGCTCCCAGATCCCTTAAAATTAGTATTTGGCCAACTTGTTAATGTTGTTAAACTTGTTAATGTTGTTAACTTCATAAAAACCAAAGACTTCAACAGCCCTGTGTTTAAACAATTGTGCACGAGAAGTATGAAGTGCTACTATACCACACCGAAGTAAGGTGGCTGTCTCATTGTCGTGTAATTGAACTTCGGGAAGCAGTGCAACAATTTTTTCCGCAAAAGGGATCAGACTTGCACACCACCTTTCTGACCAATGGCTTTTCCGACTGTGCTATTTAGGCGACATCATGAACTCAACAGAGGAACTTGACACTTCATGGAAGGAATGTGACAATCATTGATGCACACAAGCCATTTCTGCATTGATCGGAAAGCTGAAGTTGGGCAAGAGAGTTGCAAAGGACATAGTGGCACACTTTCCCGCACTTGGCCAATTTGTTGATGAGAGGCAGGATGGTCAATTTTTTGGTCCAAGCCTACTTGGTCAGAAAGATGGTGGAATACTTCCCTGATTTGGACACCTCTTGCCTTCAGTGGTGCCAGCAGCCTTTTGTGGCCGATGAGGATTAGGTCGAAGAAGAAGTGGATAACTCTGAGAATGAATGATGCTTGGAAGCTGGAATTCCAGAACAAGGACCTGGAAACCTTCTGGATAGCCCTCCTATATGACACAACAACCTTGGTGAGATGGGCTCTAAAGATCCTGACTTCTTTTCGACCACTTACCGATGTGAGCAAGGATTTTCCATCTTCATAGGAATGAAAACCAAGAAACGGAACTGGTCGAGGTGTCAAATGGTGCTCTCAGTTCTACAAAACCGTGCATTGAATACTTGGCTAACAAAATGCAACCACAACCATCCCTTTCATTTGATTTGTTTTGCAATGACCAACTAACTTCAAACGATCATAAAATAATTATTACACAGGTATGAGTACTGTGTATGAGTAATGCAGGTATGAGTAATGGAACAGCGAGGATAGGGCAACTTGGGTAATGGTTCCAAAAAGGTTGGGAACCACTGCTCTTGGTGATATGGTTCTAGGTATATCAGATATGGGAATGTGTCCTCAAAGTGACATCGGGGTAATATATTTATGCTTAGTTATGTCAGATATGGAAAGAGTTCTAGAACACCAGTGCAACTAAGACTATACTTTAGCCATTGCTACTATAGGTGTGTTCTCTTCCCATGCAGAGTGGAAGGAGATTATGCCAAATCAACAGCATTCTACACAACTACAGATGAAGCAAACTCCTACCTTGCCAAATGAGGCAGTTGAATGCCTTGTTTTGGTTTTGTACAGCAATAGAATTCTGTCAAGAAATGATCAGAGGGCTTAAAAAACCACTTGATTCAGAAGACAATGACTGCAGAGATGTGGGCTTATGTAGAGGAGTTGTCTCTTCCTTGGCCTGGGCACACTTGAGCTTGCACTGTGAGGTCTCACCAACAGGTCACAAGAAGTGTCGAGATGGAATGCTAGAAAATTGCTGTCACCTGCATTCTGCATGATCACTTCTTCACCCACATTCGACTGGATAGCCCTCCCATAGAAGTAGCAGTGGATCATCTTCATGAGGACATTAGTCAGTGGATTGTTCTCTCCCATTCGCACTACTTTACCATCCGGCCCTTCTGTTCTGGTACTTTTTTGCCACCGCCAAATATGCATAAATGGGTTCTGTACATACCACACACACTCTTGCTTCACAACCTCGTGATCACTTCCATAGAGATCTTCTGCAGCAAGTTTGGATAAGTGGATAAGTCATGTCTATCGTACGGTCGATGTGTTTCAGAGCTTGTGCTTTCCCCCCGATTTCTTCCATAGCTTCAAAGTTCCTTCAGCCTCCATCACACCAGATGATCCAGAGATGTTTTCAGCCAAACAGTTTGGTACATCACCCAGCACTTCAAAAACTCCTCTGACAACGAAAAGAGGTGCTGCTTCATGTTGCATTTATGGCACCTCTAGCTGACACCTCAGTTTCCAATACTTGTTCCTTGCCGTACAATATTACATCTACCATACTCTATAGTGGCTGGTGAATTTCTTTCTGCCAAGTAGTATGACACCACCACAACTTCATATCTAACCACTCATCATCAATGGCACTCTTCTGGTGATGTGCAGCCACAGCAGACAAGTTGGTCTGCTTCTCTGCTTCCTCTGTTTCGATTTAATCCTGGTTGTGTGCAGGGTAATGGGTTTGATTGATGGGTGGGAGCATACTCATCAGGCCAGTGAATGTTGCAATCTAGCTATTCCTTAGCCTATGGATATTGCAGCAATCAGAATGATCTCCTTTTGATTCTCATGTCTTCATCACAGTAGTAGTCAGTAAGCAAAGATTCCTTGCCACAAACATTGTAGCAGATTGCTATATTCACTACTAGCCCCTTCCTGCAACACTTATTTTCAGTTACAGAGAGGGAAGAACTATTAAAATAAGTAAGCACTGATGGTCCTCATCAAGATTCTCATCTTGATGTGGTGGTAGTCGCCTAAGGTGTCTTTAAAGACTTATCTAGGCTGGAAAGTTTCTCTAGCAAGAGATATTTTATTTCCTGATCAGGTAGTGACAGGTTTAGGAGGAAGGTAGGGTGTAGGAGCTGTAGCTGGAGGAGTAGAAGCTATAGCTAGAGGGGGGAGTATAAGCTCGAGCTGGAGAAGTAGGAGCTAGCTGTGTTGGAGAAGTAGAAGCTGGAGCTGTGGGAGTAGGGGCTGCATCTGGAAGAGTAGGAGATGTAGCTAGAGGAGTAGCAGCTATAGCTGGAAGAATAGGAGCTGTATCGAGAGTAGTAGGAGCTCTAGCTGGAGTAATAGGAGCTGTAGCTGGAGGAATAGGAACTGTAGCTGGAAGAGTAGCTGCTGTAGCTAAAGGTGTAGGAGCTAAAACCGAGGAATAGGAGTTCGCTAAGGTGCTTCATATGACTGATCTAGCTGATGAACACAATATCACATTTCTTTCGGTAGATGACAGAGCTTTCTTTCTCCCTGAAACAAAGAAAAATAAACTTTTCAAAAAAAGCTGACTGTGCAGTAGTTCAATGATATTTGCAATTAGAGTCCATAATTGCACAGGAAGTGTTTAGTAGTAAAACATAAGTTTCTAGCCTAACATTTGCAGATATATGATATCATTGGGAACAGTTTCTTCTTAAATATTCAGCTTGAATGTCAATGAGCCCCATGAATACAATCCTCCAAAACTCCAGAATGAATATTCAAAATTTCAAGGTTATCTTGTACAGATGTTTTGGAGGATTACTAGCAACGAAACAGAAAAGTTTAATATAAAAAAACAGCGATTTTATGGCTTTCAGCTGCCTCAAAATCTTAGTTTTAGGTAATTGAGTTGCCTGATAGTGAGTGAAATTTCATTTATTGGAGAGGATTATTATACTGAATTGGGCCGTCATTATCTTATGTGTGAGATTTCTACCATCACATAAAGCACCTTCATTTTCTCAGAAGTGCTGTGACTGATAAATGCAATGTGTAATATATACACACACTGATTTCCATTGTAAATTTGTTGTTGTTCTTGTTATGCTTTTTAACCTGCAGAGATAAATATATCCTGATGACACTGCTGGGTATACTATAAGAAGAGTGCTTTGTAGAAACGTAGACTTACAGTATATATAGCTATACTGTATACAGTTTGTGACTTATTTCATAGAAGATTTATATAAGTTGTTAGTTTATTATTAATGTATTTGATAATGTCTATTGTGAACTAAACTGATTATTATGTAGCTTTTACATGTTATTGCTATGGTGGTTGTTATACACTAGCTGGAGGAACATATATTTTATATATATAATTTGAATTTTATTTGGGATAGACATGCAGATACAACCATGGGCCAGGTTAGTCTGCAAAATAATAGACCTGGTATTATACCTGCACTTGAATAGGTTTTTGTTACTTTTGATGCACACCTCTGCTTACCCATTTCCATGGGGTCCACTGAACCATTATCACTGAACCATATCAGCATACATACAATATTTAGAAGGAAAAAAAATTAAATTATCATTTAATAGTTAACTGATCTTAAATTGTATATAAATTACATCATTGTTATTATTACAGTTTGTTACTATTACCTTCCTCAACATCATCATTATTATAACTTGGACAAATAATAATTCAAATGATCAACATAAACCAAGGAAGAACATCCTGCAGGGAATTAGGTTTCACGTTTAGAAACGTTTTGTTGCTTTGCTTTTCAACCTGCAGAGACCAATACTGAGAATGCTTCTTGAGAAGCACACTAGGAACTGTGGTTTCTAGAGAATTAGATATACAGTGTATACTATCAGACTTGCCAACCCACCACACTGACATTTATGTGCAAAGTGATTCCCCTTGAAGCACTTTGACCAATTTTTGCCCCAATTTTTACTTGGTACAAAGAGAATTCTAACAACTTGCATTTGATGTCCAGTTGAAAATAACCATTCTTGATGATGATGAAATAATCAGCATTGTTTTGATTGCATTGTTCTTGCTATAATGCTGGTCTTAGGTGTACTTCCCTAGCCCTATTGTCCTGACCCTAACCATGCTGAAGCCTTAATCCAGTATGTATCGATGATTACATCACTATGATATAATTCCTGGAACATGTTATGTTGAAGCAGCCCAATGTTTTCAATGTAGAGCAGTATTTACCTTTGCAAGCAGCAACTGAAAGACATTGCAGGTGGTAGTAGGTAAAATTTGATTTACCAGTTCCTACTTCATCCTCCTTCCAAGTTCTTTAAAGAGCTTGTGAGCCAAAACTGAGCAGATGCTAGCACAATAGGTATAGTTAGAAATGAGGTTGGCAGATTTTGGTTTGTTCTACTCCTATTCATGATTTACCACTAACCATGCAACCACTGTCAGCACTACCAATTTTTAAAAGAGAAAATAATATGTCTCAAGAAAGGGCATCCCACAGAAGTGACGTCCCCAATTTCCAACAAACAATTGACATCATAACCAGTATTTCACCATTCATTCATAAAAGGTTGGTAACTTCAACCCTAGAAGGTGTAATTTTTTCAGAAGTCGTGTATGTCATTAATGGCAGCATGTTGAAGCTATCAGCTAACTTTGTACCACAAGATGCCGGCCAAGAGCAATTCTGATGGCAATCTCATCCTGAAATGGCCATGTGAATAGAATGGAGATTCAAACGCAAGTCTTCTACAGGAAACAGCCGCAATTTGCACATAGGAGAGTTCAATTCATGTACATTGTTCAACAAAGAATCAGCAGTAGCAGCAACATTGTGGATACCTCAAAGTCATTGCTAGTGTACAGCCATGCTTAAATTCATCATGTCTTTCACACACCTTGCTGAAATACCAATTACCATACAGTACTGATAAATTCTAAACTTAAGAGGGAGAATAATAAGGATCAAAGGTTTCAGAAGCAGAGGCTAGCACTAGGCTGATGCTGCCAACTGGAGAGCACTCATGAATCACGTATGGATGGTGATCCGGGACCACGTGATAGAGTGGAGAATCTACCTATTTTCAGAGTGAAGAAATCCACAGAGGCACCCATGGATTCCAACAACTCCAAGGGATGTCGCATGGAAGAAAAATCATGTTTATGGAAGACAAGCCCATAGCCTTGACATATACCAGTAATATATATCGAGCAGCAGGTGAGAGATTACCAGATTACAATCCCACTATAAATTTTGATGATGTAATAGAATATTTACTCTGCAGATTCTGTGATGATCAAGAGCCAGTTATGAAGAGGACCTATTTTTGTCCTTAACTGTTTTGACATTACCCAACTGGGAGAGCATTCTGCAGCCATTTTTGCCAGTATTCTATTATGAAATTCCTGTTTCTTCTAAATTGGAGCTAATTACACATTCGGAAACAAATGTGGACAGAGAAATGTCATCGATGTTGAAGTTATTGTAAGAACACCTAATGCAAGCAACTGGGCATGCCAAGGGGGGAATACATCTGAACATTTTTTGGATTTATTTATTTATTTTTTATCAGTTCAAACTGTTGCTGTACACATCTACTAGCCAATTCTAAAGTTTCAGAGCTATTGGATGCTCCATTTCAAATTTATGATGGTTTTTGTCATCCAATTTCTGATATTGATTCAAAAATTTGAAGAGAAACCAAAGGAGTACTAACTACGAACGCTAACAGGGAGGTAAGTTTATGCCAGCATAATATAATGGCAACTACATATATCATTTATTCCTACAGGAAGCAAATTTCACGCAGATTCTGACTGTTGCACAGTACTGAGCCATGCTCTCCTGGGCAACTCAGTCAGTCGAAACCGTTCGTTCTTTGAAAGTGATGTTTTCTCGAGTCGATTTTGATTGCTCCAAGGAGCGCAAGCAATGTTCGCTCCGACGTAAGAAGTGGCCTAAAGTGTTAGGTAAGTTCCAGAAGGTAGTCACGAGTGAGGAGACACCTTCTCCAGTGGCAGTTCCAACCGCTACTGGGAATAAACTTGCACTCACGAAGCCACAGTCATCCTCCCTGGAGCATTCGGTAAGCTCCCCAGCTACAGATGGAGCCTGTAGTCCTGATTCTCTTTTTGAGTTGGAAAGTCTACGGCTCATCGATATGGAAAATCTGCTAGCATCCGTCACTAGGCTGGCTAGTTGTAATGTCTGTGGATCTGGGCTTACAGCTACGGAAAACCTGGGGGTTTATGTACTGCACTGACTCTCTCCTGCACCAATCCATTGTGTACAGGAGGTAAGGATGCTTTTTGTGACCCCTGCAAGCATTCAAAAGATTTAAATTCCAGGTTTATTCTGGCAGGGAGAATGTGTGGTAGAGGGAGTGCAAGGCTGGAGACTATCTGTGGGATAATGGGCTTGCCTCCTCCAGCATTTCCCAAGTGTTATTCTGAACACAACAGCAGGCTCCAGCAAATCGCACACGAAGTGGGCATGGAGAGCTGTAGGTCTGTTTCTGCACAGCTGCACAGATTACTGCAGGGTGCCGATCCAGATGATGTTGTTGATGTATAACAGTCACGTGGATGGTCCCTGGTCCCGACGTGGATTTGTGGCAGCCCACGTTGTGGTAGCAGTGCTATCGTGGGAGACAGGCCAGGTACTTGACGTGATGTTCCTGAGCAAATCCTGGCAAGGTTTGTAAAGAAACTCGGCGTACCATGGGCAGCGAATTACAGGAGTTCCTGGATTGGATGGACAAGCACCAGGACTCCTGCAATTGCACTTTCAGTATTTCTTCTCCAGCTATGGAAGCGGAAGGTGCCTCAATTCTTTGGGCGAGGTCAGTGGAGAGGAACAAGCTGCGGTACACAGTGGTAATCTCTGATGGGGATGCTAAGTCGATCTCTCAGCTCAAATAACGAGCATTCTTATGGCAGTGATATTGTGATCCAGGTGATTACATATTTGTTTACATTTATGGTGATTACATATTTGTTTACATTTATGGTGATTACATATTTGTTTACATTTATGGTGATTTCAAATTTGTGGTGATTACATATTTGTTTACATCTATGGTGATTACATATTTGTTTACATGGTGATTTCATATTTTTTACATTTATGGTGATTACACATTTATGGTGATTAAATATTTGTTTATGTGATATCAAATTTGTTTACATTTATGGTGATTACATATTTGTTTACATTTATGGTGATTTCAAATTTGTTTACATTTATGGTGATTTCATATTTGTTTACATTTATGGTGATTATGTTTAGATTTCATATTTGTTACATTTATGGTGATTACATATTTGTTTACATTTATTGTCATTTATGGTGATTACATATTTGTTTTTGTTGTTTTGACACCTTCAGAAGATTGAGTGCATGGGACATGTACAGAAGCGCCCCGGGGAAAAACTGCGTGACCTGAAGAAGAAGACCTTTGTCGATGACAGCGGTCAAGTGAGGAAGCTGAAGTGGGGGGGGGGGGAAAGGACACTTGACTGAATCTGTGATTGATAGTCTCACAGTCTACTTCAGAGGGGCTATCCGCAATTTTCCCGGGGACGTGGATGGAATGCACAGAGCGATCTGGGCTGTGTTCCACCACTCCATATCCCATGACGACCAACACAACCACCAGTTTTTCCCATCAGGATCAGGGATCAGGCTCATGGTGCAAGCTCAATCGGGCACTTGCTTATAATGAGGAACCACCCAAGCACAACCCTAAGCTACCAAAGGATCTGGGTCCCTTCATCAAGCCAGTATTTTATTGAGCTATCCAAGCGGGAGCTGTTAGAAAAGTGTATGTTGGGTGCTACTCAGAATCAGAATGAGGCATTCAACAACATCATCTGGTCCCGGTGCCCTAAGACTGGATTCTGAGAGTGTTGACATCGCTGTCAGTCTGGCAGTGATCACCTTCAATCATGATTTGGAAGGACTCTCGCCTTTGTTTGAGCAATTGTTGGGTTCTCCTCCAAGTGCTTTTACAGCCAACTACATAGCATCCTCGGTTGCAAAACGGATAAAAAAGGCTGAGCAAAAGGCAGGGTGCACGAGCCAGAGATGGAGAAAGTCCATAAGATTTACAGCACTGGCAACGGAAAGACACATCGCTCGGGAAGGCATCACCTATGAGTCGTGTGGATTTTGATCTTTTTCCCCATTTTTGGGGGGTGGATTTTTTTAAATTTTTTGTCTTCCTTATTTTTATTTGGTCACCCAACTATATATATCTTTTTGACTGGCTTTTTTAAAATCCACTTTATTTATTAATTTTTATCTGGTCACCCAACTATATTTTTTTGGCCGCCCCTTTTCAAAGCCATCTTTTTTTAATTTTATCTGGACACCCAACTAACCGCCCTTTTTTTTTAAAGCCACCTAATTATTATTATTTTTTATCTGGTCACCCAACTATATTTTTTTAGCCGGATTTTTTCAAAGCCAAACTCTTTTCCACCAGACAGCCCCAACTGGGCAGCCATTTCTCAAAAAATTTAATACAAAACACAAAGCAAGACACTACTTCATTGGATGTTCAACTCTCAAGATAAGTTCCATTTACATACATCTCATATCAAATTTCATCATATTTTTCTATCTTACATGTACATACAGGCACAGCAAACTCAAGAAAGACATGGAAGTGAAGAACATATCAAGAAACAACTGAAACTTGTATAAGACCACATTTTGCCAAGCTATTTCATTGCAAAATTCAAACATTTCATTGCAAAATTCAAACATTTCATTGTCCTAACTTTAAACACCTATTCCCAGGAATTTTGAAAATCTATTTTGTTCTGATTTTGTGGCAAACATAACTTTGCTACACTTCACTCAATTTTAATATTTGAAGGTCATTTGAGAGCTTTTTTAGTGCTCTGTGATTATGACGATTTCAATTGTTTTTTTTTACTTGAAACATTGCCAAGTCATGGTGATTAGAAGAGGTGACCATCACAGATTTTGATTTTGCGTGGATTTTGCGGTTGGAAAATAAGTGCCTTCGAACTAATGAATACGAAATGCTTTATAAATATGTCACCATCATATCAGAATGAGCAACAAGTTGGTATCAAAAGTATCTGCACAGAAGAAAAGGAAAAAAGTTATAATGGCTACCAGGTGGTTTCAGGTGTACTAAACAATCAAGATCCCAACATAATTTCATCATCAATACTTGGAACTAATTGTGATCTCTTCCCGAGTATACATTACTTACTTACCACTTAACTTTACTACACATCACATGTGAAGCAGAATGAAGCATTCCTTACCTGTGCTATTTGAAGACATATTATGCAGAGTACATAATAATAATAATAATAATAATATTATTATTAATAATAATAATAATAATAATAATAATAATAATAATAATAATAATAATAATAATAATAATAATAATAATAATAATAATAATAATAATAATAATAATAATAATAATAATAATAATAATAATAATAATAATAATAATAATAATAATAATAATAATAATAATAATAATAATAATAATAATAATAATAATAATAATAATAATAATAATAATAATAATAATAATAATAATAATAATAATAATAATAATAATAATAATAATAATAATAATAATAATAATAATAATAATAATAATAATAATAATAATAATAATAATAATAATAATAATAATAATAATAATAATAATAATAAAATATTAATAATAATAATAATAATAATAATAATAATAATAATAATAATAATAATAATAATAATAATAATAATAATAATAATAGTAATAATAATAGTAGTAGTAGTAGTAATAATAATAACAACAACAACAACAATAATAACAACAACAACAACAACAACAACAACAATAATAATAATAATAATAATAATAAAAATAATAATAATAATAATTAATATATAGTCCAAATAATAGCATTCCAATTTCTGCTAAACAGCAATTATATGTGGCTGTATAAAGGGGAAATGCCATCACAGTCATGGGAGCAATGGGAGGCTTTGCAAGCGACAGCCAACATAATTAATATTGTACAAATATAATGAATATATTTTTAGTTAAATATTTATTTATTTGTTATGTTTATTTGTTATAAATAGTGTTTATTTATTTGCCTTTTATTATTCATAACAATAACTGAATAAGAAGAAGAAGAAGAAGAAGAAGAAGAAAGAAGAAGAACAAGAACAAGAACAAGAACAAGAACAAGAACAAGAACAAGAAGAAGAAGAAGAAGAAGAAGAAGAAGAAGAAGAAGAAGAAGAAGAAGAAGAAGAAGAAGAAGAAGAAGACGAAGAAGAAGAAGAAGAAGAAGAGAAGGAGGAGTAGAATACATTTCAGTAACAATAATGGTGTGAGGTTTACTGATTGGATAAAGAATTGCCTTCAGAACATGAGGCTTTCAGGCCCGTACGCAGGATTTTTGAAAGGGGGGTGACAAAATATGTAGTAGACATAAACTAACATGTAATAGTCATAAACACATCATTCTGTTTAATTATGGTCAAAAATCATATTAACCCTAACACTAGTCACTCTACTGATTCTAACCCTAGCCACTCTCCTAAGCCTAACCCTAGTCACTCTCCTGAGCCTAACCCTAGCCACTCTCCTAAGCCTAACCCCAGCCACTCTCCTGAGCCTAACCCTAGCTGCTCTTACCCTAACCCTAGCCACTCTTCTGCACTCACTTGAATTTAACCCCAGCAGCTCTCCAGAGCCTAAACCAGCTGCTCTTCTGAGCCTAACCCCAGCCACTTTCCTGACACTAATCCTGTTTCAGTACCCTAACCCAATCTGTAAACCTACTACTTCAGTGTTGATTATTGATGATGTCATGATGACAATGTAAAGGACTGTGACAGTTGAACTTTGGTTCATTTAAATTGTTGCCAACTAAAAATATGAACTTTCAAGAACCATAATATACGAGCTCTAAACAATGTAAATTCTTGCTTCCTCTCTGATGCAGAACACTCTATACCAAGATAGTTTTGTTGGTTATTTACATTGCAGACAAAGACATCTGATGCATACACAAACAGTTAGCTACCTTCTCTCTGTGATCTGCATGTTTTTACAATGAATGAGATCAACTGCCACTTTCCTGGTTTGCCTATTGACCTACTGAGAAAAGTTGACAAAACAAGACCCGCCAGATTCGTTTTTGTTTAAAAAATGTGCTGCACTCCAAATTTTGGCTAAGTAGGCAAAGCCAAACATTGAACTAGTGTATGCACACTGTCGATGATACTATTATTACACAACTTTGCTATTAAATAATAAATGACTGTGGCTTAGCAAAAGTGCATATACATCAGTCAGATACTAAGGGGCTTAGGGCTAGCACTATGTGTCCAGGCATACAGCTACATCCAGGGATACATCTAGGGCTGTAGTGTACAGCACTAACCTAGGACCTAGTCCTAGCTGTAGCCAAGCTCTAACCAAGCCCTAGTACATAAGCTTATAGCCCTAGCCCTAGTGCTATACAGGTACATTTCCTGATTCTCAGCATTCTATTAAACAGTACATAGTGGATGCTAAGCACAGGCTGGTAGCATCCACTATCTTCCTCCTCCTTCATTCTTTTCTTCTGTCACTGTTGGTCCATTATTATTATTTTTTCATCATTGTCTTAACCATGATTATCACCGCCACCATCATCATCATCACCATATCATCATCATCATCATCATCACATCATCATCGTCATCATTGTTAGAGTCTCCAACCACAAGAGACCTAACAGATACCAAGCTTGGTAATTCGCTGCCACCAGAGTCTCTCCC
The DNA here is from genome assembly GCA_028752905.1 of Cladorhizidae sp. MBARI D1340-BT2. NCBI lineage: Eukaryota > Metazoa > Porifera > Demospongiae > Poecilosclerida > Cladorhizidae > Cladorhizidae sp. MBARI D1340-BT2. The sequence continues at coordinate 22,639,199 of JAQNBH010000008.1, read as the reverse complement.
TAACTTCTTCTAGCTAAACCCCAAGCTTGACAAAAGAATTTGAGATCTTAAGTAGCTAATATTAAGACAGTCAAGAAGCAGAATATGAAGATAGGATTGAGACTGCCCAAGCCTGGACTGCAGAGGGGTTTAAATACCCTTGCAGCCATGCTTTCACAGCTTATGGTGTTGATAACAGTGTGAGAGTAGTAGAATTACTGTATGTCCCTACAGAACTTATCTAAGAGTGTGAGATGATATCATGATTGTCCTATGTGTTGATAGTCTGAGGTCATGAGTTCTAGCTCTATTTATAAATTCTATTTATAGTTTGATCTTTGCAGGGTTGCTCTGCAGCCAGTCAGGGCTGAGGCCTGACATCACCCCCTCCTTGAAAAGGTTGTTTCTGTTCTTTTTCTTCTTCCTGCTCTCCATCCCAAGCCTGACGAGAGAGTCTGTCGGCGTTATCATTCTTCGGGCCAGGACGATAGCGGGTGGTGAAGTTATAGGGTTGCAGCAGTAATGCCCACTGCGTTAATCTGCTGTTAAGGTGAGTTGAAGAGTGGAGATGTGTTAGAGCCTTGTGATCGGTTTCAACAGTGAGGGGCTTCCCCACCAGGTAAACACCAAAGTGCTGGATGCTTCGTATGATGGCCAAACATTCTATCTCCGTGGCAGAGTACCTTGTCTCTGCTGGATACAGTTTTCTGCAGTATCCAAAGGGCATCATAGTAAAATGGAATTTTCCCCATGGCACTGTCCTATCCTGATCTAATTGGGCCAGGGGAATTTGGTAAAAACCTTTGTTAAGATCTAACTTTTTACAAATAATGGGCTTCCCCAAGCTGGTCGATCATGTCATCTCATCTACAACAGTCAAGTAGCAGAATATGAAGATAGGATGAGACTGTCCACACCTGGACTGCAGGGTTTAAATACCCTTGCAGCCAGGCTCTCACAGCTTATGGTGTTGATAACAGTGTGAGAGTAGTAGAATTACTGTATGTCCCTACAGGACTTATCTAAGAGTGTGAGATGATATCATGATTGTCCTGTGTTGATAGTCTGAGGTCATGAGTTCTGATTGTCCTATGTGTTGATAGTCTGTGGTCATGAGTTGTAGCTCTATTTATAAATTCCATTTATAGTTTGATCTTTGCAGGGCTGAGGCCTGACAATTATATCACCATATCATCATCACATCATCACCATAATTATCATCATCACATCACCATCATCATCAAATCATCATCACACATTATCATAACATCATCACAATCATCATTATCATCACTATCATCATCATCATCATCATCATCATCATCATCATCACAATCATCATCACATCATCATCACAATCATCATCATCATCACATCAAGACATCATATCATCATCATCATATCATATCATTGTCAATATAATTAAATGATGATGCTTGGGAATTTCCTGCTCTCGCCTTGCATGTTGTTGACACATTTGTTGTTCACTTCAGGGTTTTCATGTTATATCTTGTGGTGCCTGTTCGGGTGTTCACTGAAAACAATATTCTTCTACACACAAATTTAGACTGAGTAGGTTTGTCTTCCCCTCAGACTTCACCGCTGGTTGTTTGGGACCTTCATGAAGCTGTTCCTCACTAGTTCACTACAAGGCCATGTGAGATTAAGCTAGCTCCTCCAGCTTCTCCAGCTAGTAGTGGGAATAGCTATTGGAAAATGCTCAGCATTGCATTGTGGGCAAATGATCACTTTCCTGTCCCTAATTTGAAGATAAGTTCAACCTACAACATATAATAATATACTCTCATCAGTTGACATAATAACATTAAAATCACCTTCTCATGAGTGAATAAAAATTGAAGTTGATTATTGAGAAGGTGGTTTTAATATAATACTATACATAAATATATAAACCTCCAATACTATGGGTGCATTGCAATAACCTTCTTAATAATCAACTTGAAATTGTATTCTCTCTATGTTTCGACTAATGCTCTAGCCTTCATCGAGAGGATATACTTTCAAGTTGATTATTGAGAAGGTTATTGTAATGTTATTATGTCAACTGCGAGTATATTGAGAGTTTATTTATGGGTGCACTATGGTTCTGAAATGGGAAAAAATGTCATGATCACTGTATATATATAAACATTGGACCATGTCACTATAAATTACGAGGCATCTATTGTTCTTTGTTTTTCCTTCCAGTTACAGTTCAAAATTGTGATGGAGAGTCAGAGTATTGCGAGCTGAGGTTCAATCAGATCACTCTCCCGGGATTCCATGCAGCAGGATCAGGATTTAATGGATCAGTCAGAAACTGCCAGGGAGGCATATCCCCTCAGTCTGACTGTATCTTTAGGAATCAGGTGCACTCTATTACTGACCAGCTAGACCTAGGTGTACGATTCCTGAGTCTCGACATATGCATTCTCCCAATGACGTGTGACATTCCTGATTTTGTTGACTTGAACACAAATAGACTTGTGTCATGTCAGGGCAGTTTATCAGATAGTACTCGGAATGGATTCAGATATGGAGGAACCATCATTAATATCTTCCAACAAGTAGACGAATGGATGAGGGTCAATTGCAATGAAATAATTGACTTGTACTTACACCAACAACATCCCTGCAGAAGATCTTCCACTTGCTGGTCAGATGATCGCAGACATCCTTGAGCAACGATGGTGTGAAGGAGCCGCTACTACAAAAATGAGCACTTTTTAAACATCTAATGGGAACACTTGGCCTACTCTGAGGCACGCCGTTGAAATAAATGAAATTTGACCAGGAGTTGGTTCTAGGTCCCCTGGCATTAAAACTTTGACTTCATCCACCTCCTTACACTAACATGGAGCCCAGCACATGGAGAAGAGCATGAAGAACAACCTATCTCCAACAAAAGTGACATTGTGATCTTGAATGCATTCAACTTGGATCTCTGCCTCCCTTTTGCACAGAAGGCTTGCAACAGTCTTATTCTGAATGCTTCCACTGCATGCTTTAGTTTCCTCAGGATGGATGGGAAGACTTTGAACGTTGTGCTCATTGATTTTGTACAGCTTGACATGACTCGGTATGAAGCTGCTGTCAAGCTGAATAGGAAGAATGTAAGATACTTCATTGCAGGCAGCAATGGAGGTACAAGTGGTACTCTGTCTCCAGGTAGCACTGCGATTCCTCAAGGAACTGTTATCACTACTCAAGGAACTTCAAGTGTAGCTGCAGCAACTCTCATGAGCAACCATCAACTGGGTGTGGTTTCTAGTCTGTGCTGCATTGTATTGTGTGCTGCATTGAGTTCTCCACTTTTGTGCAGCTATTCAAACAGCTGCTTTGTATTGTTTTCTCCCTCCACCCCCACACACCCTTTTTACTATATACTACATATCACTTGAATTGAATGTTTGTGGACGTTGGCATTATATTATTGTGTAGGATTTTAACATTAATAATTGTTGGAAATTGTTGGAGCATTCATATCAGTGTCTGTGTATAGTTCTTCCATGCATAGAATCTGTAAAGTTGTTCTTCCATGCATAAGAAATTGAACACCTACCACAACATTTGCAAGTGACTGAGGCATCTTGAATATTGGGGGGGGGGGGGACTGAACTGAGATAAAATATTTAGCTATCATCAGAAAATAAATATTAAAAAATGAAAAATATATATTATGCAAGTGATGTGAATACAATGAGTGTGTACAATGAGTGTGTGCTTATATATATATATATATAATCGTATGTTGCTGTCTAGCATAGTCAGCTTTCATTAGGCTGTAAGTACACATCATTTGTGGTCGTTGCTTAGCAACCTAAAGCTGACCACATTGATTGTCGACACCAATGCTATCCCATCAACCATGGTTGCAGGGACTTTAGTGCATTCCTGATTTAATATTGATTTTTATTTGCACCCGAGTCCAATTAAAAAAAAATGCTGCCTAAACCTGACGGTGAATGGGTTAAGGGGGGAAGAGGGCTGAAAACACATATTTTTTCAAATTTTTTTTTTGGGCCCAAAAGGGTTCATATTATGTCTGGAGTTTGAGGTTCAAGTTTCAGAGCAAGTGAATACTTGCATCAGAAGATATAGCCATTTTTATACAGTGCATTATTATTCCATTTCATTTCATTTCACTTCACATTGGAAGAGGTTCTCTCCCAGTCTTACCTGGCTACAATCGGGGGGTCGGCGATGATCGCCTACCCAAAATACAGTTTTTATATATCAAAATGTTGCCAATTTCATGGAGACCCTTACCAGTCGTTTGCGCAATGAATTGGCCAGGCGGGGGGGGGGGGGGGGGGGGGGGGGGTAGTGCGCAACCTCTAAGACAAGCACGTTTTTTTTTAGGTCACGTGTTTTTTAGTCGGTTCGCTTGAAACTTTCACACTGTTGAGTTATGGGGAAGAGAACAGAGAAGCATTTTAAACAGAAAGGCCAAGGATTCAAGAAGAGTGACGACAAGAAGAAGAAAGCCCTACAGGCGGCTGTTGTTGAGCCTGTCACAGTAGCCGCGCCAGAATGTTTATCTCCGTACTGTAGGTGGGGTAGCGCCTTCTGTGAACCTTCACTTACCTTGCAATCAATTGCAAATGTCTGAAGAGAGGCCAGTTCCATTTGTGACTATGGCCAGTGACTATGGCCAGTGACTATGACCAGGAAGAAGTTGGCTCTCATGGATCGTTCAGCTGCTTCTGTGGCTGTTGCTACTGGATCTACTGGCTCTACCTCTTTGGACTCGGGTGGTGTTGGAGAACTAGGTAAGGGTAGTCGTATAATAAACTTAGATAAGCTTAGAGAGGTCATAGAAAGGTGTAATAAGTGTATTCAATGTGGTAACTGAGCTCCCTTGCAACTGAAGCCCGTAGGGCAGGCATGGTGTCTCATTTTTACTTTTTGTTCAAATTGTAGTAACACTCCAGACATCTCAAACCCTGTATCTGTAGAAGCATTCTTTGAACATCCAGTCAGTACTGGGTGCTCGCATTGCTGGAATTAGTCATTCTTGTCTGGAAGATATCACTGCAGTCTCATGGATATGTTGCCCCCTCTTGGTTCCACTTGTTTTTTAAAATATACTAGGTCAATATGGAGTGGCGCAAATGCAGTAACAGAGTATTATGTTGGATGCCGCTCATAGGTTACATGATTTTTATAGGGTTAGGCATGAAGACATCATTGATGTTAGTATTACTGTTGACGGCACATGGCTTAGACAGGGCCACAAATCAAATTATGGCTTGGTTGCGGTGATGTCTTGGGACACTGGAGAAGTTTTAGATTATTATCTTATGTCTAAGTTCTGTCAAGCTTGTGCGCGAAGACCTGAAGATGAAACAGAAGCAAGTTACACAGAATGGTTTGAGGGTCACAAGGTAAAAATTGTGAAGCCAATTTTGAAGGCTCTTCGGGTTCTATGGAAGTTGTAGGAACACAAACTTTTTTAGCGTTCAGTGGAGAGACTGAAGCTTAGGTACACACACATAAATTAGTGATGGGTATACAAATGCACATAAACGGTTGTTGGAAGTGAGCCTTACGGTCCTAGTGTCTTTGGGCGGTGCTAGGGGGGTTAGTCGTGTGTCTATAGTTAAAATGCAAACCTACTATAGGGGAGCAATTAGAAAGGACAACCTAGAGGGGATGGTTTGCGATGTGAAAGCGATTTTTTATCACTCTTAGTCAACTATGGAACATCCCAACACGAGTATTGTCCTACAGGAGTTTTGAGTTGGTGTAAGTTTAATCCAGCTTGTGCTAAAGGTGAGGTACCACCAGTACCGATAGGCCTATGATTCCTCTGGACAAGGCTAGGAGGTTTTTGATAAATTAATGTCCGAGGATCTTTTGTGCAAATGTTTAGGTGGTTATACACAACCAAAATGAGTTTAATTCTGTTGTGTGGAGTAGAGCGGGTAAGACAGAACATATGAGTGCAACAAGTGTCAGGCTTGCTGTCGAGAGGCAGCAGAGTTCAATGGAGGGCGGAGCATTGTATGGTCCTGGCATGGGGGACCTGTAACATTTTATTTTGTTATGTGTCTTTTGCTTTCTATTGTCAAACAGATATTACTGGAAGATACTTTTGTTTATGTGTCTTTTTGTCAAGCTTAGGAATTAGTGGAGGATGACTTTTGTTTGTGTACTATTGTTTTTCAGGGATTACTGGAGGGTGTCGGAAGACATGTGTGGAGGGTGACGATGGATGGACCTGGGCATGGGAGCCCTGCAAATGATGACATGTTTATGTTTGCTAATTCAATATTAGCAAAGCAACGTACATGTAACAAGTCTGATGCGTCTTTAATTTATGTGTATGTATATATATATATATATATATATATATTGTTGGTTTTCAGGTTGTAGTTAGGATGTAGGATACTGCTGTTGTTGAAAAAATAAAGGACTGTGAAAAGTCAAACATTTTGTTTGTACACACACAATTCTAGTAATGAGGGATGTATTCTGGTGAACGGTGTTTCTGGCAGCTGGGATGTGATTACAAACTGCTTGGACTTCAAGGCTCAATATCTCCGAAGTGATTTTTGAAAAACCGTTCAAATGACTTGAATATTTTTTATCCTTTCATTAAAAAAATTAATATCATTTGAAAGCCATTTTTATATTCTACAACTTGCGCGAGAGTTTTTGATTGATAGCATTACTAAAAAAGACCTATATATAGATGAAAATGTAACGTGATGCTATGTTCAGAAAATGAGACAAAAAAACCTTTTTTCAAAATTTCAAGACGCACAGTTTGTAGTGCTCATTATGATTGACTAATAGACCGAATAAGAGCCTCGCAAAGGTCGTTACTGCAACGTGGTTAACGGCTTACGGTCCGCACTGGAAGAGCCTATAATGATCTAGGAAAAAATTATGGCGAAACAAAATAACCAAAGAGACTTACCATTAGAAAGTACAGACTGCAAGCTATAATTTGATATATAAATCGGGAAACTAGAGTGAATGCGAGCAAAGATATGGTACTTTATATGAGACTACGCGATACGCAGCCTTCTTTCCCCCTTAATATAATATACAAATTAAGAAAAAAGTAAACTTGCTTTTTCCATTTTACGTGGATATTTTTGGAAAAACAGCTTACATTCATGATCAATGTTAATGTCATATTCATAGTTCATGTGAATTAGGGCTAAAGCACTTAGCCGCTCTTCTGACTGTGCGCATCGCATGTAATTGTTAAGTCGCCTGAGTGCAGATGCAACTGGCATATGGTGTCAATGGATTTTGTTGGCTCTAACAAATTTCCAATGTCTTAGAATGGTGGTGGTTCAGAAAGCAAAGCATCAGATTGTTGGCTGATCACTGGAGCTTCTGGAATAACAGGCTGGTCAAGTTCCTCATCATCCCTACCAACAGAGTGCAATTGTGTGACTGGGACACAGACTGTAATCGGAGGCTCTGAAGATGGCCCTAAAATATGGATGAAAAATGAGTAGTTTTTGTACCCTACACAGCGAGTGCTTACCACTGTCTTCTTGAGCAGCTTTTTTTATTGAAGTAAGATCTTATATCACTGGATTGCCATTGTCTCTTCATGGCTGGTGTGCTCTTTCACAGCATGCTACACTAGCATGTGACACTGACACTAGGTGTAAATTATTCAAACCACATGTCAGTAGTAGGTGACTTGTTTGAAGTCAGAGGTGTTTAATTACTATTGCCAATTTGCATTTGGATATTTTTGTAAGAAGGCTAGTTGGATATGCATATCATTAATTTGAAAGGGGGGTGCAAGTGCACCCCTGTTTACAGGCCAGGCTTTATCATCATAGAACAACAGCAAGCAAACAACAAGCATGACAATCAAAACATTTACAATTAGGTAAGGTTCAGATGACGTGCTAAAAGGGGAAAGCAGAGAGGCAACTATAAATCACTTATACGGCACACGCGTGTTATGTTCTGAACATGTTCTGAACATCGGAGTGGCAGGGCATTCACTGTAGCAGGAATCCCAGGGATTGGAAATCATGATCCTCGACATACAGTTGGCTGGAACCAATTAAGGATATGCTGGGTCCCAGTGATGTATCCCCTGGCAGATCAATGTTGTCATCTCGTGTCGTGGCCATCGACACGCCAGATGTATGAATATTGCAGGTTGGCATGCAGGAGTTCAACTTCAGCCACAAGGGGCTCATCCTTGCTGACAGACTTCATATTTGAGCAATACAGGACCAAGCACCATGAACATGGTAGGCAGTCCACCCACGGACTAAAAACTGAAGTCTCTCATGTGGGCTGGGTTTGGTGGCTGTACACAGCAGGTAATTGAGTGTGTATAGTGCATCCAGGAGAACATCCTGCCTAAATGTTATCATGAGGCCATGTCTCTCTTGAGAGCCATCGTTACAGCTTTCCAAACTGTATCATTGTACCTATCCACTTAACAATTATAAGTAAGCAGTAGACTTGCTAGTAGTGATCCCTCAGTTTAAGAGAAATTGGAGCAGTTCAGCACTCATGGAAGAGGGGTCCCTGTCAGATTGGATCTATGTGAGCTTCCCCAAAAGAGAGAACAGCTGGCACAGGCATCATATGAGAGTTTGAGCTCTGACAACCATGCATGAGAAGAAAAAGGGAACCGTCAATTATATATTTGTTCTGGTTATTATATTATTTCAATGGACTTTGAAATCAAAATTCTACCTCTCCAAGGCAGATGAGCTTGTTCCTGTTCGGTTCATGCTCGGCACATGCATTGCAAGCCTTGGTGACCCGCCTCACTTCTTCAACTGAATATGGCAAATTATGAGTCCTCACAAAGTGGAACATTCAGGTGACTTCAGGGAGACAAAATGAGTTATGACGTACAGCTAAGTGGGTACCAGGTAAAATAACACCACAGGAGGCCAGAGAAAATGTACGAGGGAGAATATTTTTGGCACCTGGGTGGTACACTTTAAAGCTGTAACAAGATAGTTCTATCTCCAATATATACTCTTGTCATTCTCCTTTGCTTGTTGTTGAACATGCATGCAATGGAGAGTTTATCTGTTTTTATCCGCTTCCAGTGAACGGATCTTTCTCAATGATGGCTTTGGTTTCTTTCTCAATGATGGAATTCCTGGTTTCAGAATCCTGTAAAGTTTGGGAGAAGAATGCAACCAGGCGCCCTTTTTAATCGAGGATGGGCAAATTCTGACGCATTGTTCTCAACCTTAAATGGTATGGCTTTTGTCAATGACACACTACTGACTGTATGACCATTTTAAGAATTCGAAAAGCAGTTCTGGCCTCTCCTGATAGGAGAACTAGAGGTAGTAGTGAGGGATATTCTCTTCTCAGAATGACATTGGTAATAGTAACGAAAAAATCCAAGCATTTGACTGATGCTTCTCTTATCTTTAGGAATTGGAATTTGTTGCATAGGGGATGGACAATCAGGATCTGGCTTGATTTCCACTTATTCAATGATGCAGCCAAGGATCGCCAGTTTTCCAGTGGAAAACACACTTATCATCATTATACATAATCTGGTGTCATGAAGCTAATCTGTCAAGAAGCTGCTTCCAGAAAACGCTTGAGATTTACATTATGCTCTTTCTGATATTTCCCACATTACGTAACATTGTCAAGGTAAAGGGAAAGTGGCCTGCAGCTGTTCTTCAGTTATAATGGATTCATTGTTCATTGCCCACTGAAAACATGCCACTCCATTAGTCACTCTAAAGGCTACTCATGTAAATTGTTCAGCACATTGTCAGCCTGAAATGCGGGAGCTATAGTGTTTGCCTTTATACTGGCTTGGTGGTAGGTAAGGCATCAGTTGAGATGGTACTGAAGACCCGGTACTGAGCGATGGTATTAACGTCAAAGTAGGGTAGAAGGTAAGCACCGAGCAGGGTGAAATGCTAATCTATGAATAATCGATTACAATGTGGTTCTTGTGGTCTTCATTGCGAGTCACTACTATGATCTGAGCTCACCGAGTTACTGGGCTCTATGATCCCTTCCTCAAGTAAGCGTCGAACATCTGCATCAAAGAAGTTTCTGTCGTCATGGCTATATGTCCCTGATTTCGTGGTGACAGGGTGAGAGTCAGCAGCCAGGCTAGTGAAGAGTTGGGGTCTGACTTTCAACATGCTAAGGCCACAAACCATGAGAGGTGACCGAGGCCATTCATGGTAGAAAATAACACTTGTGAAAGTAGAGTCGAAGGATTAGATCAGCACAAAGGACTTGAAAGATTGACAAGTGTAGATCGGAGTAATCCTTACCTCCAAGCATTATATAATAACTGAGAGACAGAGCAGAGCGTGAAGATTGGTCCATGGCAATATCCCTATGGTCAAAATGTTTAGGAGATTGAGAGATTCCATGAGGCGGATGTGAATAAAACTTTCTGTGCTACAGGAGTATATTAATTTTCTAGCATTTATGCCATTGATTATGACCCACTTAGTCAGGGATGACGGTTCATTGGAATTAACTACTGCTAACATGGGGTGCATACCCTTAACACTACTGCAATCAGTCTGGCCACGGGCAGGGTTGGACGTGCGGTCTTTGATGAAGTGCACCCATTTATGGCACTTGCTGCATGCTGCATGCTTAGCTGGGCACTTGAGGGTGCTTGTTGTAGCCCCAGAAGTAACACTTAACTCCAGTTGCAGCAGCACTGAGAGTTCCTAAAGAATGGATGGGCATGGGTATAGCTGAGGCAGTCATTAGTTGAAGAATTCTCAGTGTACAGTAGGATTCTGAACGTCTCTGTGCAGCATCAAAGGACTTAGCCTGCATAAACATGGTGTTCAGGTCAGGAGTTCCTCAAGAAATCACTAGGGGATAAAGTTGACTTGTAGTCCTGCAATGAAGGCATCTCGTACTGCCTCATCTCTGTACATGGTCTCAGTAACATTCTGGAAATTACAGTCTTTAGTTAGCAGCTAGAGCACCTGAAGAAACTCCTCGAGAGTTTCTCCACTCTTCTGTCATCATGTAGCCAGCAGGTGTCAAGAGAAAACTTAGTTGGTGGGTTTGACATACTGAGCCTTCAGTAAGCCGATTGTCTAGTCATAGGTTGCATAATGTTCAATGTAGTTACTCAAAGATCCGTGGGATGACATTGTTTGTTAATTGAAATAACTTTTGAAGTCCTTACCTAGGCAGGAGTGTGAGGAAGTTGTCAAAGGTGTGAAGCCAGTTGATCCAATCCTTGCTGGAGGTAGAGCTCAGATCTGTGTCAAATTTCTCAGGTTTTAAGAGTCATTCCATCAGTACTGTAAGTCGAAGTAGAGCTGACCTAACCATCAACCTCACCTTGTTTATGCTGAGAAGTCATTTGGTTCAGTGTGAAGATTGCTTCTGTGACAATAGTTTGTAACAGAGAGCTTCAACCAAACAACGTTTTAGTCGATAAAGTTGTAGTGATAGAGGACAAGGAATTTCCTTCAGAAATTAAGCTTTTATCGACTTAGAACTACCACAAAAAGCAGCAAACGAACACAATATTTACAATTAGGCAGTTAAAATCAAATGATCACATGCTAAAGGGAAAAAAAGAAAGAGTGGAGGCTCAAGAAAGAATCACAACACGCCATGTTGCCAAATGATACAGTCTGAAAGATTTTGGGTATGTATGAAAATTTCTCGACCATCCCCATCCACAATCCTGCTTAAGATACCCAGATAATCATTCTCATAAAGATGTGCATTTGGGTGTGTGGGGGGGGGGGGGGGGGCTAGGGGTGATTATACTATACATATATATCATGATTAGAGCTCACATTTTAACTTGCAGTGTAAATCCTGGTAGAGACTGTATTTGGACCATCACAAGCTTCTGATATGCTACTGACAGGCTGTGCTGAAATATAATCATGTTTATGATTAGTATTTTAGTCATATCTCCAGTGGCAGCAAATTTTGGTAACATGAAATTTGGTGTGGCTGACCAAAAGTGGTAGTAGCTGGTAAAATCATACTTCTCGCCCTTACCCTTTTCTCTCTTCAGCCCTGACTTCATAAACTAGTCAGCTATTTTCTAGAATAAACCTCTAAAGCATTCCAGTATCTATGCGACCTTTACTCCAGTAAATGCACCAATTATGGTACATACGTACTTGTGGATAAGTTAGGCTTTCTTTGGAGGATTATTATGATCAGGGAGATGTTCTGAAGTGATCAGATGATGGACAAGGAGCACAAGTGTTAATATGAACAGATTCATCTGACTTGAATCTAGTGTACATTTTATGGAACTTGTTTGTACATTAATTTGTTTTGTTGTGTAATATATTTGCTCTGAATAAAAATTCTCAGTTTGGGAAGAAACAATGATTGACAACTACATTTATAAAAGAAGTGGTTCATAGCTCAGCATGATCCAAAATCATACCTGAACTATATATAAACTGAGATCGCTCCAATTATAGGCAATCTTATCTCAGTTACATCATGCATATATGATACTTGTTGGTGCTGAATCTGCAACAACCTCACCTCAGACCTTACCTCTGAACTGGAACAGTTGGTCACAAAGTGTGGGATATGAGTTCTATTATATAATGCATTCTTGTTTTCTGGACAACATTCATTCCAGGAGTGAGCAGAGGTTCTGGCCGGAGGAGTAGGATCAGGAGGATTTGGCCAGGAGAGGAGCAGGAGGATCTGGGAACAGTTTCGAAAACATCTCTCACAGGCCAAGATGCAATGGTAGTGTTGGGTGGTAAACATTGAATGGTTCATTATAAACCAGTGCTAAACAGTGTCACCACAACTCCAGGGCCAGTTGGAATTAAGTCAGTGTAGATATACCAGGAAGCAGAGAGCTTGTCTCCTTTACTGATGGTGTATAGTAGATGCCAGGTGCACCCTGTAAGAGCTGGCTGTTAAGCAGGTGTCTGCATTAAGCATCTCATTGACTGCTACTTCCAGCATCAATTAACCATCAATCAGGACTCTGTCTCCTCCCTCTCGAAAGTCAAGCTTTCTTCCATTCCTGGTGTCTCGACAAATTAGCAGATTGGATGGACCAAGTCATGCCACTCTTCAGGCTCTAATCTCAACCATTCCCCATCCTATCCTTCTACATAGCTAGCCCACAACATACACTCAGGCAATTTGTCCTTAGAAATTATGTTCATTGGATTACTTGAATAAATGGCTTCTCTGTCACAAGCACCATTTTTTCTCTCGGTCTGCGTGCCTTGAAGCCACCCTTTTATGGTTAATGTTGTTGACAATAATATAAGCAAACCCTTGGAAATTAATGGCAATCATAATCTCATGCACGTTATATGTGTCACACTAAATATCTCACATATGTTACATGGTGTCCACCAAATATCTCACATGTTACAATGTGACATACCAGACATCTCTCATGTTACTTGGTATCACGAGTAATCCTTCTCTCTCATACCACATGTACCACAAACATTCCAACCTCGCAGCCGAATGGGATGGTTCCTTGTTGACCCTTTACCGAGAGTTTAGGGACAGCTGGAATGCTGCACCCAGCAACAAGCTTTACGACAAGGAGACCTCGCTCTGTTGCAAGATTGAGGAGGGGAAGGTGGAGTACAAGGCAGTGGTGGACCACAATAACACAGCCAAGGTTGATGTGCTCAGAACACACCTACCTCGGGTAACCAATCAAATCTTGTGCATATATGCTGTAAACTCTGCCCTTATGCATCATGGAGAAATATAATTCTCATGCATTTGCACCCCAGTAAAGAGAATATTGTTCCACTGAGTCTGTTTGAGGCAACAACAGGAAGTGGTTCTATATTTGGAATTGTATGGTCGGGTAAACCTAAACGAGTCTGACAAACTATTTACTTCACTGTGCTGTCCAAGGAGAGTCTTATTAAGGTATCGACTTGAGCCTTGTAACTGGAGTAAGCTAAACTAGACCTGTCATGGAGATGCCCTTTATGGACAAGGTGGTGTGCCTACTTCACCTCTGTGGCACATAATTAGAACATATGTAGAAAGTTATGAAGTGTGGCACATAATTAGAACTTAGAAAGTTATGAAGTGTGGCACATAATTAGAACATATGTAGGAAGTTATGAAGTGTGGCACATAATTAGAACATATGTAGAAAGTTATGAAGTGTGGCACATAATTAGAACATATGTAGAAAGTTATGAGGTGTGGCACATAATTAGAGCATGGAAAGTTATGAAGAGTGGCACACATGTAATTAGAATGGAGCATAAATGGAGCCTTTTTAGGAACCTTGGATACCTGCATGTTTTAGATGAGACTTGTGTGTCTTTGTGTGCTGTGTACATGTGTGCACCAGACCTGTTTGTTTGTGCTTGTGGGCGAGCTACGTACAACCAATAGATTAAAACAGTGGGCGTTATTTTCTATTAAGATTACAAAGGGAACTTGTTTTGTGGTTAGCACCAGTACACTCAAACATTTCTGATCCTCGATTATCCGAACCCGGTTAATAAAATATGTTAATGATCATCAACAGGGAAATTAGTTGGCTACTTCACCTCTCCATGTACTCTGATGTGTACAACAAGACAGCCTCTGGAGGAGGACTGTCTAGAGATTTGCACGTGAAAGCTGAATCCGCTTGCTATGTCTAGAAGGACTGTTATTGGGTCTAAGTTAGCTCTTCTTGCAAGATAGCCAGAGCAGCCACTTAAGCTGGACTTGCTAAAGAGTATGACTTTGGAAAGAGCTAAGATAACAGAGATAAAACAGAAAGAAGTCGGACTTTCAAAAGTTTGAAGAACCCTTGATAGTCAGGGGAGGATTTCAAGTTGTAATCCCATGTGCCTTGCTAAAGGCGACCAGCTTGAAAATGCTCTTATAAAGGGTGGCAGGCACTCCAGTCAGTGGACCATTGCTTAGAGAGAAGCTGCAGATCACCATGAAAAGTTGCATGAAGGAGAATCAGCCATTTACTGGCAGTGCTGGCTGGCCACTGATATTGAGACAGACCACCATGTGTTGCAGACAGTATGTGCTGAATCATCTGAGACATCACTGATGGTCCTTACAGGAGTGAGACATCTGGCATGCAAGTAGAGTCAAGATCACTGATGCAAACAACTCGTGGATCTTTTTTTGTGTGTGTAAATTGTACTGTGTACAGATTGCTTATGTACGTACACAATACATGCAACAGTACTACTACTGTAAATAAATGTATGAATGCAAGACCTACTGAGGACATAACAAGTTCTCGTCCTAGGACCAGGAAGTAAGCTGTTCACATCCCAGGACTCTGCAGATAAAAATCGTTAATGTTTTATAAACACTGAGAGTCAGTATTTTAATTAGTTTATAATGATATTCATGTTTTTTTCATGTCCGAATATTTTCTTCTATCCGAACAAGGGTAGGTCTCAATGGAGAGAAAAATGGGTTGCAAAATCAGGCACTCAGGTTTTGGTTACCCCCACTGTATAATACAGTAACTTGGGTAAAATGAAAAATGTTTTAGTATCTAAAGAGAGCACACAGAGAGCCTATCTTTTGAGCTACTTATCAAGTCCATACCATGAAGTTTGCAGAGTTAATGGAGCTATAAAGTGGTAACCACAATTTGTTTTTAGCACCTATATACTAGTTTATGGTTTAGGTCCACCTTTTAAACCGCAACATTTGTTAGTACCTGAAGAGAGCACACAGAGAGATTTATCTTTTGAGCTATCTATCAAGTAATGAGTATATATAGAATCTATGGAGCTCCGAAGTGGTAACCACAAGGTTTTGTATTTGTCCCACCTCATATGAACATAAGACTTATTTATTTTAAATCAATGCCAGTCATTCCTTAGTGTTAGTATTGGTCCATATCACAATCGTTATAGCCACTCAAGACTTAATGCTGGAAAATAGCAATCAAGAGGGAGTTTGGGGGCTATTCCATCCAACCTGCAGTTCCAAAAAAAAAGTGTCATGGCAAATCAAAAATTACCAAGAAAATATTATTGCATTGGTGGACCATATGAATGTGCACACATGTTGTCAGACCCTCTCACACTTAAATAACCAATACTTATGTACTTTCCCTTCGATGCTATTTTTATCTTGTAACAGGCTACTTGAGCTAATCACAAAACAAGTTTGAACACCTACTGATGTTCTGATCTTGGGATGAGCTTGGGAGACAGCTTGGATTAGAATGGCCTCAACTATTTTGCCTGCCATCCCCGCCTACCTCCTTGTATTTTAAAGAGCTCTATCTCGTGGTTACAAAATTGATATGCACAG
Organism: Cladorhizidae sp. MBARI D1340-BT2; assembly: GCA_028752905.1. Lineage (NCBI taxonomy): Eukaryota > Metazoa > Porifera > Demospongiae > Poecilosclerida > Cladorhizidae > Cladorhizidae sp. MBARI D1340-BT2. The sequence goes on along the minus strand of JAQNBH010000008.1, from coordinate 22,622,987 downwards.
GTTTCATGAATAAAAGTTACAGATCTTGATTAAAAATATAAACTTTTGATTAAGGTACATAGTGACTCCCAGCAAGCCTTAAATCCTTTGCTAAGGTAGTTACTCCCAGCAAGCCTTGATCTTTTGCTAAGATAGTGACTCCCAGCATGCCTGGAATCCTTTGCTAAGGTAGTGACTCCAAGCATGCCTTGAGTCCTTTGCTAAGATAGTGACTCCAAACATGCCTTGAATCCTTTGTAAGGTAGTGACTCCAAGCATGCCTTGATTGGTTTGTAAGGTATTAAACCAGCAGTGCCAAAACACACCTTGAAAGTGTATTAACCCCTTGAAGTTCATCTTCAAGAATAAAAGTTTCTAGGCTTGTTTGAATACCTGTTCTTCAAGTTGAATAACTTGCCCACAATTGATCCATTCTTGAGTGCTGCAGGAGCCCCCTAATTTTCCAATGCACTTTCACGACTATTTCCATTGCAGCAAAAAATTATGAGTAGAGGTACTTTTCGAGGACACAATCATGCTAACATATGCACCGCATTATAAGCAAAATTGCATCCAAGCTGCATATGCTGTGTTAAAGAATAAGCAGAGGAAGTGACTTCCGCTCAGTCCTGCTGATTGTTCGTGGAGTTCTGGCCCTGGGAAGCTCTTCCCAACTCCAAAGGAGACTGTAGGTGATCCTCTTCTAGACATCTGCTGTTCGGCGTGCAGAATTCTCCAGTACAATTGTGAAGTCCTTGAAGGAGGATGATGCTGACCCTGTATGGGTACAGTCAGCCAATAGCAGCAGGACATGATGGCCTATGTGATATATATAGTGCACGACAATGAATAAATGCAATGTTAGAAAAAAGTGTTGAAATGTCCTGAATCTCACACTTGCCATGGTTTCCCCGCCCACTGCTCAACTATTATTGTACAAAATTGTGACAAGTCACTTAATCTTGCCAGAGCCTTTTGACCATCGTCATCAGTCTTCTTCATCAGCTGAGTGCAGTCCCATGATGCTAATCACTGACTGCTAGGGATCTGTCTGTTGGTTGGCTGTCCTCCACCTGTCTTTCGACAGAACCTGATGGTGGGAAGGTTGTATCCATCCTTTCTGTTCAGTGACAGTGCAATCTGCATAATCCAGCTCTGCTGTCCCCCTATGTAGTTGTCTCTTCCTGGGGTAAACCCTCCGCTCCTTTAACCCACTCACCAGCAACGGTGCCATATGGCACTTACGGTTACATCAACTGAACAAATATGCACACCACTGTTTATGAGCCATGATTTTTATATCCTTGTTTCCTGCTCTATTTAAGCACCTAATTTCAAGTGCGTTACTTCATGGTAACTAAGTGGTGGAAATCTTGAAACATCGACTATTGGAAGTTACGACGCAAGAAACAACTAGCCAATTAAATCTAGCAGAAACATTTTTCTAATGGCAGGAGGTATTCTTGACTCATCTGAGGATGACTCTAGTGAGGAAGAAGATTGTGGCATCCATGCTGTACCTGCATGAGCCTTCTTGCAAACATGGAGCCTTGTATAAGTAGGCCACAACAGTTGTAAGGGCCTGGTCTCTGACAAGGAAGACATGGATGAAGAAGACTTCTCAGGTTTGTGAATGGATACTAACTCTAGTATTAACTTGGTAGTTGTCCAAAGGGCAAGTAACCCCCTCCACCTCCCCGCCCCCGCTTTGTGGACTAGTCTGTGGCAGCTTTCCATATAAATATATCCAGGGGTGATTTTGGTTGAAATTGTACACTGAATGAATTTTACATTCATGGTCTTGATGCTAGAGGATGGTGTTGGGGAACTAGCCTCCCTTGTTCTCCAACTCCAATCACAACTCAATTATATACATCAAGATGGGTCAAGTATTATATGCAATGTTGTATATACACAGTTAAAAATAATCATATCTGTGATACATAGTGCTATAGAGTACCTGGTCCATTTTTTGTTGAAGAAGAACAGAGTGTTTGTAAAGTACAATAACATGTTGCAATGTTGTGATGTGGACATAAATTAACCTACTGTGAAGGTCAAGTAGATATGATTGTAGTAATAACCCTTCCTTTGTCTCCAATATCTTGGCTACTTGTAGCCATAGGTTTGTATTTTTCGAACAACAAATTGCTGATGCAAAAGCAATAGATTCTGAATTGCATGAAAAATAACTATGTTCATTAGCAATATGACAAAATATTATGATATTCATACTGTGTGGTCAGGTGTGGCCATGAAAATAATTGACCCAATGTTTATTAAATAATGCTTCCTGTCGGGAAATGACCTGACATGCAGAAAAGAATCTACAATACCGCAAGAATCTACAACACCTGACCGCAATCCAATTACAGGGAGAAGATTCTGAAAGCTTCTACGACAGCAGATTGGTCAGCACTCAACCATGCCTCATTACTGGCGGAAGAGCACGAATATGACCCAACAATGATAGATAACAAGAGGAAAGAGAGATACAGCAAGAGAGAGAGAGAGAGTTAGAAAGTGGATAGAAAGACTTAAGTGGAATTATGTTTATCTGTTTTAGCTTTAAGTTAACTGCTAACCACTAAACCATTGTTGGTGAGGAAAGGCTGAGATAAAGCCTAGTGTAGTTGTTGGTCAAATTAGGTCTATAATTAAGAGTTGTGAGGCAACTAGGTCTACTAGACAAGGATTTGGCTTCATCAGAAATTGCTGGGGACATAAAGTGTGGGCCAGATTACTGACATTTGGTGGCAGCGGTGGGATCTCAATGGGAGAGCCCGGAACCAGATAGATAGCTAGAGTAGCTATGATAGTAAGAGAGGGTAAACAGCCCAGTGATAGTGCTAGAGGACTTGTGAGTGAGTACTCAGAAGTAGCTAGGCTATTATTATTATTGGGGGGAAAAAATTCTTTCTTCTGTTCACTCTCTTCTTGGAATGTCTTCTGAGGACCGTAAGGAGGGACGTCGAGTTGCCCAGAGTGCAAACCCGGAAAATTGGGTTAACCAAGGTGACTCCATGGACCTGATAAATTGGCAACATATGAGTGGGAGGAAAGGTGAGCTCAACAATAGATGCTTGAGTGGGAGACGAAGTTACTGCAGCTGGAAGAAATAGTACGCCAACCACCAGCAGCAGAAACCCCTCCACCCGCACCCAAGCTAACCCCACAGAAAATCAATGGGGATATCGATGATCCGGGAGCCTGCCTAGACACATATGAGGCAACTGCCCAAGCTGGACATTGGACACAGGAACAGTGGATGGCCTATCTTCAGAGCTCGATGTCAGGAACAGGGATATCAATCTTCTCTCCTGTTGATCAAGGGGACTACCTGACAGTCAAAGAGACATTCTTAACAACCTACCACAACATCACGACCGAGACCTATTGTCCAAGAGTCTTTGAACAGTAACTGGATAATTGGTTAAGAGGACACAACAATGGATTGCATCTTCCAATAAGTCACCAGAGATGACCATGTTGATAGAAGTGACTTTGAAGAAGTTACCAAGATGGTTGGAGGTGTAGATGAGGAACCTCGACCAGAACAGTTATGAAGAGCTGACAGAAGCGATAGTCAGACACCTGGGAAACCAGAGGAGGGCCGAGGACAGTCAGAGATTTCAGGACATTTTTAGGAGGAAAGCCCTTGAGGAAATCCCGGAAGTGGGAGACACAGTCATCATCCATCCACGCCCGAAGGATGACATTCCAGATCACATTCAGTAAGTGGGGAATCCTGTCCAAAGAAGTAAAGTCCATGGCATTAATGATTCAGGTGTGGAAGGAAAGGGCACATGAAAAAAGACTGCTGGGTGAAATTAGAAAATGTAAACTTTGGCAGCAGCACATATATTCGCTCAAATCTACCAAAGTAGACGAAGGAAGCCACGGTGAACGGAAAACCTGTGTGGTGGCATTACTAGACACTGGGTGTACAAAATCAATGATAGCTCCACGATGTTGAAAGTCGACACAGGCTGGGCTGGAAGATTCCATACACCACCACCAGCGCTAGAAGGTGTGGTTTCCTGCTGTGAGGATACAATTAATAGTCGATGGAAAGATGTGAGAAATGGCTGTGGGTGTGTCATACCACCTCACTGTGGACATGTGCTATGGTTCAGGAAGCTATTAAAAGAAGTCCTGGAGAATGAACAAGACCCAGTAGAACAGTTCATAGCACACTAAGCTAACCCAAGCCAACAAACTGAAAAAGGGAAGAATGTAATTACCCACCCTGTGCCAGAGGTGGATGACCAAGATCGAGCGATGGTACAGATGAAGAGCCAACAAGAAGTAGAGGAAACATTGAAGCAGTTACAAGAAGCAGATGAGTAATTATCCATGATTTGGAGAATCAAACCAAAGTTACTCCAGAGACGGAAATATACCAATTTCCATTCGACAATGATATGTTCCCATCAGAACCAAGACCGACAAGATCCAAACAATGACAAGAGAACCAGACCCAATTTGCAGATATTTCGTCCACTCATTTACTTCAGCTGGGAGACCCCACGTTGGAAGTCATGAGAAAACAAGCAGAACGAAAAAGTGGGTGTGTTCTTGTGGAAGAGGGGACTACTGATGAGAAAACCCTACGCAGATGGAGCAAATGATCTCATCATACTACTGAAATCATGCCGAACCGAGGCCCTCAGAATGGCTCACTGTTCCCCTACAGCCGGACACTTTGGATAGGTTCGAACACTAGATATGTTATGAAAAAGGGTAGATTGGCCACAAATTACTAAGGATGTAAGAGAAATGTGTCAGTCATGTCCCGAGTATCAGCGAGCAGTAGCTTCAACCTTACAGCATGCCCCATTACGACCCTTACCCATCATTAGTGTGCCATTTTTGAGGGTTGCTATAGACATTTTTGGGTCTTTAAAGTGAACCAAGAAGGGAAACAGATATATTCTGGTTATAGTGAATTACACTACTAAGTGACCAGAGGCCATCCCCTAGACACAGAGACCATCCCCTAGACACAGAGACCACGGTGGATTTTTTAGTGGAGGTTACTTCCAGATTGGGTATCCTGGAAGAAGTGTTAATGGATAAGGGGAGTAATTTTATATGCGCCCAGTTTTGTACTCTTACTGGTATAAAACAAATCAAGACATTCCTTGCCACCTGCAAATGGATGGAATGGTAGAGAAGTTCAATTCCACAATGAAGTGTTACTGTGGAAGCTGTCTCAGAAGAACACCCAGGAATGGGATCAATGTTTACCTTATGTATTTTGGGCATACCATGGGTACCCTACACCAAACCACAGGGTTACTCTTGTTCGGGCGAGTCATGAGGATTTTCCCCTAGACGTGCTATACAAACACTGGACAGAGAAGGAAACAGAACATGACATTGAAGTAGTGGAGTACCTGAGACTACTGAAGGACAAAATCAAAGTGGGCAGAAACCTCAGAAGAAGCGGCAAAATGGTCGCACAAGAAGTTTCACAATCGTAAGGCAGTGGAATGAGTCTTTGAAGAGGGCGAATACGTGCTTGGTATTTCAACCTATGAATGAAAACAAATTACAGAACGAATGGAGAGGCCCCTTCATTATTGTAAAGAAGCTATCAGACGTGACTTGCCAGATTGATATGGAACAAGGACCTAAGAGATATAGGAGGTTCCATATCAATGGCATCAAGGTGTGGCATTCCCCGGTGCAAGCCATCTTGAGAGCAGTGGAAGAAGGCATAGAGGACCTTACAGAATAGAAACAAGAAAGAACGGAACCAACCTTAACAAAATTGCAACAAGTAGAACTTACCCAGTTACAGGATGATGTGATTAGAGACAGGCTGGGAAGGACAGGGCTAATACAGCATATCATTAACACTGATGATGCAAGTCCAATTAGGTAACCTCCCTACAGGCTACCACATACCTTCCATGAATACCTCAGAAAAGAGATTAATACGTTACTGGACTAGAGATCATTCGACCTTCAAGAGTCCCTGGGCAGCGCCGGTGGTTTTAGTGCCAAAAAGAGATGGAATGAAACGTTTGTGTGTAGACTACAGAAAGCTGAATCTATTGACTCAAGCAGACCCATATCCAATCCCATGAATCGAAGAACTAACTGACGAGATTGGAGATGCCAAGGTACATCACAGCTCTAGACTTGACTAAAGGCTATTGGCAAGTCCCCTTGGAGAAGAACAGCCAAGCCTAAATTGTTGTTACCACTTGGGTAAAATATGAATTTACCACCATGCTCTTTGGGTTAGTTGGAGCTCCGTGGATGTTCCAAAGATTGATGGATGAAGTGCTTGACGGCACCCATCTATATTGTGCTGCATACCTGGACGATATCATAATACATAGCAAGACAAGGAAGGATCATCTTAATCACCTAAAAGAAAGTTTCAGTCGATTATGGACAGCTGGGTTACGTGCCATATGTGAGAAGTGCAAATTTGCCTGCAATCAATGTATTTATCTTGGGCACGTCATGGGACAAGGCAAAATCGGACCATTAACAGCTAAAGTCAAAGCAGTGGAAGATTTCATGCAACTCCATTATGAAAAAAAGATGTGATGGCTCTTCTGGGGTTGTGTCTATTATAGAAGATTTATACCGAACTTTTCAACTTTGGCAACCCACCTTTCAGACTTGACATACAAGGACAGACCAGTGAATGTACCTTGGATTTCGAAAGTGGAAAAGTCGTTTCAAACACTCAAGGATGCATTGACATCAATTCCAGTTCTGTCTATGCCAGTGTGGGAATGTCCTTTCATACTCCAAATGGATGCTTCAGCTACAGGGGTTGGATTTGTGCTCAGCCAAAAGGATGAGTTGGAGGAGGAACACCCTATTGCATACGGATCCAGAAAATGGCTACCTCAGGAACAACAATATTCTACAATCGAGAGGGAAGCATCCGCAATTGTAGAAGGAGTGACACACTTCTGAGTGTATTTAGAAGGGGAGCCTTCTCAAATTGAAACAGTTTTGCAGCATGCAGGGGCTTCCTATGCAGGGCCATAGAGAGCATGACCTCAAATCCTTCTGGAAATAGAGGTAACTTTCTAGCTTTGCTCGAATATGTTGCCAAGTACGATCCAATAATACGGGATCATCTTCAACCAGGAGAGAAGAACCAGCAATACACATCTAAAGTAATACAAAATGAAATTATAAGATTTATTGCGTGGAAAGCTTTTAAGTCCATTAAAAACCTAAAAATATTACAGCGTTATGGCTGACGAGATCACAGACACAAGCATGCAAATCAGGAAATTTTGTCTTTATGTATATATCCCATTTGTTGATCTTGGTCAAGCTCAGCCGCATATCCATGATTGAACTTTCTCCACCTCGAAAGGGCTACTAGAGAAAACATTGCTGCTGGTATTATTGATCTTCTCAATAAGCATGGTATTGAAGTTGACGATATGAGAGGACAGTCATAAGATGGAGCTTCAGCAATAGCTGGCACAAGAAGACTCAGGCTTTTATCAAGAAGAAGAATGCACTTGCTCATTGTCACTCACATGTTTTAAATTTGGCTGTAGTGAATCATGCTCTGTGCCTGATATTCGAATTACAATTGATGTCATAAATGAAGTGTATCTCTATTTTAATCTGATTCTTGAGTTAATTTTGTACACTTTTGCTCCAGAAAATAGAGTGCATAAACTGAAGGGTCTATGTAAAACTAGGTGGACAGAGAGTTAGAACTATTTCTCTCTCTTTATCAATATAATTATCATGTATGGATGCCATGTTACACTTTGATGAGTACCCGCAATTGCAAACTCGTGTCCAAGAATAAACCCCCCCCCCTTACTGATACTCTAGATCCGCCCCTGCATTGCCTTCTACTCCAAGAAGTTGCTCCCAGCAGAGCAGAAGTACTCAGCCACAGAATTGGAAGGACTAGCAGTTGTCTGCGCTATTGAACATTTTTCTTATTATTTGATATGCAAGCCATTCCGGCTGGAGACTGATCACAAGGCCTTGTCATTTCTTCAACAACAACAACAACAACAAACAAAGCACCTGAACGGGAGATTAGCAAGCTGGGCCTTACGACTGCAGCACTACTCCTTCACCATCTCCTACAGACCGGAGGCTAAGAACTCCAACGCAGATGCTCTGTCTAGGCAAGCTTGGCTAGAAACTAACCAAGATGGCCTTCGGCCTCCACAAGAGGGGGAGAGTGTTAGGCGTGAGCCCTAACAGGGATACTAACCCTGGACATATTAACTAGTGTGAACCATAGATGAATGGATTGGTTAATTAAGTGTGATCTCATATTAGCTCAAGATTATTTCTGTCTGTTATGTTTGTGTGTGCTTGTGTGGATGTCATGTCATGTCATCACCCCACATGTCATCTTCCCACATGTCATCACCCCATTGGTTCCTTGTAAGTGTACATTCCTAAACTGGCAGGCTGTAACTTATTTAAAGGGGCAGCCTAGCTGGCGTGGGCAGATTTCCTACTTTCTTCTAAATTACAACTTGGAATTAAAACTCTTAAACGTCTAGAACTAAAGTATGTAAAGCTTTGCTTCTGCATGCGTAATCAGAGGAACAGGATCAATCTCATTATCGTTGTCATCATTATCAGTTTGTTCAAGGCTAGGCCTTTTGGCAATAATACTCTCCACAATAACGTTGCTTTCACTGTAACAAGGTAACTCAGCATCTATGTTATTGTATTCTTCCCCATTGTTAATCTCTGGTATGTTAAAACTAAACTCATCATTTTCATCTATCACACTAGGTGATAAAGTAAAGAAGCCAGCTTTTCAAAAAAAGTCGATAATCGTAGCTTCCTTTACTGCCCGCCAACTTTTGGCAACAAAACTCACTGCTTGAAGGATTGAAATCTTAGAGCTGACATCAATTGCAGTGGAGGATGGGTTGAGAATGTTTTCTTCTATGTATGCCAGGTCATATGCACAAGTTCTTTACAATAAAGAGTCTTCAAGTTCTTTATGATACCCTGAAGTGGTATTGGGTGGCAAAAACTCTAGTTGAATATTCTTTAGTGTGCGCTTACATGAGGGTGTGCCAGTATAATTGTCAACAAGCAAAAGGATCTTCCGATTTACTTCGGTAAGGTCCGAGTCCCAAGCTGCAAGCCATTCAGTAAAGATTTGAGAGGTCATCCAGCCTTCTTGTTAGCACGATATGTGACAGGTAGATTATCTACATTAACATTTTTGAAACACCTTGGCCTAAGACTCTTATATACCTATGACAAGGAGTTTACATTTATCAGTTCCTGTCAGATTTGAACAGCAAAGAACTGTGATCCTTTCTATTGCTTTCTTAGAACCACTTAATTTTTCATGCCAATAGCAAAGTGAGCCATCAGGTGTGGCTCGGTAATACAGCCCTGCATTATAGACATCATTAGGTCTATATTCTTCCAGTAACCCTGGTAAAATAGTGCTTGTCCACACTTCAGCACTTTTAATGTCTGCACTTCCCTTCTCTCCATGTGCCCGTTTGTACCTAATTTGATGTCGTGCCTTCCAGCGTGAAAGCCAACCTTCAGTGGCAACAAAATTAGGATGTCCTAACTTTTTGGCTAAATCCTCTGCCTTCTCCTTAAGAATAGGCCCACTCAATTTCTGTCCCTTACTTGTCAGTACAAACCACTGATTAAGAGCAGTGTCTACCTCTGGTACTTTACCTTTACAAATGCGTTTCAACTTCTTTGCTGTCTTGTGACCATGACAGGAGACCTCACACCAATGTGACAGTAAGAGTGCTTCTTGGGATTTTAAAGCTTTCAGCAAGCTCCCTCTGACTTGAATTGGGAGGGTTTTTTTAATACTTTGTCCAACACTTCAATCTTCTCTTGTAGTGAAAGTTCCTGTCTCTTGGCCATGAACTAAGCAGCAAAACCCATCAAGAGTGGCCCAAGCATCAGGAGATCTTGACCCATTTAGCCAGATTTTTTGGTATGTGTATGTATACAAATGTTCTGTCCTGGGCCAAAATGGCTCAGTTATCAGGAATGTTCATTTATCCAGTGGTCCATTTAAGTGGAGTGCACTGTAAGACCTTTTCTCAAACCCTGCCCCCTTGTTTTTTAGAATGAAAAAGGGGTAATGTAAAATTAGCTTTACAAATGCATGGTCAATTCAAAACAAAAATAAAAGCAATATTCATGAGATGTTTCCATAACAACCCAAATTTAAGCCCACACAATTTAAGACACAAAGAACCATGTTTTTACTGAAAATGATTTGTTGTAACTCATTTATGTCAAATGGAAGTTTATGGCTTCTTGCACTATACGCGCCCGCGCGTTAATTAAGACAAATCACTTCTTCAACGTTTACGTTTTGGGAAGCGCTTTTTGACCAGCTAAGCTATGGCTGCCTCTAAGAGAAGAAGCTACCTTTCGGACAAGGATGACACTAAGAATGTTGTGGTGAGCACCAATTGTAACGTAGGTAGAAAAGGTTACTTTTGAACTAGCTAGCTGATAGAAGCTATCTCCAGAATCGATATCGGCTAACTTTTTTTGTTGCCAATCCTGCTAGTTGGCTAGCTAAACACAACTCCATTTTCAACAGATTCAGTTCCCTGGATGAGGTATTTGTGGTTAGATGTTGCTGCTGATGTAGCCTACGAACACCCATGCTTTGACACTGAAAATAGTGCAACCTGGTGGCTGCTCCTCCTATAATTGACACTGGTTTGTATATTTGGTGTTTTTAGGAGCATTTTGAGAGAGTTCAGAGCAAAATGGAAGAAATCATCAGGCAATCAAAGGTACCACAAGCATTAAGTGACCATAAGGTACTGATCCAGACTCCATTTAGAATATTACCAAGAAACTGTATGTGAGAAAAGTGGCCAATACCGTTGATGTTAGATATGTAGCAGCACTGTAGTTGAAGTGCCACTGCATGCTCTAGCATATAATATACTGCCATGCAGCCACTATCCATTATTCTTAGCTGGCACTAGTGCAGTTTAAAAATGTATATATACCCTCCTCTCCCAAGAAAACTTCATTGCCTTATGAAACTCTTAGACACTTGTTGTGGTAGTCCTTGTTTGGAAGCTGCTACTTGTCCCAGAGGTTGCTGCCATATTGTCTTAACCTTAACCAGTGAATAGGTCTACCAGCTATTGGTTTTGTAAGCTATTGGTTTTGTAAGTACCACCTAAGTGCCAGTGCCTACTGAGTGTGTGTGTATGTGCATGCGTACATGTGGTGTGCAGTGTGTATATTTATAGTGCCACATGCCACTGAGTGGTTCTTATTATTATTGGCACTATATTTATAATATTGAGAGTATTTCTTATCATTGGGTCCAGGAATGTTTAACCCCTTCACCGGTGTAAAAAAACTGCCATATGGTGGGGGTTGGGGGGGGGGGGCGGCGGAGGTAAGGACTTCTAGGCAGTTAGTTTGTTTTAACACAACCAATCTCAAGTGGCTGGCTCCATCAGACACTTATCTCACCACATGTGCCAGTAAGTGGCTGGCTCCATCAGACCCCTGGCTTGGGTTGGTTTGAAGACGCTATCAGGAAACTTCGCTGTCTAGGGTCATTTTTTAACTTAACAGTAAGCCTAAAGCATAGCTCTAGGGCCTGGGAAAATCTCTAGTCTGTAATCGTTAATTGCTAAGGTGAAATGAGACAAGCATCGCAGCTGAATTGATGGCATCTAGGTATAACGCTACAGAAGCATTGACGGTACTTTTTGACGATGATTTCGGGCTGTTAGATGGCGAACTGAGTGTGAAAAAGGAGAATAAGTCTCTGCTTGCTTGTGGGAGCCTAGTTTGAACCATACTGCAGTCAAGACACTGAGCAGAGAAATAGAATCAGCGTGAGTGAATATTCCCTCCCGACTCTGCCAACTTCAGCACAGAGATAGAGGAGGAAGGAGAGAGTGAAGAAACCAATAAAAGACTGTTCATGGTAAGCCTAAACTATCTAGCAGTTAATAGCAGTGAATATAATTTATATCTTGAATTTAGCAGAAGAGAACTAAGAGCAAAACTAAGAGCAAAACATAATTCTTTCTGGGTGGAGTTTGTGTGTGTGTGTGTGTGTGTGTGCGTGTGTGAATGTTTGTGTGTGTGTGTTTCCCCCCCCCTTTTTTTCAGGTTAGCCAGTCAGAGCAGCCATTTCTCTGGTCTGTCTGGTGCCCCAGCCAAGTAAATCTCTCAGTGTGGTGGTGTGATAATGATATTCATATCCCTGTAATCAACTTGTGGTTTGTTGCTAGGCAACAATTTTCAAGGATTTCACATTCTGAAAATATATGGTTGCTAGGGAGTTTAGTGATTCACAAACCTATGATATACAACTACCTTTACAGCTGCAGTCGTAAGCTTCTAGACCACCGGTGAAAGAGTTAACCTCTGCCTCCAGGCTTTCATTATCTGTTTCGCATTCATGGATTTAAGAGCTGATTCAAGTTCCATTAATGTAGATCATTTTGTGTTCTTGGCCCCGGTTCCAATCTCAAATTTTGAATATTCTGTCTGTACAATGGGCCACTTTTCTCAGGTCACATCCTAGTTGATCTAGTGTAGAATTGTCAGATCATTACACACTCTGTTCTCCTGCTCACTTTGCTTGTAGTGGCAAGTGTTATTGTTGTTTTTGTTGTTGTTGACAACCGGATTTTAATTAGCAGTTTATAGACTGTATGAAGGGATGTTTTCATTGGGTCGATGGTGAGTATAAGGAGAATATTTGTGAATTCTGTAGCCTACAGTGGAAGCCACGCCCATACTCTATGTCCTACATAATTCATGGTTTGGATTCTTACCTTGAGAGCCACAAAGATGTAACCACCTGGAAAATATATCTGTGTTCAGTATGAACGATACTGAACATGAATTCCTTTCTCGATGAGTATACAGCAAACTCTGGTATTGAAATTGGTTTCCTAAGCACTGTTGAGGGGGCTTCAATATTAAAGGAGCTGTCATGTGCTATCGCACATTATCTGTCGTGTCTTGAGAAGTACTTTGCTAAAAATCAAGGGAACTCTGTCTGACTTTGCCATTTGTACCCCCCCTCCCCCTCCCCTCCCCCGTTTTTGGTGATCAGTATTTCTTGCTTAGTTCCTGTTCCTCCCTGGACTTAGAGCAGAATTAGTTTCCTTGCAACGGCTTGCATCTCTGCACCAACATAAAGCTGCATTCCACTCTCACCAGCATGCTCCGTGGTGGCCACACTGTGGGTATAAATCTCGTTACAATGCTTCCTGTAGTATACTAAGTATCCTTGCTATATCTTCCTGTAGTATACTATGAGACCATGCTATAACTATTCTAGTTGCCCATGCTATAACTTCCTGTAGTATACAAGGTACCCTTGCTGTAACTCGCTTGCTATAATTTCCTGTAATGTAACCCTTGCTATAATTTCCTGTAGTATACTAGGTACCCTTGCTATAACTTCCTGTAGTATACTAGGTACCATTGCTATAACTTCCTGTAGTATACAAGGTACCCTTGCTGTAACTCGCTTGCTATAACTTCCTGTCGGCAGTGCTATAACTCCTTCAAAAGTTTCAAGGCCTCATGTTGTGCGGGAAGTTAGAGTCGGACATCAGACGTTTACCGAACATCTCATATATTTGTCCAACAAAAATCTATTTGCTCTGTCAAAATGTCCAAGCAACACTAATAATCTAGAATACACCCTATACACATAACCACGAGTGTACCGAAACATCAGATGCCACACCCTCTGACACAGGAAGTAATGGGGAGGAGGAGGAAGAGGTGAAACTGTTACTTGATGATTTGAGTTATATGCAAGTTATAATTTTTCAAAAAAAAATTGATGGCAGATCAAAGTCTTGAGAATGGCAGAACGAATTTGTTATTACTGGACAAATTGTCCAAACAGGTTTTGCTTGTAATTTTCCCTCACTTCTCCTGTTCCCACATTCAAAGGCGCTGTGCTTATTTTACTTTCCAGCTGTTGTCATCTGTTCTGAAGAAGAAGGTGAGTGTGGATAAGGACCATGTGAAGGCTATCCAGAAGATGACGCAGAGCATTCATGAAGACACTCACATCCGCCATCTGGTGTTTGAAGGGTATATAATAGTAGCCTTGTATGTGGTGCAACACAATGACATACTAAGTAATGACATAATAAGTATAATGACATAATAAGTAATGACATAATAAGTATTCTCTGTAAACATATAAACAAATGAAAGAAAAACAGAACCTGTAGAGGGACTCTTCAATACTGTTATACATGTACACTGTATGTATGTACATATGTATGTATGTACACATCCTATCATCAGTGGGTATGAAGGGAGAGAAAAGAGAGAGACACAATCACACAGAGTACAAATGTGTGCACTGTGTGTGTGTTGTGTGTGTGTATGTGTGTGTATGTTGTGATGTGTGTGTGTGTGTGTGAGTATGTTGTGTATATGTGTGTTGTGTATTTGTGGGTGTTGTGTATTGTGTGTGTTGTGTATTGTGTGTGTTGTGATGTGTGTGTGAGTATGTTGTGTGTGTGTGTTGTGCCTGTGTGTGGGTGTTGTGCCTGTGTGTGTGTATATGTATGTTGTGTGCTGTGTGCATGTGTTCTAAGTTGTGTTATAATGGCATAAGTGTATGCATTTGTAAACTACAAAACAACAGCAACGAAGTTGAGTAATTTTGATGTCAGGATGTGGTTGAGTGTTGTGTTATGATTAAATGCAGAGCTATGGATGTCTACTGGAGCAACATCAAGGACAAGCTAGCAGCGGAGGCTATGCGTGTGTCCAGTGTTGCCTCCACGCTGGAGCAACAGGCACTGCAGCCGCTGCAGGTTTACGTGTTGGCCGACCTGGATAAGAGATTCCACGCTCTCATCCAAGACGGCCGCAGGTTGGTCAAGGATTATATGACAGTTAGGACTTCTCTCATCAAGACCAAGGAGAAATATTACAGGTGATTTCACACACACATGCACACACGCATGCACACACACACACACACACACACACATGCACACACTGTTAATGTTGTTGTTGGTACCAGATGTTTGAAGTGTCCAACTACAAATGAATTAGCTGGGCAGCTTGAGACCAGTGGTGCTCTGTTACCGAGTAATTGCTGTAACTGCTGTGCTACTCTGTTAAACAGCTTAATTAACCAACCCTAGTTGTAATACTTGCTTGTTAAAACTCACCATTGTCTACAAGTACATGTAGCTGTATAATTAGTTGATGATTTTGGCTTTCATGGTTCCAACAGGCCCTCCCTAAGGGAGCTACAGCAGAGACTTACTTAGGGTGAGTAGTTCAGCTACCTGGTTGTGTTTGGAAGGGAAGTGGGGGGCTTTGATCTGCCTTGATCTGCCATGAAAAGGAAGACTGGAATACTGGATGGAGTTCACTACTATGAACCCCCCCCCCCCCCCCCCCCCCCCCCCCTCCCCCCCATAAATGAGAGGCTTGTGTGGTATTCATTACTAGCAGCTGCCATGGTTACAGCTGTGGTTTGTAGCTAATACATGTGTATACAGTATCTTGTACACAGCACTGGGGCCTCTTAACAGTTTTAGATCCAGGTATGTAATGTAGGGACAGCTGATTGGGACCCAGCCAATCTTGACTATTTTCTTCCTGCTGTGGGGCCATAAAATTGAATGGACCCTTCAGCATTCAGAGGGTTAAAACATCTGCATGCATGTGGAAGAAAGAGATGGCAGATTCAGCCCCCCCCAAGAGCCAAGAAGGCCAAGAGAAGTGCACCTGTTAGCTTTCATTTTTGCACTTCTTTAAAGAGGATACATTTTGAAGTTTACCTGTAGGAATTGGTTAATGATGAAACAGAATTAGGAAGGGAAAAAAAAAAGGAAATTGGCGTTATTTATGATTTCCTCTCTCACATATATATTATATAATACATGTGCACGTGCTTAGAGAAGCTGTTGGTAATCTCAGGCTCAGCTATAGATTACAGTTAATTACTTACTGCCTGAGGCTGGGCAAAAACTTTGCACTTGGGGATATTTGGAGGATATCCATGAATATCGCAGGGGTTGTCCTCTGGGACCCACTTGGGACATCCGTGGATATAGGCATGGGTTATCCAGTGGACACACTTGGGGATACCGTGGGGGCTGATCTCCCTGGGAAAGTTGGACAAGATGTGACTCGGAGCATGACATGGAGAACACTAATGATATTTTCACACGGTTATCCTGGCATTATTTTTGCAAATTTACCAGTAGAGTATAGAAAGGTCGAGATTAAAATGTGTTGGTGGTCCACTTACAATGCAAATACACAAGAATCCCGATTATACCATCTGTAGGTGGAGTTTGTGGGTGGAGTCATTAGCCCACATGGAATAAACTCGAGTTTTATACATCGTGTTTAGGCTATGTCAGCTTTCAAGCTGAGATGTGTGGTCCAGGCTGCAGCTTTCACGCTGAGAGGTGTGGTTCAGGCTGCAGCTTTCAAGCTGAGAGGTGTGGTCTAGCCTATGGCAGCTTTCACGCTGAGAGGTGTGGTCTAGCCTATGTCAGCTTTCAAGCTGAGAGGTGTGGTCTAGCCTATGGCAGCTTTCATGCTGAGAGGGTGTGGTCTAGCCTATGGCAGCTGTCACGCTGAGAGGGTGTGGTCTAGGCTATGGCAGCTTTCACGCTGAGAGGTGTGGCCTAGGCTGCAGCTTTTATGCTGAGAGGTGTGGTCTAGGCTATGGCAGCTTTCACGCTGAGAGGTGTGGAGTATGCAGAGAAGACTAGTATTCCCATTCCAATGATTTCAGGACGAGCAATTGGTGTTCTGAGTGCCTCAGTGTCTGCTGGGAGAAGCGAAGAATGGTGTGTTGCTTTGCTTTGCCATGCACAAACTACTCTGCCTAATAAGGCTCAGGAGTCATCTTCAACCTCTATCACATGTCTTCTTCATCAAATCCTCTATCATCTGCTATCATCAAATCCTCTATCATCTGTTGTCTTCTATCATCGAATTCTCTATCATAAGTCATCAAATTCTCTATCATCAAATCCTCTGTCATCAAATCCTCTATCATCTGTCATCTTCTATCATCAAATCCTCTAAAACTTGGCTCTTTCACATTCAACTCATCAGCTTTCTTGGTGTCCTTAATCCATCTGTCTTCAATGTTTCAAGTGTTTCAGTCATTGACACCAACACCTGTTGACCTGCTGCACACATACTGAAGTGCCATGCTAAGACTCAGAGTGGTGAAGGAGAAGTTCTCGCAAATCCTCCATCATCAAATCCTCTGTTATCCTGTCATCTCCTTTCGCTTTCTGTCTTCTTCCATCCTCATTAATCATCTTCTATTTGCTAAGAACTGAGATCACAAAAATGGGAGAGGTGATCTCAAACAGTTCCCACGGCATCCCTGGACTGCATACAGCAGTGAAAAGGTGAGCACTAGCTTAGCTTCCCCGCACCTGCAAAGATTGCGAAGGAGAGAGGCTTGCTGACATAAAGCTGTCCTACATTTCCAGCTGAAGCCCATGGATGCAAGGTCTGCAGCTGGTGGCACTTATAGTCGCTTCAAATAGATTTGGGGTCAGTCTAAATACTGTCCTTTATGTTGTGATGTGATGTAGTTACGGATACAAGCAGTGTGGATGGGGGTAGTCAAACTGACTGTCTAAACAAAAGCTGTTTGGTGGTGTAACTCGCAGGACAAGTGCCATCGAGCTAGAAATAGAAATGGTCGTGTGGTCTTATGAAGATGACTTATTCAGGAAGTGCTTAACATTCCGCACTGTTGGACCCACTGCACCCCCCACCCCCGCTTCTGTAGGATAGCTCTATTTTGTCAGCAAACCTCATCATACAGTGGAAGTGTTCTGTAATTAAAATCCAGCTTGTCACATGATAGTTATTTGCACGCGCTGGCTACAAGCCATAGATGATTGGCTGCGGATGGGTAGGCAAAAAACTAGTGTGAGGTGTGAGAGAGAAGTTCTAGTTAGTGTGAGGTGTGAGAGAGAAGTTCTAATTAGTGTGAGGTGAGAGAGAAGTTCTAGTTAGTGTGAGGTGAGAGAGAGAAGCTCTAATTAGTGTGAGGTGAGAGAGAGAAGTTCTAGTTAGTGTGAGGTGAGAGAGAGAGAAGTTCTAGTTAGTGTGAGGTGAGAGAGAAGTTCTAGTTAGTGTGAGGTGAGAGAGAGAAGTTCTAGTTAGTGTGAGGTGAGAGAGAGAAGTTCTAGTTAGTGTGAGATGTGAGAGAGAAGCTCTAATTAGTGTGAGGTGAGAGAGAAGTTCTAGTTAGTGTGAGGTGAGAGAGAGATGTTCTAGTTAGTGTGAGATGTGAGAAAGAAGTTCTAATTAGTGTGAGGTGAGAGAGAGAAGTTCTAGTTAGTGTGAGGTGAGAGAGAAGTTCTAGTTAGTGTGAGATGTGAGAGAGATAATCTAATTAGTGTGAGGTGAGAGAGAGAAGTTCTAGTTAGTGTGAGGTGAGAGAGAGAGAAGTTCTAGTTAGTGTGAGGTGAGAGAGATAAGTTCTAGTTAGTGTGAGGTGAGAGAGAGAAGTTCTAGTTAGTGTGAGGTGGGAGAGAGAAGTTCTAGTTAGTGTGAGGTGAGAGAGAGAAGCTCTAATTAGTGTGAGGTGAGAGAAGTTCTAGTTAGTAGTGTGAGGTGAGAGAGAGAAGTTCTATTAGTGTGAGATGTGAGAGAGAAGCTCTAATTAGTGTGTGGTGAGCTCTAATTAGTGTGTGGTGAGAGAGAAGTTCTAGTTAGTGTGAGGTGAGAGAGAAGTTCTAGTTAGTGTGAGGTGAGAGAGAGAAGCTCTAATTAGTGTGAGGTGAGAGAGAGAAGTTCTAGTTAGTGTGAGGTGAGAGAGAGAGAAGTTTTAGTTAGCGTGAGGTGAGAGATAGAAGTTCTAGTTAGTGTGAGGTGAGAGAGAGAAGTTCTAATTAGTGTGAGGTGAGAGAGAAGTTCTAGTTAGTGTGAGGTGAGAGAGAGAAGCTCTAATTAGTGTGAGGTGAGAGAGAGAAGTTCTAGTTAGTGTGAGGTGTGAGAGAGAGAAGTTCTAGTTAGTGTGAGGTGAGAGAGAGAAGTTCTAGTTAGTGTGAGGTGAGAGAGAGAAGTTCTAGTTAGTGTAAGGCGAGAGAGAGAGAAGTTCTAGTTAGTGTGAGGTGAGAGAGAGAAGTTCTTGTTAGTGTGAGGTGAGAGAGAGAGAAGTTCTAGTTAGTGTGAGGTGAGAGAGAGCATCCAGAGAATGCTGGATTCAGTTGCCAGGAACACGTCAGTCTATGAGTCCACCTCCAAGAAAATGTCGGAGCTGTGGGCTATTAGAGAAGCTGGCACTAGTGCACAACCAAAATCAAGAACTTGTTGCACAGATATGGAGAGGTTTGTGTATGAGCTTAGCCAGCGCTGGACAGGCTTGTATGTGTTTGTCAAGAATGCAAGGATGCTAGTTAAGGCTGACTAGCTCTACAGGAACTAAGCTTGAAGTATGATAGCCATATTATATGGATAACCTTGTAGACAAAGGACTGGAACAGGTGAGGTGTGCTTGTCTAGACAGCATTTGTTCATATTCTTGAACATTATGATAAAAAGGAAGCCAAGGGAACTCTATGCTTCAGCAGACATGGCCGCCATCATGGCTTCAGTGAACGACAGTGGATGATGTTGTAGCCATGAAAGTAAGACAGCCCAACAGTATTAACCAGAGGCTGGCACAGTAGTCTGGTAGTGGACAGGCCTTTACCAGTGAGCAATCCTTATGCCAGTGTGGACAGGTCTTTACCAGTGAGCAATCCTTATGCCAGTGTGGTCGTCTTTACCAGTGAGCAATCCTTTACCAGTGAGCAATCCTTATGCCGGTGTGGACAAGTCTTTACCAGTGAGCAATCCTTATGCCGGTGTGGACAGGTCTTTACCAGTGAGCAATCCTTATGCCGGTGTGGACAGGTCTTTACCAGTGAGCAATCCTTATGCCGGTGTGGACAGGTCTTTACCAGTGAGCAATCCTTATGCCAGTGTGGACAGGTCTTTACCAGTGAGCAATCCTTATGCCAGTGCGGTCGTCTTTACCAGTGAGCAATCCTTATGCCTGTGTGGACAGGTCTTTACCAGTGAGCAATCCTTATGCCGGTGTGGACAGGTCTTTACCAGTGAGCAATCCTTATGCCAGTGTGGACAGGCCTTTACCAGTAAGCAATCCTTATGCCAGTGTGCACAGGTCTTTACCAGTGAGCAATCCTTATGCCAGTGTGGACAGGCCTTTACCAGTAAGCAATCCTTATGCCAGTGTAGACAGGCCTTTACCAGTGAGCAATCCTTATGCCAGTGTGGACAGGTCTTCACCAGTGAGCAATCCTTATGCCAGTGTGCACAGGTCTTTACCAGTGAGCAATCCTTATGCCAGTGTGGACAGGTCTTCACCAGTGAGCAATCCTTATGCCAGTGTAGACAGGCCTTTAACAGTGAGCAATCCTTATGCCAGTGTGGACAGGTCTTTACCAGTGAGCAATCCTTATGCCAGTGTGGACAGGATTTTTCTACATCCTTCAGCACCAATGCCTGAGGAGCAGCTTATGTTTATGTGCAGTGTGGACAGAACCTAACCGCTCAGATACCTTGCCTTGACATTGCTTTCTAGTAGGAAGTACTCCCTGCTGTAGCTCTCCTGCTCTCTGGACTATCCTACATAGGAAGCACCTGGACTAAGGTGGGGTTTTACGATTTCCACTCCCCCCAGTGCCTAGCTGCACAAGTTATGGGGGGGGGGGGACATAACCTTTCCTAGGACAACCTAGATAGGTAGTTCTGAGATCAAGCGCCTGGGTGGGAGGTTTGTGTGTGTGTGGGGGGGGGGGGGGGGGGGGGGGGGGGGGGATGTATACAGTATGTGCACTGGGACACTTGCACCCCATTCCAGGACTATCCTGGGATCTCCCTAGGGCCCCAACCCTGGAGTACATCCTGGCTGTTAGTCCTAGCATCACCCTAGCCCTAGAATACCCTTAATCCTAGTATATCCTGCCATAGCTTATCCTTAGCCCTAGCATACCCCTAGGCCACTGCTACCCCTAGAATACCCCTAGCCCTAGCGTATCCCTAGCCCTAGCATACCCCTAGCCCTAGCATACCACTAGCCCTAGCATACCCCTAGCCCTAGCATACCCCTAGCCCTAGCATACCCCTAGCCCTAGCATACCCCTAGCCCTAGCATACCCCTAGCCCTAGCATACCACTAGCCCTAGCATACCCCTAGCCCTAGCATACCCCTAGCCCTAGCATACCCCTAGCCCTAGCATACCCCTAGCCCTAGCATGCCCCTAGCCCTAGCGTACCCCTAGCCCTAGCGTACCCCTAACCCTAGCGTACCCCTAGCCCTAGCATACCCCTAGCCCTAGCATACCACTAGCCCTAGCATACCCCTAGCCCTAGCATACCCCTAGCCCTAGCATACCCCTAGCCCTAGCATACCCCTAGCCCTAGCATACCCCTAGCTCTAGCATACCCCTAGCCCTAGCATACCCCTAGCCCTAGCATACCCCTAGCCCTAGCATACCCCTAGTCCTAGCATACCTCTAGCCCTAGCACCCCTAGCCCTAGCATACCCCTAGCCCTAGCACACCTAGCCCTAGCATACCACTAGCCCTGGCATACCCCTAGCCCTAGCATACCCCTAGCCCTAGCATACCCCTAGCCCTAGCATACACCTATCCCTAGCGTACCCCTAGGCCTAGCATACCCCTAGCACACCCTAGCCTACCGGCAGGGGCGGATCCAGCAATTTTTAAAAGGGGTGAGGGGTGGGGTTGTTGTGGCCATACATTTAACCACACCCACACATTGCGACCACATCCTTAACCACACCTACATATAGTAGGCCATGCACCAACACCCACAATTCATCATATCATAATAAATCAGTTGTCAGACAAAGAAACAAATGCCCGACAAACTTTATCTACAGATATTCGTTCCCCATAGTGCATGGCAATAACAGAAAGATCTGACATACACTCCTCACTCATAGTGGATCTCAAATAGGTTTTTATTCTTCTCAGAAGCGAAAACGACCTTTCTGCCTCAGCACTAGAAATGCGTAGTGTGCAAGCAATTACTAGGAAGCAGTGAATATTAAGGAACGAATCCTTATCACAAGCACCAAGAACTAAGAGCAGATTATCTGGTAGATGAGTTTCCGTATCAGAATAATCAAATACATGTTTCTTGCTATGCCAGAGAACATTCCACCTTCTAAGCTCATTTCCCAGTGACATTGGAAATGGAAGGTCACCTTCCCAATAAAGTAAACTTCTTTCAAACACACACTGGTCAACAGATTCTGTCACAGAAGCACTTTTTGTTATAATAGAGGGTACAAGGTGGAGCAGACCATTAGTATGACACTGATCTTCTGAAAATCTCTCCTTCATTTGACCCAGGAGAGAATCCAAGAGAGGGATGGCAATTGCTCTTTTATAGTGCTCCTGTGGGCTATAACTTGGGACATTAGTACGGTTCTGCTGAAGGCTCGTCTTTCTGGGAACACATTCATAAACACCAATGGCATCACAAGTGGAAGGATCTCAGAAATGTACCAGGAACTGAATATTTCATCAATGTTATCTAGTAGTCCTGATATTTTCAATACTGGAATCTACCATCTTGTAAGCGTTAACTACATGATGATCTTGCTTCTGTCATTTTGAAGCCAGTGGCTTCACTTCATCATTGTGACAATAAATACATGTGACAATAAATACAGCAATGGATTGAAAGTAAGAAAGTAAAGACATCAATCCTTGAGCTTTCACTTTTGTTTCTCTGTCCCAATTCCAGCTTTTGTCATCCAAAAGCAAATGTTGATACTCACTGGGTGAAATAATAGCATCCAAAAAGGTCACAAAACATTCATACATCTCCAAAAATATTTCAAAACAAGTATAATGCTCCACCCAACGCATCTTACAAAGACCAGGAAGCTTAGAACGTCGAGATGCTGACAAATATGTATCCAAAGCTCGCTAAAAAAAACTTTGTCTCTTAGGACTATTGTTCAAAAACAAATACGACTCATTAATCATGCCAATGACGTTCCTTACTTCTTGGACCTTGCATGAAGCTGCAATAGAAAGGTTGAGAGAGTGAGCAAAGCAATGAGTGTGCAAAGCCAGAGGAGAAATTTGCTTGATCTTTGCTTGGACACCAGCTATTGCAGAAAACATCACAGCTGCTCCATCATAAGCCTGACCACGAATGTTACGAGCATTTAAGGAGATGGAAGAGTGTGAAATGGATCCCAAGAATGTTTCTGCAATTGTAGAGGCATTTGCTCTCCAACATTAATGAGATTAATTAGGTACTCCTTAACATGAGGCTTTTGTGGAGTAGTTAGATCAACAATACCCCTAGCCCTAGCATACCCTAGCATACCCCTAGCCCTAGCATACCCTAGCCCTAGCATACCCTAGCCCTAGCATACCCCTAGCCCTAGCATACCCCTACAGTAGCCCTACGTGTAGCATATACCTAGCCCTAACATACCCTACCCCTAGCATACCACTAGCCCTAGCATACCCCTAGCCCTAGCATACCCCTAGCCCTAGCATACCCCTAGCCCTAGCATACCCCTAGCCCTAGCATACCCCTAGCCCTAGCATACCCCTAGCCCTAGCATACTCCTAGCCGTAGAACCCCTAACCCTAGCCTAACCCTAACTCTAGAACACCATGTAGTGGTTCTACAATACTCCTAGCCATAGAATATCCCTACCCCTGCATACCCTCAGCCCTAACACTGATTCCCGGATCCTCTTTGTATTAGTCGGTCACCTATAGGAATACCTGTAGGTATTTCAGGAATCCCAGGAATTGGAATTGTGGGAAAGATTATGGCAGTGTTGAACATGCATGATTGCACAGACTCAGTTCAATATCACAGAGAAGCATACAGTACCATACATGTGACGAAAGAAGAGGAAATCTTTGTCCAGCACAAGCAATAAAACAAACAAACAAACAAACACTGCCTAGTCAGGAGAGGAGGGAGAACTGGATGGTCAGTCGAGGAGAGAGAACTGGCTGCATGGTCAATTGAGGAGGGAGAACTGGCTGCATAGACAATTGAGGAGAGAGAACTGGCTGCATAGTCAATTGAGGAGGGAGAACTGGCTGCATGGTCAATTGAGGAGGGAGAACTGGCTGCATAGTCAATTGAGGAGAGAGAACTGGCTGCATGGTCAATTGAGGAGGGAGAACTGGCTGCATAGTCAGGGGCGTATCTAGGAATTTAAAGGGGGGGTTTCCATCTCATGCATGTGAAGCTTGTAAAAAAAAAATCACCTGGCCACAACCACTTTTATCTGACTGTGCCCCACAATAGTTTATAGAACATACAATTACAGAAATGATAATTAATGTTGCGTTAATGACTTAAAATGTCCTGGAATAACATTCTTCGAGGGTGTTGACGAGCAAAAATGTTAAGAATAGTATCTAGGTCAAAGTTAAAGCCATAGTGGATGTGCAGTCCTGATAACCTTTGTTGCCCCATAGTAGTAGTACGCAAGTAGGTTTTGAGTCTTCTAAGTACACTGACACTACGTTCACATTCATAGCTGGTTACGGGTAGAGTACAAACAATATGGAGTAAGCAGTAAATATTTGGAAACATGCTCTCATTTGCACAGTTCAAGGCCTGGGATGGAGTTTGGGGCAATTCTGATGAGAAACTCCTTCATTTAGATCTCCACAAATGGAGTTCCTGTTCAAAAGATGAAGGACTTGGTTCATAGAAATCCAAAAGTTCCTTTATCAAATTAGACTCACCCTGAGTGACTGCATTGGTCATGAATACAGATGGAACTATGCTCAAAGTTCATACGGCTTTCTTTTGTGTTTCAGAAAAATGAGTGTGAATATGTGATATCATCTCATCCAGAAATGGAACAGAAATAGATCTTCTGTAATAATCTTCCAGAGTCGACAGGTACATTGCTTCTACTTGTTTGCCTTGCACATAGAAGTGGAAGAGATGGCTGTGATGCATTGATTTTTTGTGCCTAGAGTAACTGCAGAATCAAACCATTTCTTGTGATGAGAATTAATGCTGTCACAAACTTCATGTAAAGTGTAAAGTAGTCTCGACTAAATTTACCTCAGTACAAGCTTTGCAAATATCTTGCAAACAGCACACTGTTAAGCCTTTTATGTAGCCTACACCACCTCAAATGCCATAAGAAACTCAAACTGAGTTGTAGCTGTTAAAAATGATGCAGCTTTCTGAGCAGACTCTCTGTTCCAACTATCTTCAGTACTGATTGTCTCCAAGGTACTAATAACAGCTGGTACCATCTTCGAAAAGACTTCATAGGCCTCTATTCTAGCTATATACCCAATGGGTCTTGCTAAGGCTTACCAGTTTCTGTCTGTTAGTTGTTCCCAGTGGAAGTTCACTGATCCGTTTTTCTAGTTCTGCTTCCCTCTTCAGAGAAAACCTAAAGAAAAGGCATAGCTCCACAAGAGTTCCTTAATTTCGAATAGCTTGGATGTTACATGCTGCTACAACGCAAAGATTCAGTGTATGAGCCGCATAGTGAACATAGACTGCTTTTGGATATTGTTTCTCGATTAGAGCAGCAACTCCAGGATACTTGCCAGCCATGTTGCTGGCACCATCATAGCCCTGCCCACGTAAATTATTTGGTGGTCTAAGGCATAATTTTGTATTGCATTTAGGATGGTTTTAGAAACAGCTACTCCAGTGGTGCCATCTTTGCGCAAAGAATAAATTCAACAAACTCTTCTCACATTTTCCGAGTCAACATATCGCAGGACTAGAGGAAGCTGCTCTTTATTAGATCCATCAGCAGCCTCATCAGCACACATAGAAAAGTACTTTGCTAACCTAACCTCCTGTAGAATTTTCTCTCTTATCCATTCCACCAATGACTGCAATCAGTTCATGCTGAATGATTGGGGCATGATATTGGGCATTTCTGGCTGCAGAAGCAAAGTGGTCTGTCAGAACTGCATCACCTGCTTCAACACAAAATTGAAGCAAGGCTAAACATTTTCCAGGATTTGCATCACTTCTCGGTGGCCACAAAGAGCTATGTTTTGCTTACCACAAAAAATGATCATCTTGAGAATAGCCTCCCAATTCTTCTGAACTTGAGTGTTGCTGTATGGAAAGCTGGCCTCCTACCATTTGCCCAGTAAATGTAACAGTATCATCCATAGCTGCTCTGTGTGATTTCTGCAAGCTGTGTTCCTTGAGTGTGAGTGTTTGCTTTGCTCGAGTCAAATTAGTCATTGGAACGGTGACCAGCTGTCCAAGAATAGATCGATCCTTGGTGAAGAGTAAACAGCTCATACAGAAGCCACCATTGCATGAAACATAGTAGCTCAACCAAGAGTACTCTTTCAACCAGGAGTTCTGGAAGGATCTAGACTTTGAGTACTCACTTTTAGTAGGGAACTTGAAGTCACACCCTGGTCTAAAGGTATTCTTCAGAAGCCAAAGCTTCTGGTCATTGCTAAGAATTCTGATGTCCTCAAGTTTATAGTTTCCTAAGTCAGCCCCAGGAGGACATGCATGCACCCTAGCAGCTGATACACACACCCTCTAATACACACCCTTGACCTGACACATTTCCCAGATCATCAGGAGAGAGAGACTGAGTAGTACTTCCCTTTGATCTTGAACTCTGACTTTCTTAGGATCAGTAGCAGTGCTACTGTCAGACTCACTGCTTGACACTGACACCCCAAATGACAGAATGGATATTTGCCTCTTGGCCATGTCACAGCTTTACTACAATCTCAAATACAGTGCACCCTCCTGGAATAGGGGCTGGGCTAAGGTAATCCTATAAGAAACTCACTAATATTCATAGGCTTGCCAGTTCCAAGCAAATAGTTTTCTACAAGAAAACAGCTGCTTGAGTACTGTCTAAAAGTTTTATGGTTTGTAGAAGTAAATTTATGAGCCTCTAAAGGCTTAAATTTGCAATACAAGAGTACACTATAGTCCACATTTATATGTAGGACTAGCAAGGATTGATGCTAGCTGCAGCTGTCAAATGGCTTATGGGTGTGGCTTGTACTCAGGGGGGGTTTCTGGGCAACAGGAAACCCCCCCTAAATACGCCCCTGATAGTCAATTGAGGAGAGAGAACTGGCTGCATGGTCAATTGAGGAGGGAGAACTGGCTGCATAGTCAATTGAGGAGAGAGAACTGGCTGCATGGTCAATTGAGGAGGGATGCATAGTCAATTGAGGAGAGAGAACTGGCTGCATAGTCAATTGAGGAGGGAGAACTGGCTGCATGGTCAATTGAGGAGGGAGAACTGGCTGCATGGTCAATTGAGGAGAGAGAACTGGCTGCATGGTCAATTGAGGAGGGAGAACTGGCTGCATGGTCAATTGAGGAGAGAGAACTGGCTGCATGGTCAATTGAGGAGGGAGCACTCGCTGCATAGTCAATTGAGGAGAGAGAACTGGCTGCATAGTCAGTTGAGGAGGGAGAACTGGCTGCATGGTCAATTGAGGAGAGAGAACTGGCTGCATGGTCAATTGAGGAGGGAGAACTGGCTGCATGGTCAGTTGAGGAGGGAGAACTGGCTGCATAGACAATTGAAGAGAGAGAACTGGCTGCATAGTCAATTGAGGAGGGAGAACTGGCTGCATGGTCAATTGAGGAGGGAGAACTGGCTGCATGGTCAATTGAGGAGAGAGAACTGGCTGCATAGTCAATTGAGGAGAGAGAACTGGCTGCATGGTCAATTGAGGAGAGAGAACTGGCTGCATGGTCAATTGAGGAGGGAGAACTGGCTGCATAGTCAGTTGAGGAGGGAGAACTGGCTGCATGGTCAATTGAGGAGAGAGAACTGGCTGCATAGTCAGTTGAGGATGGAGAACTGGCTGCATGGTCAGTCGAGGAGAGAGAACTGGCTGCATAGTCAATTGAGGAGGGAGAACTGGCTGCATAGTCAATTGAGGAGGGAGAACTGGCTGCATGGTCAATTGAGGAGGGAGAACTGGCTGCATGGTCAATTGAGGAGAGAGAACTGGCTGCCTAGTCAGTGCAGGAGAGCTGGCTGCATAGTCAGTAATGAGGTATAAAGTGTGCTTGTACATGTAGTTAGTACCAGTAGCTGTCAGTGTAGAGCAGATGCAAAGTTACATTCTGACACTAACGTACTCAATTCCTCTACATGACTTAACCTTTTTTTGTGAGATCTTCATCATGCAGAATTACAGTATGAGGTCCGTGTGGAGGCGCAGCTTTTCCTGTTTCAGCACCAGCTATTTGAGCTAATGTATTGGCTTGCTGTCCTCAATATGCTTTATTTCCTGGAAGGAGTTGAATTTCGCTCAATCATTACTACATGTTGTTCCTCACACAGCAAGCACACCTCCCAAGCTCCACTCCCCTGCTAGCAGCATCCACACACAGCAAGCACACCTCCCAAGCTCCACTCCTCTGCTAGCAGCATCCACACACAGCAAGCACACCTCCCAAGCTCCACTCCTCTGCTAGCAGCATTCACACACAGCAAGCACACCTCCCAAGCTCCACTCCTCTGCTAGCAGCATCCACACACAGCAAGCACACCTCCCAAGCTCCACTCCTCTGCTAGCAGCATCCACACACAGCAAGCACACCTCCCAAGCTCCACTCCCCTGCTAGCAGCATCCTCACACAGCAAGCACACCTCCCAAGCTCCACTCCTCTGCTAGCAGCATCCACACACAGCAAGCACACCTCCCAAGCTCCACTCATCTGCTAGCAGCATCCACACACAGCAAGCACACCTCCCAAGCTCCACTCCCCTGCTAGCAGCATCCTCACACAGCAAGCACACCTCCCAAGCTCCACTCCTCTGCTAGCAGCATCCACACACAGCAAGCACACCTCCCAAGCTCCACTCCTCTGCTAGCAGCATCCACACACAGCAAGCACACCTCCCAAGCTCCACTCATCTGCTAGCAGCATCCACACACAGCAAGCACACCTCCCAAGCTCCACTCCCCTGCTAGCAGCATCCACACACAGCAAGCACACCTCCCAAGCTCCACTCCTCTGCTAGCAGCATCCACACACAGCAAGCACACCTCCCAAGCTCCACTCCTCTGCTAGCAGCATCCACACACAGCAAGCACACCTCCCAAGCTCCACTCCTCTGCTAGCAGCATCCACACACAGCAAGCACACCTCCCAAGCTCCACTCCTCTGCTAGCAGCATCCACACACAGCAAGCACACCTCCCAAGCTCCACTCCCCTGCTAGCAGCATCCACACACAGCAAGCACACCTCCCAAGCTCCACTCCTCTGCTAGCAGCATCCACACACAGCAAGCACACCTCCCAAGCTCCACTCCCCTGCTAGCAGCATCCTCACACAGCAAGCACACCTCCCAAGCTCCACTCCTCTGCTAGCAGCATCCACACACAGCAAGCACACCTCCCAAGCTCCACTCATCTGCTAGCAGCATCCACACACAGCAAGCACACCTCCCAAGCTCCACTCCCCTGCTAGCAGCATCCTCACACAGCAAGCACACCTCCCAAGCTCCACTCCTCTGCTAGCAGCATCCACACACAGCAAGCACACCTCCCAAGCTCCACTCCTCTGCTAGCAGCATCCACACACAGCAAGCACACCTCCCAAGCTCCACTCATGTGCTAGCAGCATCCACACACAGCAAGCACACCTCCCAAGCTCCACTCATCTGCTAGCAGCATCCACACACAGCAAGCACACCTCCCAAGCTCCACTCCTCTGCTAGCAGGTTCCACACACAGCAAGCACACCTCCCAAGCTCCACTCATCTGCTAGCAGCATCCACACACAGCAAGCACACCTCCCAAGCTCCACTCATCTGCTAGCAGCATCAGTGGGTGTTGTTCCACACACAGCAAGCACACCTCCCAAGCCCCACTCCTCTGCTAGCAGCATCAGTGCCACACACAGCAAGCACACCTCCCAAGCTCCACTCATCTGCTAGCAGCATCCACACACAGCAAGCACACCTCCCAAGCTCCACTCCCCTGCTAGCAGCATCCACACACAGCAAGCACACCTCCCAAGCTCCACTCCTCTGCTAGCAGCATCCTCACACAGCAAGCACACCTCCCAAGCTCCACTCCTCTGCTAGCAGCATCCACACACAGCAAGCACACCTCCCAAGCTCCACTCATCTGCTAGCAGCATCCACACACAGCAAGCACACCTCCCAAGCTCCACTCATCTGCTAGCAGCATCCACACACAGCAAGCACACCTCCCAAGCTCCACTCATCTGCTAGCAGCATCAGTGGGTGTTGTTCCACACACAGCAAGCACACCTCCCAAGCCCCACTCCTCTGCTAGCAGCATCAGTGCCACACACAGCAAGCACACCTCCCAAGCTCCACTCCTCTGCTAGCAGCATCCACACACAGCAAGCACACCTCCCAAGCTCCACTCATCTGCTAGCAGCATCAGTGGGTGTTCCACACACAGCAAGCACACCTCCCAAGCTCCACTCATCTGCTAGCAGCATCCACACACAGCAAGCACACCTCCCAAGCCCCACTCCTCTGCTAGCAGCATCAGTGCCACACACAGCAAGCACACCTCCCAAGCTCCACTCCTCTGCTAGCAGCATCCACACACAGCAAGCACACCTCCCAAGCTCCACTCATCTGCTAGCAGCATCAGTGGGTGTTGTTCCACACACAGCAAGCACACCTCCCAAGCCCCACTCCTCGGCTAGCAGCATCAGTGCCACACACAGCAAGCACACCTCCCAAGCTCCACTCCTCTGCTAGCAGCATCCACACACAGCAAGCACACCTCCCAAGCTCCACTCCCCTACTAGCAGCATCCACACACAGCAAGCACACCTCCCAAGCTCCACTCCTCTGCTAGCAGCATCCTCACACAGCAAGCACACCTCCCAAGCTCCACTCCTCTGCTAGCAGCATCCACACACAGCAAGCACACCTCCCAAGCTCCACTCATCTGCTAGCAGCATCCACACACAGCAAGCACACCTCCCAAGCTCCACTCATCTGCTAGCAGCATCCACACACAGCAAGCACACCTCCCAAGCTCCACTCATCTGCTAGCAGCATCAGTGGGTGTTGTTCCACACACAGCAAGCACACCTCCCAAGCCCCACTCCTCTGCTAGCATCATCAGTGCCACACACAGCAAGCACACCTCCCAAGCTCCACTCCTCTGCTAGCAGCATCCACACACAGCAAGCACACCTCCCAAGCTCCACTCATCTGCTAGCAGCATCAGTGGGTGTTCCACACACAGCAAGCACACCTCCCAAGCTCCACTCATCTGCTAGCAGCATCCACACACAGCAAGCACACCTCCCAAGCTCCACTCATCTGCTAGCAGCATCAGTGGGTGTTGTTCCACACACAGCAAGCACACCTCCCAAGCCCCACTCCTCGGCTAGCAGCATCAGTGCCACACACAGCAAGCACACCTCCCAAGCTCCACTCCTCTGCTAGCAGCATCCACACACAGCAAGCACACCTCCCAAGCTCCACTCATCTGCTAGCAGCATCAGTGGGTGTTCCACACACAGCAAGCACACCTCCCAAGCTCCACTCATCTGCTAGCAGCATCCACACACAGCAAGCACACCTCCCAAGCTCCACTCATCTGCTAGCAGCATCAGTGGGTGTTGTTCCACACACAGCAAGCACACCTCCCAAGCCCCACTCCTCGGCTAGCAGCATCAGTGCCACACACAGCAAGCACACCTCCCAAGCTCCACTCATCTGCTAGCAGCATCAGTGGGTGTTGTTCCACACACAGCAAGCACACCTCCCAAGCCCCACTCCTCTGCTAGCAGCATCAGTGCCACACACAGCAAGCACACCTCCCAAGCTCCACTCATCTGCTAGCAGTATCAGTGGGTGTTGTTCCACACACAGCAAGCACACCTCCCAAGCTCCACTCCTCTGCTAGCAGCATCCTCACACAGCAAGCACACCTCCCAAGCTCCACTCATCTGCTAGCAGCATCAGTGGGTGTTGTTCCACACACAGCAAGCACACCTCCCAAGCCCCACTCCTCTGCTAGCAGCATCCACACACAGCAAGCACACCTCCCAAGCTCCACTCATCTGCTAGCAGCATCAGTGCCACACACAGCAAGCACACCTCCCAAGCCCCACTCCTCTGCTAGCAGCATCAGTGCCACACACAGCAAGCACACCTCCCAAGCTCCACTCATCTGCTAGCAGCATCAGTGGGTGTTGTTCCACACACAGCAAGCACACCTCCCAAGCTCTACTCCTCTGCTAGCAGCATCAGTGGGTGTTGTTCCACACACAGCAAGCACACCTCCCAAGCTCCACTCATCTGCTAGCAGTATCAGTGGGTGTTGTTCCACACACAGCAAGCACACCTCCCAAGCTCCACTCCTCTGCTAGCAGCATCCTCACACAGCAAGCACACCTCCCAAGCTCCACTCATCTGCTAGCAGCATCCACACACAGCAAGCACACCTCCCAAGCTCCACTCATCTGCTAGCAGCAT
Organism: Cladorhizidae sp. MBARI D1340-BT2; assembly: GCA_028752905.1. Lineage (NCBI taxonomy): Eukaryota > Metazoa > Porifera > Demospongiae > Poecilosclerida > Cladorhizidae > Cladorhizidae sp. MBARI D1340-BT2. The sequence goes on along the minus strand of JAQNBH010000008.1, from coordinate 22,590,513 downwards.
CAGTGGGTGTTGTTCCACACACAGCAAGCACACCTCCCAAGCTCCACTCCTCTGCTAGCAGCATCCTCACACAGCAAGCACACCTCCCAAGCTCCACTCCTCTGCTAGCAGCATCAGTGCCACACACAGCAAGCACACCTCCCAAGCTCCACTCATCTGCTAGCAGCATCAGTGGGTGTTGTTCCACACACAGCAAGCACACCTCCCAAGCTCCACTCCTCTGCTAGCAGCATCCTCACACAGCAAGCACACCTCCCAAGCTCCACTCCTCTGCTAGCAGCATCAGTGCCACACACAGCAAGCACACCTCCCAAGCTCCACTCATCTGCTAGCAGCATCAGTGGGTGTTGTTCCACACACAGAAAGCACACCTCCCAAGCTCCACTCCTCTGCTGCCACTTATGCCATATTGGGTGCAGTTCCATGCAGACCATTAACCTCTCAATGAACTCTCAGTTGACATAATAACGTTACAATAACCTTCTCAGTAATCTATTTGAAATGGTATTCTCTCCGTTTGGACTATCTAGCCTTCACACCTCCTGTAAAGTCAAGCCTTCACACCTCCTGTAAAGTCAAGCCTTCACACCTCCTGTAAAGTTATTTGGCTGCCTCAATCCCGCAAGCAGGCTGCATGTAGGGCTGTAAAAAGAGATCGCTCCAATTATATGCCATCTTATCTAAGTTACATCATGCATGTATGATGTGGATCTACAACAACCTGACCTCAGACATCACCTCTGAACTGGTTTACGAGGTCACAAAGTGTGGGATATGGTTCTATTGTAGAATGCATTCTTGTTTTCTGGACGGCGTTCATTCCGGGAGTGAGCAGAGGTTCTGGCCGGGAGAGGAGGAGCATGACAAGAGAGGAGCAGGAGGATCTGGAGCAGTTTCGACAACGTCTCTCACGGGCCGAGACACAACGGTTGTCCTGGGTGTTGATTGAATGGTGTTGATTGAATGGTTCATTATAAACCAGTGACTGTTAAACAGTGTCAACACAACTCCAGGGCCAGCTGGGTAAGTCAGTGTAGATGTTCCAGGAGAGAGCAGGAGAGCTAGTCTCCTTGACTGATGGTGTAGAGTAGATGCCAGGAAGAAGCAGGTGCACCCTGTAAGAGTTTGCTGTTGAGCAGGTGTCTGCATTAACCACCTCATTGACTGCTACTTCCAGCATCAATTAATCATCAATCAGGACTCAGTCTCCTCCCTCTCGAAAGTCAAGCTTTCTTCCATTCCTGGTGACTCGACAAATTAGCAGATTGGATGACCAAGTGCATGCCACTCTCCAGGCTCTACTCTGCAACCATTCCCCATCCTATCCCTTCTGCATAGCTAGGCCACAACATACACTCAGGCAATTTGTCCTAAGAAATTGAGCATTGTGGATTGGATTACTTGTATAAATGGCTTCTCTGTGTTAAGCATCATTTCTTCCTCTCAGTCTGCATGCCTTGCAAGCAACTTTTTGTGGCTAAAGTTGCTCGTGTTTAAGGATATTTGGGAAAGAATTGGCCAGTTATGATAATAATATAAACATACCCTTGGAAATTAAAGGCAATCATAGCCTCATGCATGTTATATGGTGTTGCAACAAATATCTCGCTATGTTAAATGGTGTCACCAAATATCTCATTATGTTACATTGCATCACACCAACGTCTCACATGTCACATGGTGTCATATCAGACATCTGTCATGTTACTTGGTGTCACGAGTAATTCCTTCTCTCTCGCACCACATGTACCACAAACATTCCAGCCTCGCAGCCGAATGGGAAGGTTCCTTGCTTGCCCTTTACCAAGAGTGTGGGGACAGCTGGAACCCTGCGCCCGGCAACAAGCTTTACGACAAGGAGACCTCACTCTGTCGCAAGATGGAGGAGGGGAAGGCGGAGTACGAGGCAGTGGTGGACCACACCAACACAGTCCAGGTTGACGTCCTCAGCACACACCTACCTCAGGTAACCAATCAAATTGCTCCTTTTACTTGTGCATATACGCTGTAAACTCTGCACTTGTGCATCGTGGAGAATTATAATTCTCATTCATTTGCGCCCCTGTAAGGCGAGTATTGTTCCACTGAGTCAGTTTGAGGCAACAACAGGAAGTGGTGTATGTTGCATATGGTCGGGTAAACCTAGACGAGTCTAAATAACTATGTACTTCACTGTGCTGTCCAAGGAGAGTCTTCAGGTATCGACTTGAGCCTTGTAACTGGAGTAAGCTACACTAGACCTGTCATGGAGATGCCCCTTATGCACAAGTTGTGGCTACTTCACCTCTCCATGTCCTCTGATGTGCACAACAAGGCAGCCTCTGACCGCATGAAGAGGAGGGAGTGCCAGTGGCAGAAGCCATCTTTCTGATAGCAGAGTCGAGAGCAGAGAAAGTTGCTAGACGCTGCTACATGGTAGAAATTGTAGACATCAGGAAAATAGCGCATCGGCAGAAATTGAGCAATGAAAGTTATGAAGTGTGGCACATAATTAGAACATACTGTATGTAGAAAGTTATCAAGTGTGGCACATAATTAGAACTTAGAAAGTTATGAAGAGTGGCACATATGTAAATAGAATGGAGCCTTTTTAGTTACCTTGGATACCTGTATGTTTTAGATGAGACGGGTGTGTCTTTGTGTGCTGCATAGGTGTATGCACCTGTTTGTTTGTGCTTGTGGGCAAGCTATGTACAACCAACAGATTAAAACTGTGGATGTTCTTTTCTTTAAAGATTACGAAGGAAGTATTTGGTGTACTGTTAGTGATGTCCAGTTCCACCAAGGATTATCTGTTGTCATCCATGGATGTCCAAAGGTCCAAGTTGTCGTGCACCTACATGTATTGAGTGGATAAGGGCTGGTCACCCTTTTGGCAGTGGTTATGTGGTGCTGAAGCATTCTTGGTGATTCTTGAGGGCTAGAGCAGTGGTTGCTAGAACATTCTTGGTGCCATTGGTTAGTGGCACACTAGGGATGATCTCGGGATATCCAGGGGGAATAGGTTAGTATTAGGAGGGCAACAACTTTTAAATTTGGATCTCTAGTAGGATACCCATGGAAGTGCTGGGCCCCCTTTATTTGTGGTCTTCAGCACCTGTGAAAGTGGACCAGGTGGGCTGTTTGCATTTCCATGCATGTTCATATGCAAGCTTCCTGGTGTCCACCCCTGTAGCTCAGCCATCTTTAATGTGTAGTTCATCATCAGTCCTGTTGAACGATCACTGTCCTAAATAGAACAGTAGGAGCAGTCACCACTGGAGTACAATCTCGCTTAGTTCAACCATTATCCCCCTAATAAGGAGTGACTGAAGGAGAAACATGTAGTATATATATATACACTGCACTATGTTATTCTAAGATCTGGAATCTCTTCATACACCCTAGGGATATAATTTTGTTTGCAAAGGATCGAGTCTTTATTGGGTTTACTATATGACTGGATAGTGTACATTATTGGTTATGGCAGGAGAAATTGTTGCAGCGATTCAAACTGACTGTCTGCGAAGATTAGGACGTCAATATCAGGGGGGTAGGCAGGGGGGGGCCATGGCCCCCCCACTTTTCGATCATTCTCATTAAACAGCACATCAGGGCCTCCCCACTAATTTCAGGCAAATTCGAAAGATCATTCAGTTCTTTACGACGTCTAAAGTCTTACTTGAGGTTAACAATGACCCAGACCCGGCTCAACAGTGTTATGATATTATCAGTACACAAAGAGGACACTGATCAACTGACATTGGCAATGCATTTGTTAGACAATTACACCACAGGGAAAATATTTTTGGTACATTTTTACAATCAGATGTGTGGAGTCACATTCTTACACTATTCTATTATATTCTATTAACTGTTTGTTCCATAAGCCATATTTGGGTGGGTATGTTGTAGGTGTGACTTTATCTAGTCGTTGTGGCTTAGAATGGCCCCCCCACTTAAAATTTGCTTCCTACCCCCCTGAATATGGCTTTAACCTGTTTTGTGGGTAGTGCTGGTACACTCGGACATTTCTGAACCTCGATTATCCAAACCCGGTTAAAAATAGTACTAAAATGTGGTAATGGTCATCAACAGGGAAATTAGGGGCTGGCTAGAGGTTTGCAAGTGAAAGCTGAACCAGTTGGCTATGTCTAGGAGTGTTATTGGGTCTAAGTTAGTTCTTCTTGCAACCACTCAAGCTGGACTTACAAAAGAGTATGATGTTTGAAAAAACGAAGATAACAGATAAAACAGCCTGACTTCCAAGAGTTTGCAAGGACCCTTGATAGTCGGGGGAGGAGTTCAAGGTGTAATGCCATGTGCCTTGCTAAAGGCGACCAGCTTGAAAATGCTTTATATCTCTTACAAAGGGAGGCAGGCACTCCAGTCAGTGGACCATTGCTTAAGCAGAATTCCATGAAAAGTTACTTGAAAGATAATCAGCAGCACCATCATTTACTGGCAGTGCAGGCTGGCCACTGATGGTATATAGACAGACCACCAAGTGTTGCAGGCAGTATGTGCTGAATCATCTGAGACATCATTGATGGTCCTTACAGGAGTGAGACCTCTGACATGCAAGGAGAGGCAAGATCACTGATGCAAACAACTCGTGGATCTTGTAGTAAATTGTACTGTGCTAGTGGTCAATAATTGCTTATGTACGTACACAATACATACAACAGTACTACTGTAAATAAATGTATGAATGTGTGCGTGCAAGACCTACTGAGGACTTAACAAACTTCTCCTCCTAGGACCAGGAAGTAAGCTGCTCACATCCCAAGACCCTGCAGATATAAATCATTAATGTACTCACATTAATGTACTCTGCGAGTCAATATTTTAATTAGTTTATTATGATATTCATGCTTTTTGCATGTCCGAATTTTTTTCTCTATCCGAAGAAGGGTAGGTCTCAATGTGTTCAGATATGTGAGGGTCTACTGCACTGTACCATGTTACAAGATATAACTGCAACTGAAGAAGTTCGTGTTAATGACTGCTGACTCGACTCCTTGGAAGAGGTCACCCTCTTCAAAGTCATGGAACACTCCTGTACCTGTCTGAAGTTTAGAGTTTTATTTTATAGAGCAGAGAAAGGAGAAAGGGGTTATTTTCAGGTTGGGTTGGGTGAGGGGAAGGAAACAAAGTAATTTTTTCCGTACTCCCCCCCGCCCCCCCCTATCCCCCCCACCCCCCACTGCGCACACGCAAAGATAACCGGAACCATCAATTCTTTACAAAGCTCTTTCTTTGTTCTGGGAAATAAATTATTCTGGGAAATAAAAACTGTATCCTTCTATTACAGTGCCATACAGGAATTTCGGCGAGGATGACCTCTTCAGAGGAGTCATGTCGGAACATTAGGAAATTGATATTGAGGGTGGGGGAGAGCATCTGACCACATCTGACCAGGTGGCTTTATTATAAAGGACCGTATCTTTGCACACATTCACGAATTTCACGCTGTGGTCCTGATTCATGTACCAAAATGGCACCCATTCAATATGCTCGCAATCGTGTCATTGTGTTTTGCTGTGCGTGTTTTTCTGCAGGGTAGAATGTCAAGTGAAGTCACACCCACAAACTCGTTTCCATTTGCTATTTTCCAGCGTCCAAGTCTTGACTGGCTATAGCAACTATAATTGATGGGCAATACAAACACTAAAGAATGACAGGCTTTGATAAATTTTTATTGGTCGACTTATATTGATGTGGAGCAGGTTCTAATAGAAGCACTAACAAAACACTGACAAAACCTTGTGTGCTTACGACTCTGGAGCTCCTTGGATTCTGTAGACTTCACTATATGAACTAGGTGCATGCTCAAAAGATATATCTCTGTGTGTACTCTGTTTTGATACAATTTTTTTTTGCACTGGTAAAACCGTTACCTGCAGCCAAAGTGAGGCACCTCAAAATCGGCATGCCTGAATTGACTGCACTCGTGGTTTCCTGATTGGTAGCCAGTTATCTGTGGCTAGAGGAAGCCCTACTCATTGGGCGCAAAAAACGTGTAACGAAGTAGGCAAACGTGTGCACTGAAAATTGCAATTGGAATTTTTCAAATTTTCAGCACCCACTCTTGCCTGCATCAGCACCTTTTATCACCTAATGAAATTGTAGCATAGGGCTTCCTCTAGCCACAGATCCTCTAGCCTCAAATACTACTGGCTAGCATTTTCCTATCAGGAACCACATCCGGATTGCATGTAACTTTGCCATAGTTAAAAGGGAGACCTAAACCATAAACTAGTAGGCACTAACAAAAACTTGTGGTTACCACTTTATAGCTCCATAGATTCTGCAAACTTCATGGTATAGACTAAATATGTGGCTCAAAAGATAGGTCTCTCTGTGTGCTCTCTTTTGATATTAAAAGATGTTTGATATGTATAACTATACCAAGTTACTGGAGCTAAAGTGAGGATACCTCAAAACCTGAGTGCCTGATTTTGCAATGCATTTTTCTCCAGATTGCCAAGTGCTAGAGATAGAGAGCTGAAATTAGCTAGAGGAAGCCGTACTGTATACAACGACTTTTTCATTAGGCGCTAAAACTTGAGTACGTGGTCAAGCACACCTGGAAAATAAATTTAAGGAATTTTAAGGAAATTCATTTTCCAACCAGGCGCTTGACCACATACTTATGTTGCCAAGGTAGTGACTCTTGAAAGTGTATTAACCCCTTGAAGTTCATCTTCAAGAATCATAGTTTCTAGGCTTGTTTGTATACCTGTTCTTCCTGTTGCATAGCTTGCCCATTGAATCATCAATAAAAATTATTGAGTGCTGCAGAAGACCCCTAATTTTCCAATGCACTTTCATGCTACTCTATTTCTCCAGCATAAAGATTTCTCCAGCATAAAGTCGTGGGTAGAGGTACTTGTCGAGGACACAATCACGCTAACATATGCGCTGCATTATATTCAGAATTGCCTCCAAGCTGCATGTGCTGTGTTACAGTATAAGCAGAGGAAGTGACCTCTGCTCAGTCCTGCTGCTTGTTCTGTGGAGTTCTGGCCCTAGGAAGCTCTTCCCAACTCCAAAGGAGACTGTAGGAGATCCTGTTCCAAAAATCTGCTGTTCGATTGGCAGAGTTCTCCTGTGCAATTGTGAAAGTCCTTGAAGGAGGATGACGCTGACCCTGCATGGGTACAGTACAAATCGCATCTCCTGATTTGAAGAGGAAACTTGTAAGCTGCGACTGCAACTTTATCATCTGGAAACAGCCAATAGCAGCAAGGACATGTTGGCCTCTGTGATATGTATGGTGCACAACAGTCAATAAATGGAATGATAGGGAACAAAGTGTTGAAAGGATATGGAGATCCTGAAGCTCGTACTTGCTATGATCCTCCTCCCACCGCTCAACTATTATTGTACACGATCGTGACCCATCACAAACGAATACTTAAGCTTGCCAGAGCCTTTCGACCATCGTGAGCTGAGTGCAGTCCCTTGATGCTAATCACCATCTGCCAGGGATCTGTCTGTTGGTTGGCTATCCTCCTCATGTCTGTCGACAGCACCTGATGGTGGGAAGGTTGTATCCATCCTTTCTGTTCAGTGACAGTGCATTCTGCATACTCCAGCTCTGCTGTCTGCCTATGTAGTTGTCTCTTCCCGGTGTAAACCCTCCACTTGTTTAACCCACTCACCAGCAATGGTGCCATATGGCACTTAGGGCTTCGTCAATCGAACGAATATGTGCGCCCCTGTTTACAAGCCATGATTTTTATATCACAAAATAGCTTATTTCCTGCTCTTTTTAAGCACATAATTTCAAGTGTGTTACTTCCCGGTAACTAAGCGGGAAAATCACGTTAACTATTCACAATTTTGATGATCCAAGAAACGACTAACCAACTAATCTAGCAGAAACATTTTTCTAATGGCAGGAGGTATTCTTGACTCATCTGAGGATGACTCTAGTGAGGAAGAAGATTGTGGCATCCATTTTGTACCTGCATGAACCTTCTTGCAAACACGGAGCCTTGAATAAGTGGCAGTTGTAAGGGCTTGGTCTCTGACAAGGAAGACATGGATGAAGAAGGCTTTTCAGGTTTGTGAATGGACACTAGCTCTAATATTAACTTGTTAGATATCGAAAGGGCAAGTAACCCCCCCCCCCCTCCCCCCACATAAAGCGGGGGTACTAGTCTATAGCAGCTTCCCCCCCATATAAATATATCCAGGGGTTGTTTTAATTGAAATTGTACACTGAATGAATTTGACATTCATGGACTTGATGCTAGAGGATGGTGCTGGGGAGCTAGCCTCTCTCTTACCTCCTTGTTCTCCATCTCCTCTCACAATTCAATTATATACATCAAGATGGGTCAAGTATTATATGCAATGTCATATATACACAGGTAAAAATAATCATATCTGTGATACATAGTGCCATAGAGTACCTGGTCCATTTTTTGTTGAAGAAGGACAGAGAGTTTGTAGAGTACAATAACATGTTGCAATGTTGTGATAAATTGACCTACTGTGAAGGTCAAGTAGATATGATTGTAGTAATCTCCCAGTAATATGCTTCCTTTGTCTCCAATATCTTGGCTACTTGTAGCCATACTGTAGCAATTAAAAATAACTTTACGTTGCGTTTCTTTACAACGTACAGGGTACGCTCAAGCGTTTAAAAAGAAACGCACGATCAACCATTTAAGTACGCACGGATAACGGTACGCACGAACGTTGCAATGCACCATTGGAACGCAGCGTTGTTTAATTTTACCTCGATGTACACGTGACAAATAGAATACGCGCGCATTTGGGTGGCACAGTTCTATTTAAGTAGCATTGCAGCAGCGGGCCAGTTTAGGTGGCTCTGTCAAACTGATGATGTTCAGAAAATATCTGAAGGATATTATTCCTAGAAGAAGCAAGTCCCCCTCCTAGTGCTTGATGTGTAGGCACTTTTAGGATTTTGTGTCTTACTGAACTCAACTAGTCTCTTTGTCTGAATAAATGTTACTTGCTGGTATTTCAGGGTAGCTGAGATGTGATAGATTTGATTGCTAGCTACTTAGGTGCTAATTCTTTTGCTTTTTCGCCAACATTTCTACCCAAATACTTCAGTCTTCGTCAGGGCATCTTAGTGACCATCTGATTGACAAGCGGAGTAACTCTATTTTCACTTGAGCTTGATCAGAACATGCATGAGCTAAAGTGGGTTCACACTAAACAGGTCTTGAAGTCCACTGCACCTTACATGTGTGTGTGTCAAATGTAACAGGAGCTTGGATTATGTGTGCAGTGGCTCACTAGGTGGTATGGATGTTTTAATAATGAGGTTACTGTTCGATATTTTGGCTGCATGAGAACTATCACCATTATGCAATGTATCCTGTTTGGGGGGGGGGGGGGGGTTGGTTGGATCCAAAAGGGGGAGCTAGTGATAGGTGTTGGATTCTGTGGTTTGTAAATGCAGGTACCAAGTCCGAGGATGGAGATGACAAAACTGGCCCAGAAGATATAAAACAACAACTAGCTTTACACCTACACAAGTAACAGGAGCTTTACTTGCCTTGTCAATATTGTCAGATAACAACTACTGCACCAAACCACACGCACTCAAAGATGTTACATAAATTGAAATACACATTATCGATACCTAGCAGCACTGCTATTGATGTGAAGAATCACCTCTCAACAAAACTGCCTGTGTATCTGCTATTTAGTTTGATGATGTGAAGAATCACCTCTCAACAAAACTGCCTGTGTATCTGGTATTTAGTTTGATGATGTGAAGAATCACCTCTCAACAAAACTGCCCGTGTATTACAAGCTTCACAGTACACTTGTCAAACCAGATGATATTCTCAAATGCACTTTCTACTTTGCCAAATTGCCATGTCCACTCCAACCTCCTGATCTGGAGTGTGGAAGGGAGACAAAATATGGTATTAAGAAAAAAATGAACAAGAAACCTGGGTCCACCAGGCCCTGGCTGGTTACTTGAGGTCTACCAGAGTTGAGCCCTGGCTGGTTACTTTAGGTCCACCAGAGTTGAGCCCTGGCTGGTTACTTTAGGTCCACCAGAGTTGAGCCCTGGCTGGTTACTTTAGGTCCACCAGAGTTGAGCCCTGGCTGGTTACTTGAGGTCCACCAGAGTTGAGCCCTGGCTGGTTACTTTAGGTCCACCAGAGTTGAGCCCTGACTGGTTACTTTAGGTCCACCAGAGTTGAGCCCTGGCTGGTTACTCTAGGTCCACCAGAGTTGAGCCCTGGCTGGTTACTTGAGGTCTACCAGAGTTGAGCCCTGGCTGGTTACTTTAGGTTCACCAGAGTTGAGCCCTGGCTGGTTACTTGAGGTCCACCAGAGTTGAGCCCTGGCTGGTTACTTTAGGTCCACCAGAGTTGAGCCATGACTGGTTACTTGAGGTCCACCAGAGTTGAGCCCTGGCTGGTTACTTTAGGTCCACCAGAGTTGAGCCCTGGCTGGTTACTTTAGGTCCACCAGAGTTGAGCCCTGGCTGGTTACTTTAGGTCCACCAGAGTTGAGCCCTGGCTGGTTACTCTAGGTCCACCAGAGTTGAGCCCTGGCTGGTTACTTGAGGTCTACCAGAGTTGAGCCCTGGCTGGTTACTTTAGGTCCACCAGAGTTGAGCCCTGGCTGGTTACTTGAGGTCCACCAGAGTTGAGCCCTGGCTGGTTACTTTAGGTCCACCAGAGTTGAGCCATGACTGGTTACTTGAGGTCCACCAGAGTTGAGCCCTGGCTGGTTACTTTAGGTCCACCAGAGTTGAGCCCTGGCTGGTTACTTTAGGTCCACCAGAGTTGAGCCCTGGCTGGTTGCTTAGGTCCGCCAGAGTTGAGCCCTGGCTGGTTGCTTGAGGTCCACCAGAGTTGAGCCCTGGCTGGTTACTTTAGGTCCACCAGAGTTCAGCCCTGGCTGGTTGCTTAGGTCCACCAGAGTTGAGCCCTGGCTGGTTACTTTAGGTCCACCAGAGTTGAGCCCTGGCTGGTTGCTTAGGTCCGCCAGAGTTGAGCCCTGGCTGGTTACTTTAGGTCCACCAGAGTTGAGCCCTGGCTGGTTACTTTAGGTCCACCAGAGTTGAGCCCTGGCTGGTTACTTGAGGTCCACCAGAGTTGAGCCCTGGCTGTTTACTTTAGGTCCACCAGAGTTGAGCCCTGGCTGGTTGCTTAGGTCCGCCAGAGTTGAGCCCTGGCTGGTTACTTTAGGTCCACCAGAGTTGAGCCCTGGCTGGTTACTTTAGGTCCACCAGAGTTGAGCCCTGGCTGGTTACTTTAGGTCCACCAGAGTTGAGCCCTGGCTGGTTACTTGAGGTCCACCAGAGTTGAGCCCTGGCTGGTTACTTTAGGTCCACCAGAGTTGAGCCCTGGCTGGTTACTTTAGGTCCACCAGAGTTGAGCCCTGGCTGGTTACTTTAGGTCCGCCAGAGTTGAGCCCTGGCTGGTTACTTTAGGTCCACCAGAGTTGAGCCCTGGCTGGTTGCTTAGATCCACCAGAGTTGAGCCCTGGCTGGTTGCTTGAGGTCCACCAGAGTTGAGCCCTGGCTGGTTACTTTAGGTCCGCCAGAGTTGAGCCCTGGCTGGTTACTTTAGGTCCACCAGAGTTGAGCCCTGGCTGGTTGCTTAGATCCACCAGAGTTGAGCCCTGGCTGGTTGCTTGAGGTCCACCAGAGTTGAGCCCTGGCTGGTTACTTTAGGTCCACCAGAGTTGAGCCCTGGCTGGTTACTTTAGGTCCACCAGAGTTGAGCCCTGGCTGGTTACTTGAGGTCCACCAGAGTTGAGCCCTGGCTGGTTACTTTAGGTCCACCAGAGTTGAGCCCTGGCTGGTTACTTTAGGTCCACCAGAGTTGAGCCCTGGCTGGTTACTTTAGGTCCGCCAGAGTTGAGCCCTGGCTGGTTACTTTAGGTCCACCAGAGTTGAGCCCTGGCTGGTTGCTTAGATCCACCAGAGTTGAGCCCTGGCTGGTTGCTTGAGGTCCACCAGAGTTGAGCCCTGGCTGGTTACTTTAGGTCCACCAGAGTTGAGCCCTGGCTGGTTACTTTAGGTCCACCAGAGTTGAGCCCTGGCTGGTTACTTTAGGTCCACCAGAGTTGAGCCCTGGCTGGTTACTTTAGGTCCACCAGAGTTGATTGCTTAGGTCCACCAGAGTTGAGCCCTGGCTGGTTGCTTAGGTCCACCAGAGTTGAGCCCTGGCATGCAAGTTATGTGTATCTTAGTTTGCTTATGTACATCACCCAGGGTTGTCTCAAACATTAAGCAGCCACAAGCCAAACCATTATCTTGTTAGCCTCTGAATAGATGGCAATATGAACTGCCATGTCCAACCACGAGATGTCTGTCCTACACCAAAAGATGGCTCTCAAAGAGTAATCATTGCTTTGAAGAAAGCCTCTACTGTAGATGGTAGGCCATCATCTCATCAGCCTGGATTATATATTACACAAAGTTGTCACTGTATCGTTTTTGTAGTGCTCTGCATAGAAAGGCATTTCATGTTCCTGGCTTCGTATTCCTTGTGAGCTACCAATTTTCTATAATTCATGGCATGGCACAAAAACTTACCTGCCACTTGTGCCTCGACAACCAATTTTCTCATTCAATAAAAGGTCGTGTGAGATCGCAGGTAGTGTTTCAGGAAGCTCAGGTCACCCTACCTAGTTACTCTGAGTCCATCAATATCTTGGGTGCTTCAAGCCTTAGGTTAAGGTTCAGAATTCTTTGCTTTTTGTGGCGAGTACACCATAGCGCGAGAAAAAGAGCTGAAAGCTAACTGACTTATTCGAGCGAGCAACTAAATGCACCATGTGAACGTTTAGTTTCTTTTTAGTATGCAAAGCATGCGTACCAGCTGCACAACGCAGCTATGTTTTCGAAGCACACTTGGAAAAACAGTAAGAAACGCACACGCAATGCTTGCGTTAAAAACGTAGTATGTACGTTGTTCAAAAATGCAATGTAAAGTTATTTTTGACCGCTACTGTATGTTTGTATTTTGTCAAGCACACAATAGCAAACGATTGCTGATGGCATTACTAGAAGCAATAGATTCTGCATTGCATTAAATATATAACTATGCGATTATAATAAAATATAATGATATTCATACTGTGTGGTCAGGTGTGGTCATTGACCCAATGATTATTAATAATAATGCTTCCCCATAACATATGGTTGCTAGGGACTGGTTGCTAGGGACTGGAGCCAACTTCCGACTGGGTATGAATGTTTTAACTGAAGCAGGGGTTCGATAAAAATTAAAAAAAATTTTTTACTCCTCCTGCAATCTGGCGGTGAGAGGGGGTCAAAATTATGCCCACCTGTCGCTAGATTGTTCTGACTTAAAGCAGATTTCCAATCGACAGATCCCTTGTAGTCAGTCACGTGATTACCATCATGCGAGTGCATTTAGCTGATGAAAACCAACAGTGGTGGTTGAAAGGCTCTGGCAAACTTTGTTTGTGAAAATGGTGACTATCATGAATAGACCAAGCGAGTGAACCTGCAAAAGTCTAATAAAGAAGGACCGAAACAAACAAACACCAACTTGAAATAAGAACAAAAGAAATATTTAAAAAAAATGTGATGTTGATTTGACATGTTCAGACGAGGAAACTAAACTGTGGATTTATATGGTAAAGGATCATCAACCTGGTTGTGCTCTACATGAGTTCAGTCTTTAACAGGCACAACCAATATACAACAACTTGCTCGATAATCAACATAAATGTATTCACAAAGATGCTCTAGGTAGATGCTCTAACCTTCGTCAGGAGCAAAGGATTGTCTAGCTCTACGTGGGCTGAATGAAAATTTAAGTTTATTATCAAGCAAGTTGCTGTATCTACTAAGTCGACTAAGAGTTCGCTGAGAAATCCTTTTTTTGTTGTTGTTGTTGTGTTTCTATGGAGCCTACTAACAACCCAGAAATTGTCCAGTTGATGGGTAGTAGGTGTTTCAATTTTATTATTATTATTTTATCTCCACTCCCTACATGTGAAGTGGTACTGGATGGGAATTTTTAATTTATACCCCTGAACAGTTATGACACTGGTTCTTTACTATACACCTATACATACAGAACACACTGCATGACTCTTTCATAGCAATGCTGTGTAACCTCCTCTAACTATTCCTAGCAATGCTATATGACCTCCTCTAGCTATTCCTAGCAATGCTATATGACCTCCTCTAACCATTCCTAGCAATGCTGTATGACTCTCCCCTAGCTATTCCTAGCAATGCTGCTCTAACTATTCCTAGCAATGCTGTGTGACTCTCCTCTAACTATTCCTAGCAATGCTGTATGACCTCCTCTAACTATTCCTAGCAATGCTGTGTAACCTCCTCTAACTATTTCTAGCAATGCTGTGTGACTCTCCTCTAACTATTCCTAGCAATGCTGTATGACCTCCTCTAACTATTCCTAGCAATGCTGTGTAACCTCCTCTAACTATTCCTAGCAATGCTGTATGACTCTCCCCTAACCATTCCTAGCAATGCTGTATGACTCTCCTCTAGCTATTCCTAGCAATGCTGTATGACCTCCTCTAACTATTCCTAGCAATGCTGTATGACTCTCCCCTAACTATTCCTAGCAATGCTGTATGACCTCCTCTAGCTATTCCTAGCAATGCCTCCTCTAACTATTCCTAGCAATGCTGTATGACCTCCTCTAACTATTCCTAGCAATGCTGTATGAGTCCCTACCTCTGCCCTCCATGTAGCTGCTGGACTCTCTACGTAGCATCGCGGAGAGCATGGTGGCCGTCATCAACAACAGTCTCAAGTGCTTCTCCAAAGTGCAGAGTCTACTGGTGGATGGCAAGAAACATGGTGTAAGAGACTTGCAGTCTAACTTTATGCTTGAGAACTAAACAAATCTGATGTTACTAAGTTAGTCAGTATTGTCTACTAACACTACAATGATGCAAGACGCCACTGATACATGTTACACCACTACACTGACATTTGGCACATGGCAGCACTACATTGACACATGTAACTGCACTCTACTGATACATTTTACACTTCTCATGCATGTTACATGAATACACTGACCATTACGCCACTGACATGTTATATCACTACTGACACATGTTACACCACTAACACATATTACACTACTACACTGACATTACACCACCGACACATGTTACACCACTAACACATGTTACACTACTACACTGACATTACACCACTGACACATGTTACACCACTAACACATGTTATACTACTACACTGACATTACACCACTGACACTTGTTACACCACTAACACATGTTACACTACTACACTGACATTACACCACTGACACATGTTACATCACTAACACATGTTACACTACTACACTGACATTACACCACTGACACATGTTACATCACTACACTGACACATGTTACACAACTGACACGTGTTACATCACTACACTGACACATGTTACACCACTGACACGTGTTACATTACTGCAATGACATATGGTACAGCACTATACTGACACATGTTACATCACTACACTGATACATGTTATACCACTGACACGTGTTACATCACTACACTGACACACATGTTACATCACTACACTGATACATGTTACACCACTGACATGTGTTACATCACTACACTGACACATGTTACACCACTGACACGTGTTACATCACTACACTGACACATGTTACATCACTACACTGATACATGTTACACCACTGACATGTGTTACATCACTACACTGACACATGTTACACCACTGACACGTGTTACATCACTACACTGACACATGTTACACCACTGACACGTGTTACATCACTACACTGACACATGTTCATACAGGAGGAAATACTGGAGCAGTTTAATGCAACAGAGTACTGTCAGAAGGTGATCTTCAATAGCGTCAAAATGGCCTCCATACCTCCTCCTCAGCCATACTTCTTTGAAGAGTACCCATTCAAGGTACATGTTTGTAGCCATGGCAACTCTGGTCACTGAGGTTGACCATACATGGGCCGCTACAATGACTTCATGGATAATCAACTTAAAGTCATTGTACATGCACATGTGCTATGTTAACTGTGAGTTCATTTGTAGTGCATGTGTTGTTTGACTTGAGGCGTGTGTGTGTGTGTTTATGTGGTGTGGGTGTATGTGGTACTGTACATGAGTAGTGTGTGTGTGTGTGTGTGTTTATGTGGTGTGGGTGTATGTGGTTCTGTACATGAGTAGTGTGTGTGTGTGTTTATGTGGTGTGGGTGTATGTGGTTCTGTACATGAGTAGTGTGTGTGTGTGTGTTTATGTGGTGTGAGTGTATGTGGTACTGTACATGAGTAGTGTGTGTGTGTGTGTGTGTGTTTATGTGGTGTGGGTGTATGTGGTAATGTACATGAGTAGTGTGTGTGTGTGTGTGTTTATGTGGTGTGGGTGTATGTGGTACTGTACATGAGTAGTGTGTGTGTGTGTTTATGTGGTGTGGGTGTATGTGGTACTGTACATGAGTAGTGTGTGTGTGTGTGTGTGTTTATGTGGTGTGGGTGTATGTGGTTCTGTACATGAGTAGTGTGTGTGTGTGTTTATGTGGTGTGGGTGTATGTGGTACTGTACATGAGTAGTGTGTGTGTGTGTGTGTTTATGTGGTGTGGGTGTATACATGAGTAGTGTGTGTGTGTGTGTGTTTATGTGGTGTGGGTGTATGTGGTACTGTACATGAGTAGTGTGTGTTTATGTGGTGTGAGTGTATGTGGTACTGTACATGAGTAGTGTGTGTGTGTGTTTATGTGGTGTGGGTGTATGTGGTACTGTACATGAGTAGTGTGTGTGTGTGTGTGTGTGTTTATGTGGTGTGGGTGTATGTGGTACTGTACATGAGTAGTGTTTGTGTGTGTGTGTGTTTATGTGGTGTGGGTGTATGTGGTTTTGTACATGAGTAGTGTGTGTGTGTGTGTTTATGTGGTGTGGGTGTATGTGGTTCTGTACATGAGTAGTGTGTGTGTGTGTGTGTTTATGTGGTGTGAGTGTATGTGGTACTGTACATGAGTAGTGTGTGTGTGTGTGTGTGTGTTTATGTGGTGTGGGTGTATGTGGTACTGTACATGAGTATTGTGTGTGTGTGTGTTTATGTGGTGTGGGTGTATGTGGTAATGTACATGAGTAGTGTGTGTGTGTGTGTGTTTATGTGGTGTGGGTGTATGTGGTACTGTACATGAGTAGTGTGTGTGTGTGTTTATGTGGTGTGGGTGTATGTGGTACTGTACATGAGTAGTGTGTGTGTGTGTGTGTGTTTATGTGGTGTGGGTGTATGTGGTTCTGTACATGAGTAGTGTGTGTGTGTGTTTATGTGGTGTGGGTGTATGTGGTACTGTACATGAGTAGTGTGTGTGTGTGTGTGTTTATGTGGTGTGGGTGTATACATGAGTAGTGTGTGTGTGTGTGTGTGTTTATGTGGTGTGGGTGTATGTGGTACTGTACATGAGTAGTGTGTGTTT
Source organism: Cladorhizidae sp. MBARI D1340-BT2 (assembly GCA_028752905.1). Lineage (NCBI taxonomy): Eukaryota > Metazoa > Porifera > Demospongiae > Poecilosclerida > Cladorhizidae > Cladorhizidae sp. MBARI D1340-BT2. The sequence goes on along the minus strand of JAQNBH010000008.1, from coordinate 22,573,067 downwards.
ATGTGGTGTGAGTGTATGTGGTACTGTACATGAGTAGTGTGTGTGTGTGTTTATGTGGTGTGGGTGTATGTGGTTCTGTACATGAGTAGTGTGTGTGTGTGTGTGTGTGTTTATGTGGTGTGGGTGTATGTGGTACTGTACATGAGTAGTGTGTGTGTGTGTTTATGTGGTGTGGGTGTATATAGTACTGTACATGTATGTATGTGTGTGTTTATGTGTGATGTGGTGTGGGTGTCTATGCAGGACCAAACCCTCATGATCCAGACCAGGAAGGTACAGTACCTATGCATGAGTAAGCTGAGTGCCAAGGAACTAGCCAACAGAGGCCACCAGTTCCTAGCCAATGGCGACAAAAAGAAAAGTGCGATTCAACCCGTACGAGGTGGCCAAGATGCAGGTATGTGTGTGTGGTGCTGTGTAAGTAAACTACATATGCACTGTATGTGTGTTTCCATGGTGATCTTCAAGCACTGGCTTACACATGTATGACTGTCCTTCATGTATATATGTGTGTGTACAACATCTGGGTGTGTGAAGTATTGGGATCTCGTTTTGTGCCCCTTAGGCCACACCCTCAAAGTTTTAAAATGACCCTAACAGCTGAACCAGTGCAGATAAAGGGTCGGCACTGAGGTGCAATGCTGTTGTAGATCAAGGTCAATTTGGAGCGGGTATTTCTGTTAGTCCATGAATACATTAACCGATTACACGCCGTATTCCTAGTACCCGCGGGCAAATTATTCATGAATTAACGAGGTATTTTACTTATTATTTTTATATCTTCCGTTCTGCAGGGACTCCACCCATGAAACTTGGGTCATATTAAGCCACATGATAGCTCTACTTCCTGTAAAAAAATCGAGTCTTCTTTACCAACTGGGCAGAACTAAACAGCATTATAAAACCTTGTCATCTTCTTGGGGGTGAATATTTTCATATTTTCACATATTATACACACATTATAATGCCAACACAAGATGGAGCATCTATTTACAAACCCTCTACCATATGCAAAGCCAGTGGGTTGTTTTCCCCATCAAAATGCTAACAAATAATAATACAAAAAACAAATTATAAGAGAGTGAAAATGCTAACACATACTAGAATAAAACCATAATATAAAACACAATTATGTAAGGGAGTGTCTTGGGTAGAGCTCCGGTCTTGCTGTCACGGGTAGAGTAGAACTTGCTCAGTCTTGGGTATAGCTTGCTTGGTCTCCGGCATGATATTTCACCATGTTTTTATTCTACACAAACATGAGATACCAGGATAAGAATAACACTTGAATACTGGAGAGACGAGAGAAGTAGACGAAGGGACAGGGAACGAGAGAAGTAGACGAAGGGGCAGGGAACAAGAGAGAAGTAGACGAAGGAGCAGGGAACAAGAGAGAAGCACAGAAAGGAGCAGGGGGTGCATAAACATTACTGATAGTCCACCAAGGTATGGTATTTACGAAAACAGTCACGGCCTGTTGATCCACCACACAAAGGAACCTTACAAAAACAACACTGGGACCTTGCCTCATGCCTGTAACCTTTACAAATGCAAACTACACAGCGCTTCTTTGCACAGCACTGTGGGAAATGACCTAGTTTTAAATTGAGGCGATCTAGCTGACTATTTGCCTGACTACAACGTTGACCTGCATGCTGCCGAGAAGAGAAAGAACCAATCAAAGATTTAGCTAGAACAATCCTAGCTTCTAGATAATTACCCTTCCTTACTGATATTGGAGCTCGGACAGAAGAAAACAAAATAAATGAATTCAATAAACAAGCTTCTATCAAATACGAAAAAAACCTTTTCCACCATCTCCTAGACTTTCTACCCAAATTATAGTAGCCTATTCTCTGATCTGCTCTGTCCACACCTCTCATGAATGACTGATAATCAGGCAAACATAGGGGACATGGCAGATCCTCTCTAGAACCATCAATTTTGCGCCTTTTTACAGTAGGAGGTACTAAATTTTTTCCGCGGGATGTATATTAGTTATCATGTAGATTGACCGTTTATCTACCCAAACTAAAGCCAGGAGTGCACCATTAGACCTATAATCATAATAACCTCTATTTCTAATCGAAGCTTTTGTTACTAAATCTGGAGGAAAGTTCCTCCTAGTATACCTAGCTGTACCACATGCACCAAAGCCTTTACTTGTAAGCGTTTGAAATAAATTAGGACTAGTATAATAATTGTCCATGTACACATGGAAGTTCTTATGTTCTAATCCTTCTAACAAATCTAAAACAACTCTACTACACAAACCAGTTTTATCAGCTACTTCCACGTTCTTACCTGTATAAATCTGCAACCGATAAATGTACCCATTCCTAGCATCACAAAGGACAAACACTTTTATCCCCCATTTTATTGGTTTGTCCTTCATATACTGTTTGAAGCCAAGCCTACCTTGAAAGGGAATCATAGCTTCATCAATACTAAGCTCTTGATGCAAAGTATATTCACTCTCAAACTTAGGAGTAATCAAATCTAATAACTTCCTTACCTTATAAAGCCGATCATAATTCAGGTTACCCTTTGTAACCAACAAACCATCAATAGAATTTACATGTACATAACGCATTAGCTCCAAAAACCGAGTCCTAGGCATTACTTTACGAACCAAAGATCCAGACAAATCCGAGTGATTAGTGGACCAGTACAATTCTAAGTATGGAAGTGTGGAAACTCCCATTATTATCAACATTCCTACAAAAGCTTTCATTTCCTCTATATTAGTATCTACCCATGGCCTGGAGAGACTAGCCATCCTAGAAACGTAACTGTTCGTCTCTGCTACTAGGAGTTCCCACACTTCAAGAGTAAAAAAAAGGTAAAATGCATCTAAAAATGTACTTGATGCACCAAGCAATGAAGAAGTTGGACCAGCTGTTGCTGTATAGTCCAATTTCAAAGGAGTTGGCTCTTTTATTTCCCACTTACCTGTGACCTCAGTTAGCCTAGAACCAGTGCCAGATGCTTGGGCAGAACCAGTGCCAGATGCTCGGACAGAACCAGTGCCAGATGCTCGCACACGCCTATAACCTCTGGCCCGCCTACTACCAGTACCTTTTGGAGGACCACTAGCAACACTTACGACTCCACTACCACTTGAGCTGCTTCCCCCTTGGCCAGTACTCCCTCGCCCGCCTCTCCCTCGGCCAGTACTCCCTCGCCCGCCTCTCCCTCGCACAACTCCAGCACCAGTCGTGTTCCTACGCCCTGTAGAGACTTCAGGCAAGGCTTCCTCATCCTCCAATGTAACAAAAGGAGTCATAGATGCCTCATCTCCACTCTCATCATCTGATGCTGTAGGAAAAGTAGTGGGGAGGGTGGGAAAAACAAGATATATATATCAAGTTTGTGGTCAACATTTGTAAATTCAAATGAAAATCAACAACTCAACAACTCCAACCTACACTCTTCTTAGCTATAACTTTTTTTCTATAACTATCCTGTCTGAATTTGGAATACCAACAGAATAAGCTAGTATTTGGCAATAGTACACTCTCAGTTGACTATGGTAAACAAAGGCTATGAAGCGCTAAGGTTAGAAGAAACTTACAATCGAGAAGTCCATCCAAGCACGCCTCTTCTCTTAGAGCAACTGGATCCAGAGTGTTTCCTCGGTATGCATAGATGTCTTCACCTTCTTCCCCAAATGAATCTGACCCAGAATCGCCAGAATCGTCGGCTAAAAGTTGAGAAATAACGTCCTCACAGGAGAGCATCTTTGAGCAGTTAAAAAAAAAAAGCTCGACCAACAAAAATGGCGTTCAACCGCAGGATTTTTGTTGCACGATGCATCAACCGGAAATAATCATTTTTGTGACGTTCTCTAGTCTACTAGGCATGTGCAGAACCCAACCGGTGCTGTTAGCTCGTAACGGTTCATTTTATATATTTTTGTGTGGCGAAGGATGTAAGGTCTCGCGCCATATGGCGCTTACAGCGTTTAATCGGTTAATCATTGAAAGCGTGCCTGTATGTCATTTATGCATTGTTAGAGTTTTGAAGCCAAATTTAGCAGGAAGGTGTGCTTTTATACTGGGACGGACATGTGATAATTGTGTTGTTACAGGTAGGCAATATTGAACTCCAGACTAACTGGAAGCCATCGTTCACAAAAACGGTTGTGAATGTTACCCATTATGGAAGTGCACATCATTCCCATATGTTTTTTACCTTCATAATGATAGCACACGAATAATGCTCCATGGCAAATAATTATCAACAAAAGTATGCTAGCTACATTTCAGACCTCATCCAGTTTGCTAGTGAGGCTGCTTCTGGATTACTCTATTAGAAAAACACCACATTTGCTGTTGAAACAGCGATATATACTGAGGGCAGCATTGTGTTCTGTTTGACTGGATCTGACTTAAAATTAAAAAAACCTACTCTCTCTTTGCTACTCCCTTTGTCCTTCTCTTTTTAAAAGTAGCTACTCCCTTTGTCCCTCTCTTTTTAAAAGTAGCTACTCCCTTTGTCCCTCTCTTTTTAAAAGTAGCTGCTCCCTTTGTCCTTCTCTTTTTAAAAGCTACTACCTTTGTCCCTCTCTTTTTAAAAGTAGCTACTCCCTTTGTCCCTCTCTTTTTAAAAGTAGCTACTCCCTTTGTTCCTCTCTTTTTAAAAGTAGCTACTCCCTTTGTCCCTCTCTTTTTAAAAGTAGCTACTCCCTTTGTCTCCCTCTTTTTAAAAGTAGCTACTCCCTTTGTCCCTCTCTTTTTAAAAGTAGCTACTCCCTTTGTCCCTCTCTTTTTAAAAGTAGCTACTTTCTTTGTCCCTCTCTTTTTTAAAGTAACTACTCCCTTTGTCCCTCTCTTTTTAAAAGTAGCTACTCCCTTTGTCCTTCTCTTTTTAAAAGTAGCTACTCCCTTTGTCCCTCTCTTTTTAAAAGTAGCTACTCTCTTTGTCCCTCTCTTTTTAAAAGTAGCTACTACCTTTGTCCCTCTCTTTTTTAAAGTAGCTACTCTCTTTGTCGCTCTCTTTTTAAAAGTAGCTACTCCCTTTGTCCTTCTCTTTTTTAAAGTAGCTACTCTCTTTGTCCCTCTCTTTTTAAAAGTAGCTACTCTCTTTGTCCCTCTCTTTTTACTACCTTTGTCCCTCTCTTTTTAAAAGTAGCTACTCCTTTTGTCCTTCTCTTTTTAAAAGTAGCTACTCCCTTTGTCTTTATCTTTTTAAAAGTAGCTACTCCCTTTGTCCTTCTCTTTTTAAAAGTAGCTACTCCCTTTGTCCCTCTCTTTTTAAAAGTAGCTACTCCCTTTGTCCTTCTCTTTTTAAAAGTAGATACTACCTTTGTCCTTCTCTTTTTTAAAGTAGCTACTCCCTTTGTCCTTCTCTTTTTTAAAGTAGCTACTCCCTTTGTCCCTCTCTTTTTAAAAGTAGCTACTCCCTTTGTCCCTCTCTTTTTAAAAGTAGCTACTCCCTTTGTCCCTCTCTTTTTAAAAGTAGCTACTCCCTTTGTCCCTCTCTTTTTAAAAGTAGCTACTCCCTTTGTCCTTCTCTTTTTTAAAGTAGCTACTCCCTTTGTCTCCCTCTTTTTAAAAGTAGCTACTCCCTTTGTCTCTCTCTTTTTAATAGTAGATACTCCCTTTGTCCCTCTCTTTTTAAAAGTAGCTACTCCCTTTGTCTCCCTCTTTTTAAAAGTAGCTACTCCCTTTGTCCCTCTCTTTAAAAAAATATCTACTCCCTTTGTCCCTCTCTTTTGCTACTCCCTTTGTCCTTCTCTTTTTTAAAGTAGCTACTCCCTTTGTCCCTCTCTTTTTAAAAGTACAGTAGCTACTCCCTTTGTCCCTCTCTTTTTAAAAGTAGTTACTCCCTTTGTCCCTCTCTTTTTAAAAGTAGCTACTCCCTTTGTCCTTCTCTTTTTAAAAGTAGCTACTCCCTTTGTCCTTCTCTTTTTAAAAGTAGCTACTCCCTTTGTCCCTCTCTTTTTAAAAGTAGCTACTACTCCCTTTGTCCCTCTCTTTTTAAAAGTAGCTACTCCCTTTGTCCCTCTCTTTTTAAAAGTAGCTACTCCCTTTGTCCCTCTCTTTTTAAAAGTAGCTACTCCCTTTGTCCCTATCTTTTTTAAAGTAGCTACTCCCTTTGTCCTTCTCTTTTTAAAAGTAGCTACTCCCTTTGTCTCCCTCTTTTTAAAAGTAGCTACTCCCTTTGTCCCTCTCTTTTTAAAAGTAGATACTCCCTTTGTCCCTCTCTTTTTAAAAGTAGCTACTCCCTTTGTCTCCCTCTTTTTAAAAGTAGCTACTCCCTTTGTCCCTCTCTTTTTAAAAGTAGCTACTCCCTTTGTCCCTCTCTTTTTAAAAGTAGCTACTCCCTTTGTCTCCCTCTTTTTAAAAGTAGCTACTCCCTTTGTCCCTCTCTTTTTAAAAGTAGTTACTCCCTTTGTCCCTCTCTTTTTAAAAGTAGCTACTCCCTTTGTCCTTCTCTTTTTAAAAGTAGCTACTCCCTTTGTCCTTCTCTTTTTTAAAGTAGCTACTCCCTTTGTCCCTCTCTTTTTAAAAGTAGCTACTACTCCCTTTGTCCCTCTCTTTTTAAAAGTAGCTACTCCCTTTGTCCCTCTCTTTTTAAAAGTAGCTACTCCCTTTGTCCCTCTCTTTTTAAAAGTAGCTACTCCCTTTGTCCCTCTCTTTTTAAAAGTAGCTACTCCCTTTGTCCTTCTCTTTTTAAAAGTAGCTACTCCCTTTGTCTCCCTCTTTTTAAAAGTAGCTACTCCCTTTGTCCCTCTCTTTTTAAAAGTAGATACTCCCTTTGTCCCTCTCTTTTTTAAAGTAGCTACTCCCTTTGTCTCCCTCTTTTTAAAAGTAGCTACTCCCTTTGTCCCTCTCTTTTTAAAAGTAGCTACTCCCTTTGTCCCTCTCTTTTTAAAAGTAGCTACTTTCTTTGTCCCTCTCTTTTAAAAAGTAACTACTCCCTTTGTCCCTCTCTTTTTAAAAGTAGCTACTCCCTTTGTCCTTCTCTTTTTAAAAGTAGCTACTCCCTTTGTCCCTCTCTTTTTAAAAGTAGCTACTCTCTTTTGTCCCTCTCTTTTTAAAAGTAGCTACTACCTTTGTCCCTCTCTTTTTTAAAGTAGCTACTCTCTTTGTCGCTCTCTTTTTAAAAGTAGCTACTCCCTTTGTCCTTCTCTTTTTAAAAGTAGCTACTCTCTTTGTCCCTCTCTTTTTAAAAGTAGCTACTCTCTTTGTCCCTCTCTTTTTACTACCTTTGTCCCTCTCTTTTTAAAAGTAGCTACTCCTTTTGTCCTTCTCTTTTTAAAAGTAGCTACTCCCTTTGTCTTTATCTTTTTAAAAGTAGCTACTCCCTTTGTCCTTCTCTTTTTAAAAGTAGCTACTCCCTTTGTCCCTCTCTTTTTAAAAGTAGCTACTCCCTTTGTCCTTCTCTTTTTAAAAGTAGATACTACCTTTGTCCTTCTCTTTTTTAAAGTAGCTACTCCCTTTGTCCTTCTCTTTTTTAAAGTAGCTACTCCCTTTGTCCCTCTCTTTTTAAAAGTAGCTACTCCCTTTGTCCCTCTCTTTTTAAAAGTAGCTACTCCCTTTGTCCCTCTCTTTTTAAAAGTAGCTACTCCCTTTGTCCCTCTCTTTTTAAAAGTAGCTACTCCCTTTGTCCCTCTCTTTTTAAAAGTAGCTACTCCCTTTGTCCTTCTCTTTTTAAAAGTAGCTACTCCCTTTGTCCCTCTCTTTTTAAAAGTACAGTAGCTACTCCCTTTGTCCCTCTCTTTTTAAAAGTAGTTACTCCCTTTGTCCCTCTCTTTTTAAAAGTAGCTACTCCCTTTGTCCTTCTCTTTTTAAAAGTAGCTACTCCCTTTGTCCTTCTCTTTTTAAAAGTAGCTACTCCCTTTGTCCCTCTCTTTTTAAAAGTAGCTACTACTCCCTTTGTCCCTCTCTTTTTAAAAGTAGCTACTCCCTTTGTCCCTCTCTTTTTAAAAGTAGCTACTCCCTTTGTCCCTCTCTTTTTAAAAGTAGCTACTCCCTTTGTCCCTCTCTTTTTAAAAGTAGCTACTCCCTTTGTCCTTCTCTTTTTAAAAGTAGCTACTCCCTTTGTCTCCCTCTTTTTAAAAGTAGCTACTCCCTTTGTCCCTCTCTTTTTAAAAGTAGATACTCCCTTTGTCCCTCTCTTTTTAAAAGTAGCTACTCCCTTTGTCTCCCTCTTTTTAAAAGTAGCTACTCCCTTTGTCCCTCTCTTTAAAAAAATTTCTACTCCCTTTGTCCCTCTCTTTTGCTACTCCCTTTGTCCCTCTCTTTTTAAAAGTAGCTACTCCCTTTGTCCCTCTCTTTTTAAAAGTACAGTAGCTACTCCCTTTGTCCCTCTCTTTTTAAAAGTAGTTACTCCCTTTGTCCCTCTCTTTTTAAAAGTAGCTACTCCCTTTGTCCCTCTCTTTTTAAAAGTAGCTACTCCCTTTGTCCTTCTCTTTTTAAAAGTAGCTACTCCCTTTGTCACCCTCTTTTTAAAAGTAGCTACTCCCTTTATCCCTCTCTTTTTAAAAGTAGCTACTCCCTTTGTCCCTCTCTTTTTAAAAGTAGCTACTCCCTTTGTCCCTCTCTTTTTAAAAGTAGCTACTCCCTTTGTCCTTCTCTTTTTAAAAGTAGCTACTCCCTTTGCTCTCTCTTTTTAAAAGTAGCTACTCCCTTTGTCCCTCTCTTTTTTAAAGTAGCTACTCCCTTTGTGTGCTTATAATATATCTCTGTTGCATTAAGTTATCTTTTTCCTCGGCAGTCACTGTCACTTATTGTAAGTGCTTAGTGATGGTCTATCTCAAAGCTTAACAGAACGATTATATATAATTCGGTAGCTTGCTATAAAACCTTTGTTCTCCTCTGCTAGATATTTTATCCTTTCCCGGGCCATGCTGGGCTCCTCTGCTAGATATTTTATGCTTTCCCGGGCCATGCCGGGCTCCTCTGCTAGATATTTTATCCTTTCCCGGGCCAGGCCGGGCTCCTCTGCTAGTATGTGTATATACGCATATACACATGTATTTTCTTAGGTGATTTTAACACACTGTATCACTCTCCTTCTACTTAAGCTTAGTTTCTATAATTGACATTACAAATTAAGCATATGGGTTAGGTTGCAATTATAATTACACACGGTGCTTATTGGACTTTTACAACCATCAACCTCGACAATGTATTAACTTACAGTAGCAGACAACATATTTCTGTCCCATTGGTTTCCCTGTGCATAATCCCATGAAGTGCATGGAAACTTCATGAACTTCAACAAAAACCCTTCTAATAAATAAAAAAGTTGTAGGTCCTGGCTTCATTGCTACAGGTTGCACTGTCTGTGTTGAGAGCCAGTGCAGTCGAGCAGCATGTTGCTGTGTTCATGTTGAGAGCCACTTGAGTTAAGCATATTAAAAATTGGCAACCCCCCCAAAAACACCTCGCATTTTCCAGGTCCCCCCCCCCCCCCTGCCGCTACTATTGTGGGGGGCAGTGATGTTTAGCTACAAACACTAGAAAACTGAAACGTATTTGGGGGGGGGGGGGGTTGTACTGCATGCATGAGCCTCTAATTTACTCTCAACAGCCTTTAATTAACTCTCGACTCGACTTAGGACCATATCATGCCATGAATTTCAAAGCAATGCTCAAGTGCCTACTTTTGATTCTCTTCCTATCCCTAACCCTGGTCCTAACCCTTTTCTAATCCTAACCCTTTCCTAGCCTTAGCCCTAACCCTTTCCTTGCCCTAGCCCTAACCCTAGTCCTAGCCCTAACCCTAGTCCTAGCCCTAACCCTAGTCCTAACCCTTTCCTAATCCTAACTCTTTCCTAGCCCTAAACCTAGTCCTAACCCTTTCCTAACCCTAACCCTCTAGCCTTAGCCCTAACCCTTTCCTGGCCTTAACCCTAACCCTTTCCTTGCCCTAGCCCTAAAACACTTTCCTAGCCCTAGCCCTAACCCTTTCCTAGCCCTAGCCCTAGTCCTAACCCTTTCCTAGCCCTTGCTCTAACCCTTTCCTTGCCCTAGCCCTAACCCTAGTCCTAACCCTTTCCTAACCCTAAGTCTTTCCTAGCCTTAACCCTAGTCCTAACCCTTTCCTTGCTCTAACCCTTTCCTTGCCCTAGCCCTAACCCTAGTCCTAACCCTTTCCTAGCCCTAACCCTAGTCCTAACCCTTTCCTAGTCCTAACCTTTCCTAGCCATAACCAGCTGTTGCTGTTGACGCTGATTGGGATGGCATATCCACCCCCTGATTGCATGGGCCACCAAGTACGCGAGCACGGGGGTGCCAAATTTCCAGGGACACTGGAACAATTTCCCTGCACCTACTGTACAGAGGTGATAAGGAGGCTTGACCCACACTACTAGCTTCAAGCTGCTCATTATTATTGGGGGGGAGGGGGCTTGTGTGTGTGTGTGGGAGGGGGGGGGGGGGGTGGCTGAAAAGAGTGGCCATTGGAAGTGCAGAGAACCATGGGGGGGTGGCTGAAAAGAGTGGCCATTGGAAGTGCAGAGAACCATGATGCTGCTCAGCTATACAGCAGCCTCTTCCATTCCAGTGAGCTATGATGGAATTTCCTTAGATACTGTGGTCAAGGCAATAGGAAAATCAACAACATTCTGCAGTGCTAAGCAGACCTGGGACGTGCGTCTGTCTTATACCCAGACCTGTGCGACATGTATAGTGTGTGTCTATCTGGGAAAATACGTGGTGGACAGCAGGAAGATATGGTGAGAAAGGAAGGAGGGGGAAATGGAACCTTGAACTGGAAGGGCTATGGTCTAGTACGGGAAGTTTATTTTGCCACAGAACTGCCCACACCCGCCCACTGGAGTGCCCTAGAGTAAGCTAGGTGTTCTTAGTGCGACGTTAAAAGTCACCAAATTGTACTTTCTTTTATGGACTTTGTGGTAAGGACAAGATAAAACTTAACGGGGGGGGGATATATTGTAAATTTTTTAATTTAGTCTTGTGGTTGTGACTTTGGAGCTCCATAGATTCTGCACACTTAACTGCATGGACTTGATTAGCTCAAAAGATTGGTTCGCTGTGTGCTCTCTCTTGATACTAAAAAAATGTTGCATAGCTATAACCATGCCTGCAGGTGAGGAGGGATACTTCAAAATCTACACAGTGCATTAGCTGCAAGTTTGGCCCCTGATACATGTAGGATAGTGCTATAATTATAGCTGACATTGTTATCTGTAGCAACAGGAAAGCCTATTCCATGGGATGGCAAGAGGAAGGCCTATTCCACAGGATGAGGGATTTCATTAGGCGCTAAACCATGATTAGGTGGTCAAGCGTGTGCATAGAAAATAAATTTTCCTCCGTTGTGGCAAGTGTGTGTAGTGATTGGTATACTTTTTTTAACTTTTTTTACGGTAAGTGGTCATCTAACTTGTGGAACACATGAAGACTGTCTTCCATCCAATATGCTGCAGGTACAATGTTTACATTTACTGTACAGTAGAAGTGAATGGTATGAATTTCCCACTTGTTATATTAATATTTATATATACATTTTTTTAATAGGCTTGTTTAATACTGGCAGCTACTTACAAGTAATGCCCAGCCAAGTGTATGCTATACAAGTGTGGATTGCTGAGTGCAAGTACTGGACTAGCTACCTTGAAGGTATGGAGACTAGCTAACTAGAAGGTATGGAGACCAGCCAGCTAGAACGTATAGAGACCAGCTAGCTAGAAGGTGTGGAGACTAGCTAGCTAGAAAGTATGAAGACAGTTAGCTAGAAGGTATGGAGACCAGTTAGCTAGAAGGTATGGAGACCAGCTAGCTAGAAGGTATGTAGACCAGCTAGCTAGAAGGTATGGAGACTAGCTAGCTAGAAGGTATGGAGACCAGCTAGAAGGTATGGAGACTAGCTAGCTAGAAGGAATGGTGACCAGTTAGCTAGAAGGTATGGAGACCAGCTAGCTAGGTATGGAGAATGGCTGAACTGTTGCAAGGCATGGCCCGGAGAGTCATAAGTTGTCTTAGTAACCAGCCATGAAAGAAACATTGTTTTTCTAGCTGAAGTAGTCGCAGTCATGTCTGATGCTTTTAATAACTATTTAGATGCTATAGCAAACAGTAAAGTAGATGTTTAATAGATACCAAATTGACATTATAAGTCGGGGGGGCAGGGCATATAATTTTTGGTCTAAGTACTATACCTGTTTGGAATGCAAATATAATTGGGATCTGTCGACACTGAATGCATTTTGATTGCGGTCTCGGTCCACACTGCGTTCAAATTAAACCTGTTCCATTTCGAATTGTTCAATACCACAAAAATAGGTGGTTTGGGATTGAATGGAACGTGTTCCGGGATTAGAATCCAGCTGTCATGTGCTAGTTGTGTGCAAGTGTGAGCTGTAAGTGGTAGAGGCAGGAGGCTGTAGATGGAGTGCGTAAGAGACATAAGTTCTAGTTAGTGTGAGGTGAGAGAGAAAAGTTCTAGTTAGTGTGAGGTGAGAGAGAGAAGTTCTAGTTAGTGTGAGGTGAGAGAGAGAAGTTCTAGTTAGTGTGAGGTGAGAGAGAGAAGTTCTAGTTTGTGTGAGGTGAGAGGAAGCATCCAGAGAATGCTGGATTTGGTTTCCAGGGACATTTCGGTATACTAGTCCATCGCCAAGAATGTGGTGGAGCTGTGGGCTATGGGAGAAGCTAGCACTAGTGCAAAGCAAAATCAAGAACTTGTTGCACAGATATGGAGAGGTTTGTGTATGAGCTTAGCCAGCGGACAAGCTCGTGTGTGTCTGTATCTCCTCTATTAGGAACTGCCCCTCCAATTGTAACTACGTCGGCAAGTAGCAATAAGACAAGCCCAAATAATTGCTCGTTCGCTTATAAACTGAGAACTGAAGGCGAGGGGAAGGAGGGAATCTGGAAAACGTTTTCGGGCACGCAGGGATTGAACCCTTGACTTCTGCTTTCCTGGCGCCGTTACTCAACCATTGAGCCACGGGCACCCAAACGATTAGAAGTCCTCCAAATCGGTACTTGAACTCCTTCACAACTGCAATTAGTAGTAGCCTCACTTCTAATTGTAACCATCCTTCCAATGGTAATCGCAGTTGGAATGGACGGAAGTAAATAGTAACCGCCTATGGAGCATATATGGATGCAATGATGCTAACTATGGCTGACTACCTTGAAGAATGATAGCCATGTGGTATGGATAACCTTGTAGACAAAGGACTGGAACAGGTGAGGTGTGCCTGTCTAGACAGCATTTACAGAAAATAGCTCTTTATATACTTCCAACATTATGTAGGGAGCAGAGGGAACATTATGTCTCAGCAGACATCGCTGCCATCATGGCTTCAATGAAGGAGCAATGTTTAAGTTTGATGGAGGACAATGAATGAAAAAGGATGATGTTGGAGGCTGGAAGAAAAGAGAAGGCAACATGTGGTAGAGCTGGGAGAGAAGAGAAGGCAACATGTGGTAGAGCTGGGAGAGAAGAGAAGGCAACATGAGGTGGAGCTGGGAGAGAAGAGAAGGCAACATGAGGTGGAGCTGGGAGAGAAGAGAAGGCAACATGAGGTGGAGCTGGGAGAGAAGAGAAGGCAACATGAGGTGGAGCTGGGAGAGAAGAGAAGGCAACATGAGGTAGAGCTGGAAGAGAAGAGAAGGCAACATGAGGTGGAGCTGGGAGAGAAGAGAAGGCAACATGAGGTAGAGCTGGGAGAGAAGAGAAGGCAACATGAGGTGGAGCTGGGAGAGAAGAGAAGGCAACATGAGGTGGAGCTGGGAGAGAAGAGAAGGCAACATGAGGTAGAGCTGGGAGAGAAGAGAAGGCAACATGAGGTGGAGCTGGGAGAGAAGAGAAGGCAACATGAGGTAGAGCTGGGAGAGAAGAGAAGGCTACATGAGGTGGAGCTGGGAGAGAAGAGAAGGGAACATGAGGTGGAGCTGGGAGAGAAGAGGTGGGACGAAGAATGTAAACATGAAGGGAGAATGAACCAGACCATCCATGGTCAGGTTCCTGCACCAAGCGTTGGCTTCCTCTGTTCAACCTCCATCCGCTTTAAATTCATCTCCTCACATGTCCATGATGGCTACTCAATTTGGGAGCACATTATCATCATGTTACCATTCCAAACATTCCTTTCCCCAACTATTTCATAATTAATTTGAATATGAGCAGGAGCAGGTTGGTAAAGACTGAACAAGAATTTTGGTCTAATAATCCAATAATGTCCACATGATAAAAATATTTGTTTCATGTGTTCTGCAATGTCCTCCTCCTCTCAATAACCCGAAGCCTTTGACGACTGATACACATTGTAATCCATGAAAGGGCAGTAGCAAGTCAGGGTTCTATCTACTGGGGGGGGTGGGGGGGAAGCTTCCCCCCCAAAAGTTCCAGCTTCCCCCCCAAAATATTTTAGAGGAAATTAGTATCATTTGGCGAGCGAAGTGAGCTCACAGTACTGCCTGATCACATCACTTAGTGTGTGTCAAGGATATTTGGACATCAACATTTCACAACTGCCCAGGGATAGGCATAGCAGTATCGTTGGCACAACAATATTTGCTTGCCTTCACATTGTAGGTCTGCGCTATATGGTAGATAAATTATTAGCCTATAGCATGCAGGCCATTACATAAGGTGTTAGTGGTCACTCTGTTACCCCATCCTTATGAAAGGTCATCAACACCTCACTGGCCTCAGTCCTGATTCACTACCACACCCAGTAAGCACATGCAGTAGTATTCCAGCTGTTCTGCTGCCAGCAAGCTAAACATGGATAAGTTTGTTACTAGAAAGAGAGCTAGTGAAGAGTCACCTCAACAACCACCTGGAAAGAAAAAGTCATATAAGGATAATTTGAGGTATGACCCTAAGTGGAAGGTGAACTATCCTTGGATAGAGTATGATCCGAAGAGTAAGGGCATGCTGTGTTCAGTTTGTAAGGTACATGGGAAGGTACCAGTGCAATCCAGAGGGGCATGGGTGAGCAGGTCTGTGAGCAACTGGGTTAAGGCAATATCTCTTTTATCTAAACATGACAAATCAGACTGGCATGTTGCAGCGATGGCTATTTCTCTCTCTCTCTCTGAACAAGGGACTGTAGTTGAACAAATAGTGGCAGCTAGTGTGGAAGAGAAGAAAGAAAACCGTGAATTAATGAAAACACTTCTTCGATCTCTGTATTTTCTAGTTAAATTCCATATTCCACATACTACTACCTTCAACTCTCTTCTAACGTTGCAAATTGATAATGGGAATGTTAAGTTGCAAATGCACCGCAATACATGCCCGCAAAGTGCTACATATGAGTCTTACACGACAATAGTTGAGCTTCTCTCAAGTATTAGTGAGATTATCAAGGAAAAACTCTTGGTTAGCTTGAAATCTAGTGCATATTACTCATTGATGGCAGACGAGTCTACAGACTCTGCATCACAGGAAGAATTGTCTGTTTGTGCTCGATGGCTTCACGAAAATAAGGTAGTTGAACATTTCCTTGGAATCATCCATGTTAAAGAAACAAATGCTAAAGCCATTTCTAAATATCTTTCTGATTTTCTTAACTCCCATGGTATCAGCTGTGAGAAGTTGCGTGGACTTGGCTTTGATGGTGCCAGCACTATGTCAGGCCATAAAACTGGTGTGCAAAAACGATTGAGGATGTTGGCACCTTCTGCTCTCTATATTCATTGCCGATGTCATAAGCTACAGCTTGCTTCCATTAATGCAGCTAATGAACACCAGGAAGTGAAAAGGGTATTGGGTACACTGTTGACCATCTGGCGTTTCACTATTCCCCAAAGAAGACGGAAAAGCTGGTTGAAATTCAAGCTCAACTTGACTGTCCAGAAATAAAAATGCAGAAACCTAGTGACACCAGATGGCTTGCTCGCGAAAGGGCAATACAAGCAGTGCGTAGAAGTTTAGCAGCTTTAGTTGGTACATTTGAAGAAATCTATGATAATACAGGGGATGCTGAAGCACATGGAATAGCAGTTCTGTTAACAAAATACAAGACTGTACAGCTAGCATTTACATGCTGTCAGATGGCATGCACATCGTGGCCAAACTTCAGGGTAGTTTGCAAAGCAAACAAATTGATCTTGCTAGTGTGCCAACGATGGTGAGTAATACAATAAAAAGGCTACAGGAACTGAAAGAACATCCAAACACCAGCACGTGGTTCAAAGATCATATGGAAGTTTTTTCTGATCCTGCACAGCTTGGAAAGAAAAATATTGTTGCAAGTGAAGAAGATAAGGTCAAGTTTTTACAGAGAATTTACCGTCCATACATACAGAGTGTAGTTGATCACATCAATGTCAGAATGGGGTCAACTGATCTCATCTCTGCAATGTCTGTGTTTGATCCACAACATCTTCCTGACACTGAAGACAAACTTCCCAATTATGGCGTGGATAAAGTTTTGGAACTGACAAATTTCTATGGAGCTGTGCAGAAAGTGCAATATGATGGAGAGGAATGTATTTCACAGCCTGACATTGAAGCTGAAGATACACTTTCTGAATGGAAATTATTCAGGCGGCTCATATTTATGCAGTACAGGAGCAGTTCTATACATCAAGTCCTGTCCAAGCTGATTAGCCATGGTGACATTGCAGATGTTTTCCCCAATTTGTCTAGGCTAGCTGGAATTATTTCTGTTCTACCAGTTAAAATTAATTTGTGAACTCATTGACCATCCTCTCATTTATACACTTTCTCAAGAATATAATAACTACAGGTATGATTTTGTGTACCCTACAAAAAAATTTCTTCACACTGACTCCCCGCTGGAGAAAATTATAAATTGTTTGGGGGTGGGGGAAGCTTGGGTTAAAGTAACACAAGCTTCCCCCCCAAACACTTTTTTCTAGATAGAACACTGCAAGTGTTAATAAAATTGTGGCTGATGCATGATTAACACACAAACAAACAAGTGTGAATCCACTATTGTGGCTTACCAGTGTATGCCAGTGTGGACAGGATTTATCCAGATCCGAACCAGCTCCAAAGGGGAACCAGCTTATGTTTGTGTAGTGTGGACAGGCCTTTAGTTGCAATTAGTATAAGAATTGATGAAAGAAAACAGAATCTGCGCATAGTTGGCTGCTATAACCACAACAGAACCGATGGCAAAGAAATCCATCCAGGAGCCTCTTTCTCAGGAGCAAATGGATTCAAAGTCATTCTGAGAAGCTCGAGCTACTAGGCATCTTTCTTCCAGCCAGCAACAAAGGTCCATGCCAGAAAGGGACAAGGCATCTTTCCTCCATAGAAGGGCATCTAGCAACAAAGGTCCATGCCAGCAAGGGACTAGGCATCTTTCCTCCATAGAAGGGCAGCCAGCAACAAAGGTCCATGCCAGAAAGGGACAAGGCATCTTTCCTCCATAGAAGGGCAGCCAGCAACAAATGTTCATGCCAGCAGCCAGCAAGGGACTAGGCATCTTTCCTCCATAGAAGGGCAGCCAGCAACAAAGGTTCATGCAAGCAAGGGACTAGGCATCTTCCCTCCATAGAAGGGCAGCCAGCAACAAAGGTCAATGCCAGCAAGGGACTAGGCATCTTCCCTCCATGGGCAGCCAGCAACAAAGGTCCATGCAAGCAAGAGACTAGGTATCTTTCCTCCATAGAAGGGCAGCCTGCAATAATGAAATGGTGGGTAGAGGGAAATAATTCTAGAAAGTAACTCTGATAGCACCATAAAAAGGTGACATGTGTTGAAGCTTATGGTTAGGGTGTAAGATTGTTAGTGTATATTACTCTCAACAGACTCTCAGTTGACTTACAGAATTATAATGACTTTATCAATCTCAATAAGCAACTTGAATTTCACTCTCTCCATGTTTTGACTAGATGCCTGAGCCTTCATCATGAATAATGAGATGCTAAGACTCACGTGAGCTTATTATATACCAGTAGCTAGCTATCCAGCATGTGATGCAAGCCACACCCTAGCTCACGCGTGCAGCATGTGAACCAGATGT
Source organism: Cladorhizidae sp. MBARI D1340-BT2 (assembly GCA_028752905.1). Taxonomy (NCBI): domain Eukaryota; kingdom Metazoa; phylum Porifera; class Demospongiae; order Poecilosclerida; family Cladorhizidae; species Cladorhizidae sp. MBARI D1340-BT2. The sequence goes on along the minus strand of JAQNBH010000008.1, from coordinate 22,555,138 downwards.
GGCCCCCCCAAAATAATTATCTAGTGAATTTAGTAAATAAAACAATTTAAAACACAAAAAACAATAACGGTAATACAAATAATAATATAATAGTAATAATAGTAATAATAACAACAACAACAATAATAGTATTAATAATAGCAATAATATAATATAATAAAAGTAATAAAATAAAAATTGTATAATAATAATAATAATAATAATAATAATAATAATAATAATAATAATAATAATAATAATAATAATAATAATAATAATAATACTACTACTACTACTACTAATAATAATAATAATAACAACAATAATAATAACAATAACAACAATAATAGTACTAATACTAGCAATAATAATAATAATAGTACATGTAATAATAAAATACATGTAATAATAATAATAGTATAATAATAAAGTAATGTAGTAATAATAATAAAAACAACATGCTAACACTACTTAACAAATGAGTAACTCAATATTGTATCACGTGGTGGATAGCTAGCTACATTTATACATATCAAGCACTGGTGTGTCTTAGCATCTCATTATTCTTGATGAAGGCTGGAGCACATATCTGAAATGTCGAGAGTAAATTCCAAGCTGATTATTAAGAAGTCATTGTGTGTGTGTGTGTGTGTGTATTTGTATGTTTATATATATATATATATAAATGACCTCAGTGCTATTGCCCCTTGCTTATTGCACCACCACTTTGCAGATATCGGATGGGCTACTTTTTCAGTCCAAAGTCACGAATGAGGCACTAAATATTTACGATTTTAGTATGCCCTGAGCCCATCTTAACCCTTTAATGTGGAAAAGCCACTATAGTGGCTCGGCTACTGAATTTGGATGAACATTTTAATTTTCGCTGCGCTTTTTCTAATGCACATACCTTAATCCATGCCATAAGACTTCATCAATGACCAAGTATCATAAATTTTCAAACATTTTAACATCAGATACACATAAACGAAATTGTTAAAATGTAACATATAACGGCATACAATATGTAGATTGGTAATCTACTTGTGATTTCAACTTGTGATTGTTGTCAAGTTATGCTAACTTGTAACTTGGAGTAGGAAGAACCTAGAGCTACAAAACAAAGTCCACTGAATGCACCATGAGGTGTTCTACAAAATGGTAGCCAAAACTTTCCAAAAATGCTGAGTGTGCAATAGTTACTGAGCATGCTTAATTAAAGCCACTATAGTGGTTTTTCCACATTTAGGGGGTATACATTTTCGGGTACTCTCCACATTGAAGGGTTAATAAGGCGATGCCTGTACAGTACACGTGCAATCCTCAAGCTCTAAGTGTGCTGCTCTGGACCTGCTCTGACGTCTTTTAGAATGATTTTGTTAACATTTTTTGTAAGCTGTGCTACTTACTTGAAACTCAATATCATGTTTGAAAGGAAAATTACCCTACTTTCCCCTGTGCTGTGAACCTATTGAAGCACACCAGCTTGAGTTATCTTTCTACGAGGCCAAAGTAAGCTGTCCGAAACATCGGTTCTTAGAATCGTCTTTTTTAAGCTGAGTTAAAAAAATTTAACCTCTTCTGATTTCAATATGTGTATAAATATTCCAATAGTGTTATTCTGGTTCCGATGTGCTTATAAATATTTTTATTCAGATTCTGTTGTGCCTCTTAATGTTCCAATAACTGATTTTGACGTTCATATAAATATTTCTCTGCTGCAGCTGCCAATGTCCTGCTTGTCACCGCCTGTCTGGAGTATCTTCACCAGCCATTGGCCTTGAAGGAGGAAGGTTTGTTCCGTGTGTCTGGAGACAACTCCCTCATGAGGACAATGCTGGCTGACTTCAGTAGCAACAAGGTTACCAAAGAATTTGTACGGTAGGTCACTATGCACAGTAGTGATCACTGCAACTCTCCAGCCCTTCCAAGACATCCCATTCCATGATCAGTCACTATTGCCCTGCACCTATATTATCACATTCCTCTCTGTTATATTTCTCCAGAGTGGTAGGTCTATCTACCATGTTCACCAGGGTATAAAGGCTGGTTCACAACACGACGCTGGCTGAGCGTAACGTTACATTGCATCCTAGCGTGACATTGCGTCGTATTGTGAACCTCAAACGCAATGGAGCGCAATGCGATGGAGCTGTATTCTCGATTAGAAAAAAGTTCTAATCCAGCATCTAAAACGCAGCGTCAGACCAATCAGAATGCTATAATCTATCACGTGCCGCTCACCTGCAGTTTAGCCAGTATCAAAGATGTCTATTAATGAAGAAAAGTTGCTGTCAGGAGCCTGTTTATGGCAGGTGACTGGAAGTCAGTGGCAAGTCAGGTAAGAATGGCCTAGCTATAACTAGCTATAGAAAGAATGGCCTAGCTATAACTAGCTATAGAAAGAATGGCCTAGCTATAACTAGCTATAGAAAGAATGGCCTAGCTACAACTAGTTTCTAACGAGTGACGACAATTATCCACATATTGATATGATAGGTTGGAGAAGTAGCAACCTCAGAACACTGTTGCAAAAAATGGAAGACACTGAAGGATCGGTGTGTAAGGGAACTGAAGAAGAAGAGGCCCAAGAGTGTGACGCAGGCCCATGGTTATTTCATGCTGGCCACTGTTTTCTGTCACAATTTTTACAGGACATCATTTGTGAACATTGAATTCCCCAAGAACCCTATTCCCCACCACCTATCAATTATCATGAACATGAATTTATGTAAAATATTTTAAGCCAATTTTGTGTACTGATATGTTGAAAATATTTACTAGATAATTTATTATTAGCATTGTGTGTTTATGTACACCAAAACATAGTTGCATTGCCACGGGACTTCTCCAGCTGTGCTTGAGAAGTAGTCCCTGAAGGCATCTCTCGTGGAAGCAGCGGATCGCGGATCGCGAATACCTAAAGATAAATTGGACTTTATATAATGAACAAGGAACAAAGGGGGGGGGGGGAAACCCTGCTGCTTCCAGCACGTGATGGGACTCCATTCCAGTACATGGCTCCTCGTCGATGGTACAGACTGTTGATCATACCATACAAAAGTTGAAGGACAGAGAGGTCTACAAAATCATAGAGGATACTTCATGACAGAGAGACATAACAAATTTATTCTTTTAGCACTATACTTGTGAGTTGCCTGTAGCAAGAAATCTCAGAGCGAGTGCCAACCTTTCACCTGGGGAGTTATCAGCTCTGGCAGAGCTGTCATGACTCCCTATGACTGACCTACATATATATAATTGGGTAACTTTTATTACCTATAGTATGGCATATACAAAGCATACCTCAGATAAAACAGAGTCCAACCTCTCCCTAGACACTCAAATATCTGAAATGACTCTGGGTCAGACAGCCTCATCTCTTGTAAGAGATTGTTATAATCTCCATGTTTCCTACGGGGAGTGAATATTGAGCGTACCCACATCCTTGCTCTTCCGCTTTCTTAGCCTCCTACTAGCCAATAGTAAGATCTTCACCTCGCTGTCACTGCTGTCCATCTTTGTTGAGCACGGCTCGAGGGTCACGGTCAATTGACAATAATAATAAACACGAAGAGGCGAGCGGAACGTTTGTGTTGTGAACCGGCAAACGTAATGCAATGCAACGCAATGTAATGCAATGCAACGCAACGCTCCACTCGGCCAGCGTCGTGTTCTGAACCAGCCTTAACCAGCCTTAAAGTCGCTCCTCTTAGTCTGCTTCACACTGGAATGCATTGTTGGCTCTCCAGAGTGCTAGGTCTGTCCTACCGTGTTCGCCAGGGTATGGGTCACACCCCTAATACCATCATATCGAGAGGAAAATCTTGTTACATACGAGTCAATTTTTTGTAGACCAGTTCCATGGCTATAAAGTAACACCTTTGAAAGGAAGTGCTGTTTGTAGTCTACTCTCAGACACCGACACAACTGGCTATTAGTAAGCTCTGGGACATAGACAACCACTTGGACACTCTTAGTGTGGCCAGGCCCAGAAAGGAAGCAGCTGCTATAGCTACGGTAGGTGTAGTAAAAAGAAAATTTGGCATTCCGTATTCTGTTTCAGTCCAACACATGTGGCACTCGTGACCTTTGACATGTTAAAAGAATTCAAATGTAAGGAGCATCTTTTGCATTTTTAGATCTTACCACTCGGGAAAGCGTGTGACAATGCACATGCGGTGATTACCTCTTGATCCTAGGAACCAACGCACATTAGCTGCCGGGTGACGGAAGAGACAGTGTTCGCTGTTGCAGTTGTGAAGCAGTGTATCCCATAGAAAGATGGAGCCTTCCACCTCAATAATCAAAGGAACTGGATGAACTTAAAAAAAATACTCTAGCCATTTAGGTGTATTTTGAATTCTGAAGAAGTCTAGTTGGCTTTGTGCCATCTGGAAGAGCTGGTTGCAGACCATTCATCTTGCACCGAAATATTAGAGGCATAATAGATATTATTATTATGTTCTTGTGGTAATTATCTTACTTCTGTACCCATCGACTGTACCCATCGACAGCATAGTTGCCATAAAGGCCACCTTCAAAACACAGTATACATATGCTGACATCAACACAGCCAATGATCTTGACCACAGCTCTACAAATTTTACTATTACACATGTTGACATCATTAGCTTTATCCCGTGCCTGGTCCTAACTGAAGGCTTGATCCAGGACTTCTGCACTATGTCATGATGATGTAATGTTAGGATTGTAACGTGAAGAAGCATCCTTTTTAACCATACAATATTGAGGGTCTAAAGTTTAGGGGGGAAATGCTCTGTCTCCATTTTATTTCTGTGAGGCACAGAAATTATTGGACTAGGTATAGCAGTGGCAAGATTACACTCCATCTACCCATGAGGGATGCGGACTAGGTCAAGGACATTGGTACAACCTCAACAAGGTTGCATACATGTACCCATGAGGGATGTGAACTAGGACAAGGAACATTGGTACAATCTCAACAAGGTTGCATACATGTACCCATGAGGGATGCGGACTAGGTCAAGGACATTGGTACAACCTTAACAAGGTTGCATACATGTACCAGGGTTTCATACAGGATTTATGGTTGGGGGGGGGAGAGAAAAGTATCCAGCTTAGCATCGCCCACTTTTAGCAGCTATACTATGTAGCTGGAAAGTGTTAGCCGCTGATTATCTGTGGGTATGGCCTACATTTGCCACATTCAGTCACTTGCTAAAACGTTTGGTGCCAACAGAAGATACTGCTCTTCTTGAGTATGGCAATCCACAACTGCAAACTCTAGTTAACTTCTATGGGAAAGAAGCAACTGTAGAGTTTGATGGTGAAACCTTCACTTCTCCACCTCTCGTGGATGGAGAAGAAATCTTTGCTGAGTGGAGAGTTTTTAAGAGAGTCTTGGCACAAGAGAAGAAGAAAATGATGGAGAAAAAGAAACTAAGTAAACCACCCACTCTACAGGATTATGAAGACAGAGATGGAGCTTTCAGGAGCATACAAAGAGATCTTCCCAGAGATTTTCAAGTTACTGGATATTTTGCTAACTCTTCCAATTGCAACAGCTACTGTCGAACGTTCTTTTAGTCGGATGAAGATTGTGAAGACACGTCTTCGAAATAAACTAAGTGACATCAACCTTGCTAGGCTCATACGAATCGCAATTGAAGGGCCTGAACTGACTTCAGTAGATTTTAGTGCAATTTTGGACATATTCAAGGAGAAAAATCGTCGTATTGCTGCATAAAATTATGTTTTCTAAATTACTATAATGTTAGCAAAATGTCAATGTCAATGTTGCACTATGACATCATAATTTTTGAAAATCCTGCGGGGGGGGGGGGGGGGGGGGGGGGGGGGGCATCCCAGGTCCCCCCCCTGTATGAAACCCTGTGTACCCATGAGGGATGCGGACTAGGTCAAGGACATTGGTACAACCTCAATAAGGTTGCAGACATGTACCCATGAGGGATGCAGACTAGGTCAGGTAAATAAAATTTTAGGATTCAACAAATAAAATGGCCAGTGATGTATTAATGTACAACAAGCTTTGCCATGAAAATTTTTAAGACTCCGTTTATTTTTTAGCAATACAATATATCGCACTTCCTTTACAAAGTTTTTCCAGCCTGGTTAATTAAAGTTTTAAAAGTAGTGAAATCCTATAGAGCTACTTAAACACACTGCGATTATTCATTTGGTTGACCCAATTTCCTGCTAATAACTGGTGTCGATTTTGAGTTTGAACTTACAGTACATTTATCAGTCCCAAAGATGTTCTCAAAGCCATCAGCGACCTCTCCAATGAACTGCCACACCACACTCCAACCTCATGATGTAGAGATGGGGCGGGATTATGATGTTATGTATGTTAACAAGAAAACTATGTAATGGTATATAATGTGATTGATTTGACTGAAGAGAACAGCCAGCATCACAGGACTACGTCCACATGCTAAATGAAGCCATTATAGAGCCATGGCACAAGATAGCCATCTAGGCGTAATCAGCCAGGCTTTGGCCTTAGCAACATGCTTTGGACCTTTGTGCAGCAAATACTCTCTTAAACTAACACAAAACAATGCATACACCACCGACCTTACCCGCTTTCTTGCCATTTGGCAGCTGGAGCTGTCCTGTAAAGTTCACGCTAATGACGATTGGCAATGAATAATTATCTTTATGACATCAGGTATCCATCACTGTTGAGAAATTAATGGCGCTGGTAGGCAACGGTTTTGTCATCTGCTTGCATCTGCCTCGCCTCTCCACACTCTGTCTGGCAGGAGTTGTCATCATAAACGGCTTTCTCCTCCTACCAGACTACCTGGCTAACCAGTGAGGTTTACAGCACTATTTGAAGAAGCAGTCTATTCCCTGACTGATCACTGTCATATCCTCTTCCGATAATACTTGGGGTGAAGAATCTCTTGAACTGTAGGTACAGAATGCTAGGCCATCTTTATTGCTGCTCAAACAGAGATAAAATTATCCTCGCACTTAAAGTCATGAATACAATCATTGCCACATGTGCATTGCTAGCGATCCGTACCGCATAGCAATAATGTTACAATTTATATTTTATTTATGTTAATTTGAAAGTGCAAGCCTGCCTTAAATGGCTGCAGAGAGTTACACGTGTGTTAGTTTGAAACAGATGCCAAAATTATTTTGACTAATGTTCAATGCAGAAAAGCTATAGGGAAAGATCCTTCCCACTTCAACAATATCTTGCCAACACTAATCTACAAAGTGTTTGGTTGTCTTGAGGCCTACATTTTGCAGGTTTTGACCTTTGATAATTGAAGAGAGAGGGAGAACAGTGATGGAACAAGTGTGGGGGATTGTATGTGGAAGTTTATTTTGGGTAAAGGGGTACGCTTGGTCCTCAGAATATATCGCATCTTCAATTTTGATCTGCACAAATGGGAACTTTTATTATTCCTCTCTGCATCATAGGCTGAGGCAGACCAATATGTAGATCACTGGACTAGAAGACAGAGCTGAGCAGAGACTGATTCTCTGCACGTCAATTTCCAAATATTTTCAGTGAATGAAATAACCAGTAACTTGAAACTAGTGAGTGGCAGAGCTTATGGCTTCTTGCTGGGTAAAGGCTTTTAGTGCAGCTTCAAAACAATTTTGCATGCTTGTTAACCGTTTCACCAACATAAGCGCCTACAGGCGCAAACTCGACATCGCTCGCGTAAACATTAATTAAAAATTATACGAACAAGCTACAGATTTAATTTTTTTTATCAGGGGGTGCGCGAAAGATAGCTCTAAACGTTCAAAATACAACAAAAGAAAAATTCCAGGTAGCACGTGATTCCAAACTGGTCACGGCAACAAAAATATATTAATTTTTTTGACAATGATGACTTTACTTGACTGTGACCGTCCCGATAGCTTCTGGAGGCTCTTCTTCGGTGGAAAGCTGCAGAGCCATCTACTGCAGACTCGCTATCAATCAAAATCCTACGGAGTAGAGGAAAAAAGTTGCTCCTGGATGGATCTCTGTTGTTAATGACTTTTTTTAACTGTTGTAGACATAGAGATGCGTAACTTTTGTTTGCCTGCTTTAATAGAGCTGATTCATATACCAAGTTATAGCTCTTTCAATTTGCAATCGAATGATATGTTTTGTTTCAAAATTTAATGGTTACAAAAACAGTTATGAAATCAAAAAAAAATTTTTTTTTAATTAAAAAAAAAGGTGTTGTGGCAGTGAAAGAGTTAAGGCCAAATCCTTTACCTAACAATATTTGTGATATAAGTAATTGAAGAGGAAATGTGTAGCTACTACTGCCACTTATATCCCAGCAAACACAGTATATAGAGCTCTACAGCTGTGTGCTCCTCTCTATATGTCTGGTGTTTCCTAGCAACAAGATACTACTCCGAGTAGTGCCACAATGAGATGGAAAGTTGCTCCTGTATATACACACTTCTTGCTGGTTTTAGTGCTGCTAGTTATTTTGTATATGTGATTATCTTTCGAGATTTAGTTGTGGGACCCGATGGAGTATTTTATTATATTGTTGTTGTTTGTTGTTGTTGTTGTTTTAACATGACTTGGTAAATATAGAAGCGAAATATCCATTGCACAATTTATACTGAACCATGGCTGCGCCAGAAGAAGGGAAGGACAAGCTTGGGCCAATGAAAATGAATAATTATAATTGCTTGGTATTGTTGTGTTGTTTGGGTTTGTTTGTTGTTGTTGTTTTCAGGCAGTTGGTGATGTCACAGAATGATCCTAACAATGTGAGTGGATTACTAAAGATGCACTTGCGGGAGCATCACTTGTTATCCGAGGAGAGTGCTGCCATGATCCAGGCAGTAATTGCACCCGGCATGGTGAGCGGCATGCTAGAGATTTGGGTGTGGTGGGGGGGGGAGTTTAAGCGGGATTAAGGGGGACGGCCCACATCAACCTGACTCAACCCAGCGTGGTGCACCAACCTGCTTTAACATAGTGTTGTTGTTGATCCCATGTAGAGCTATTGTCAATACCTCAACCAGCCTCAAACCAGTGTGACGTTGATCCAGTATGTGTCCCCATAGAGGTATTGTTAATCAACCTGTCTCAACCCAGTCTGGTCCCCATAGAGCTATTATCAAATTACTTCAACATGCCTCAACCCAGTGTGATGTTAATCTAGTATGTTTCCCCATATAGCTATTGTTAACCTACTTCAATTAGTGTGATGTTGATCCTGTATAGAGGTTTTCTCAATCAACCTGCCTCAACCTTGTGTGACAATCTGCCTCAACCCTGTGTGACAATCTACCTCAACCAAGTGTGATGTTGATAAAGTGTATCCCCATAGAGCTTTTGTCAACCTGTTTCAACTTCCCTTAACCGATTAAATGCCATAAGCATCATAGACGTAAACTCATGATGCAAACTTGGACATCATCACGAAAATATATATGTGTGAATTTGTATTGTGCTCTCCCGTACTCCGTAGCCTATGCACATGTCCAATAGACAGCTTGATTGATAAAAATATTTGTAAAACTTTAATTCTAGTTAGACGGGGTGAGCCATCAAATAAAATAAAAATAAATAAAAATTATGGCTAACAATCGCCAATGCCTTCGTGAACGGTCTCTTCCTGGCTTTTCATTCCAATTCTGAAGTTCTTCTTTGGAGCAAAGCTGCACAGGCACCTGTGCTTACCGGGAATCATTCTGAATTCCTCTCATTGCACAAAGATGTGCTCCTGGATGGATTTCTTTCTGTAAGTTTTGTCGTAGACATATAGCGACATAGCACTGCATAGCTTTTGATTGCTTACTCCAACTCTGCTGGTTCTTATGCCAAACTGTAGCTTATTGTGTTTACATTAGAATAGTTGGAAAAGTTTATTATTGTTATAGCTAATAATATAATTATTACAACAAACCACAACAAACCACAAATAACAACAAACCACAAATAAAGTGGGCATTCAATTGATTAACCTCAGTGTGATGTTGGTCCTGGGCATGTTCTAGGATGTAATAATCACTAGCTGTTGCCTCTTCTAGTCTCATAACTAATTAAACTTTCAATATCCTAATATTTGTTTACCACAGAATGAAGTACTAGGGACAGTCTTCAAACTTGCACCCGTGGAGATACAACTATTGACACACATATTCGAACTATTGCACACGTTAGTACAGGAACAGTGGTGTTCACAGAACAAGATGTCCGCATACACACTTGGCATAGCATGTGGACTCTCTCTCTTCCCACAGTTTGATCCGTCGAAGGCAGCGGCATTCACATCTTATCTCATTGACAATTACCCTCAGTTGAACGAGTCTCACTTATGACTCCAAATAATGACATTGTTTATAAGAGCGTATGTATAATTTTATGTATGGTGAACCATATACTCTATGTATAATTTTATGTATGGTGAAGTAGATATAATTATTGATGTATAATTATGGTAAAATCTGTTTCCTCATGAGCCATTAATTGTTATGCAACTTCATACCCAGTCATGAAATGTGCACTGTCATATATAATATAATAATGTGGAATACTTAATGTGCTGGTTGTGGTGGACGTATTGTCAAACTGTGTTGCTGCAATATTATATGCATGGTGGTGGGGGTGTGGGATGTTATAATTTGCAATAATGTATGCGGCCATCAAGGTTCCCTCGCACCTGGAGCCTCCGGGCTTGTCACGTTCTGATGGTAAGCGTCCTGTTGGGGCTTCCGTCATTCCCTGGAAGAATGGGCGTATTTTGGTATGGGATACTACAATAATTATTGTAGACACCTTCGCTCCCTCCTACGCCTCGTTGTCTTCTGATGGCCCTGGCTCGGTGGCAAGAAATGCTGAATACCGTAAGAGGATTAAATACTCCTCTTTGGCTGTCTCACATTTTTTTGTGCCAATCGGGATCGAGACGACTGGTTCATTTGGCAAGTCTGCAGGTCATTTCTTTTCAGATTTGGGTAACCGTCTCAAACGGGAAACGGATGATCCCCGCTCCTCCTTTTTCCTTTCCCAGCAGATTGCAGTAGCCATTCAGCGAGGTAATACTGCAGCTGTGCTGGGCAGCAGCTTTAGTTGTAACGACGATAAGTAGTCTATTAAGATATATTGTTTTAATGTTTGTTTGTTTTTCTGTTTATAGGACATTGTGTAATAATGTATGTATTATGGATATTCCTATTTGTTATAGAGTTAAAGAAAACGCTATAAGAAGCGTTTGTGAACAGCAAATTTACGTATGTAATCTCGTCTCATCTCGGATTATATAAGCTCTGCTAAATTATGCTCCAAAAACATGACCATTTACGATGTAGGATGATGCTCAAAATTATACCCGTAATGCTTGAAAGTTAGTCCATCAATGTTCGACCAATTAGCCAAGTTTCAAATAAAAGAAGTAAAACCTGAAGAGATGCCTACCTCACTGTCTCTCGGTAGGGGCAATGCGGTAACCATTTTGGAGTTAGCTGGAGGGTGGGGAGGAATGGACTTGGTTTGTATCTGATGTACATACATGTGTTTTTATATATTTTTGTTATGCTGTTTATTAGTAGTAGCTGGAATATTGATTTATCACATGTTCTGGTGATGCAGAAGAGGGTTGAAATTTTGCACTATGATATTCAGTATCCCCAGAATTGCATATGATGACAAAGGTTTCTTGCTCATGAGTTGGTGTTTTTTAAACTCAACCAGACACATTGTAAAAGTCTCATGGTTATGCATCAAGTTCATTGTTCCCAACTGTTGTAGTGAGTGTATGCTCTTGAGTCCAAACTAACCAGATTTTATGGAACTGAGCTCATAATAATTATATATTATGTATATTTCATTGAATGCTGTCGATATAAATATCCCAAGAGCATTTCCTGAGTACTTTATGTAGTCAAGTATATATAACTTGTCATAGAGACTTAATCAGTATTTATTATGAATGTGGTCTACAACTAGGCATCCCCCCCCCCCCCCCCATGCCAGCAGTTAGCCGTTCATTCATCAACCTGTGAAGGAACCAGTTATAAATCAGACCCAAACATATAATATACATTGTCAAAAGATTGAAGGGAAAGTTTATATAAATGGCAAAGCAACATGTGCACGGAGATAAAGAGTTACTTTATAAATATATACTCAGCACGCTTGACAAACAATGGAATAACTAGCATTCTTTCCCATGTAAATAGTACAATCAAAGCATGTGTTGTTGACTATACGAGCCATAGGAGGTGTGGTGGGGCTTTTCGCAGTAACGTTAGAAGTCGTAGTCGACAGTGCTGGCTTCTATATAGTTGGGTGATTTGGTTATTAGTTTTACTTGCTAAGTTCAATTTCTATTTGCGCATATTCCGAGTTGTTTTCCTAAATAATGCACATTACAATGTTCCCCCAACAACAAAGATAAAAACCCTCCAGAATGACAGCTCATATATTATATATTATATATAAATGTATACATATAGTATTGAAAGGAAAGTTTGGGCAGGTGGACACCGCCTTAGTGGAACTAAAATTAACCAGGGTAAGATGGCCACAGTACAGACACTGATTGGTCAGGGATTCGTAGGTCCTGTGACGTTTTAAGAACTGAATCATATATGTACCTTGATAATTGATCCCCCTAGAATATTACTATATACATGATATTGAAATATCAATTGCATATGGAGTGGTGGTGTTTAAGGGAAATATTATACTCAAATTACCATCTTAGAGAACTGGTTTTATGGATGAAAGTGTGACTATCCATGTTGAGCTTTAGTTAATTAATACTCACACTTGTGAAGGTTACATTTTCATTTTTATGGAGTATGATCAAAATATGTACTTCCTGCTTGCATTCTCATAGACAGGAAGTGTAATAAAAGGTGAAAAGTGACAACCATTAATTTTGGGTTCAAGTTCACTTAGTATACAAATTGTTGGCTTAGTATACAAACACTATGCATTGTTGGCTTAGTATACAAATTGTTGGCTTAGTATACAAACACTATGCATTGTTGGCTTAGTATACAAACACTGGCTTAGTATACATTAGTATACAAACAATATGCATTGTTGGCTTAGTATACAAACACTGCATTGTTGGCACCAAGCATTGTTGTAGTTTATGACATGGTTATTTTCCTACTTTATCGGCTGAATGATGAGGAATCAATGAAGTGGTAGGAGTAAGGAAGTTAGTCCAAAGTTCACAGAATTTAAAAAGGACTTAATTAGAACAATAATTTATTGTTCTTTTATGTGCACTGTCACATTTAGCAGATGGTTCTCCTCAGTAGGTCCCTGGTAACTTAGATTGAAGCGACTTCCCGTATGGAGTGAAAACATAATCACCACAACCAAACTTAACTCCCTATGCTTGCCGCTGGCCCTTTACTTAGCTACTTAATTCTCTGAGTGTGCTAGCAACCTATATTAATGAAAAATGGAAAAACCCATCACAGATTCGTATCTGACTAAATGGCTCTTCAAGTCCCCTTGATATAAAAAATATATATATATATATATATTTTTTTTAATTATAAATTAATAAATTAATTAATAAGAAAGAATCCAGTGTATGGCTAAATGCCCTCCCTATCTCGTCCCTGGGTTTAAGGATAGATGATGATACCATCAGGGTTGCCGTGGGTCTCCTCTTGGGCTCCACTTTGTGTTTCCCCCATAACTGCCAGCACTGTGGAACAGAAGTGGATCGCCTTGCTACGCATGGTCTTAGCTGCAAGATGAGTGAAGAACATTTCTACCGTCATACCGCCATGAACGACATCATCTTCCGGGCATTGTCATCTGCCGGTGCCCCTTCCAGGATGGAACTGTCGGGTCTCTTTCGTTCTGATGGGAAAAGGCCTGATGGGGTAACCATGGTGCGATGGAAGAATGGCAAGCAACTGGTGTGGGATGCAACCTGTCCAAATACGTTTTCCCAGTTGTATCGGGGTGCAGCAGTGAGTGGTGCTGGAGCTGTGGCTGCTATGGCTGAGGAGAAAAAAGTGGCCAAGTATGCCAGCCTAGATCCTTGCCACGTTTTTGTGCCTGTGGCCATCGAGTCATTGGTGGTCATCGGGAACAGGTCAATGGCTTTCCTTAAGGAGCTCAGCCTCAGGATAAGGCAAGAACTGGGGAGGCGAATGCCCGTGTCACCTCCTTCAGCGTCTCTCAGTGGCATTGTCTGTTTTGGGGTTGGCCGGGAGTTGAACTTGTTAGCTTTTTAGTTATTTATTCATGTATTTATTGTTATTTTTGTATTTTTGTAGTTGATTATTATATAACTAGCAAGTGTTAATTAGGTGTTAATGAACTTGGTATGTTATGTTTGCTCTTTATAATAAATAATTAAAAATAATAATAATAATAATTAAAAAAATTAAAAAAATTATAATAATTTTTTTCTTCTTTTTTCCCTCCTTGATAAATAAACAATAATATATATATATATAATTTTTTTTAAAGATTCCCAGTTGAGATAACATGACTTACTCTAACCCTCCATTAGGTGTAGCAGACCTAAAAACCATAGAAAGTGTGAAAAAAACTCATAGTCAATGGGGGGAAAAAGGAAAAAAAAGCTCGTTATCTATGCCAAAACCTAATTTGGCAGCTTAGAGTGGTCCTCTATCTGGGGCTACCATATAATAATGGAGGAAGCTGGGTAAGGGGTCATCCTGAGAGCATACTAGGTGGCCACCCGGTAGGCTATCCCTGTCAAGCTTCTGTGGTTATCTCAGTGCAAACCCACGGTGGGTGTAGTGGGAAGTGAAGTCATGGCGAGTATGAATCCAATTGCCACCTTTGCCCAATTTTTAATGTTCACTCTACTTATTCAGGTTCAAGATGTATGCATCCATAAGTGCTTGCATGTAAGCAACTTCAGGTGGACAAGCATCTATTCAATTGATGTAATCATCTACAAATATGCCTGAGAGTTTGTACAATTGATAACCAGCTGCCTCCTAACTTAATTAAAGTCAAGCCTATTATATAGGAGAGAGTCCAGCTACAACTTATTTTCTTAATTAAAATGAGGAGAGCACCCAGCTGTTAATTATCTTCTTAGTAGTGCCATTGAGTAGTGGTTACACTCTGTGCATTGAGTGTGAAGGTGTTGATTGTAAGTAGTGGCCTGGCAGTTTGTGTAAATGAAGTGTGAGATCATCATCACTGTGCTATTTTGCTACAATTATATAGAGCTTAGAATGATAGTCACCATTGTTGTGCATAACCTAGGGTTTATCTATTTACTAATAATTGGTGAACAACTAAGAATCTTTTTTACAGAGGCCGCTTGATTAAAATTTGGAACTGATTGTTCACCACTGTAGGTCCGGTACAACTATTTCTGTCACAGGAGAGAGGGGTTACAGCCAGGGGTGGGGACACAATTCATACCACCATCTTTAAGTTCAGGCATTTTTTAATCTTAGCCTGTTGCATTCAGATATATGTGCAGGACATTACCACCACAAGCTATAGTCATTGCTGAGTGCAGAACTTCCTCAAGCAATATTATCAGCTCATTCATATTGCACAATAAAATGTTAAAACTCTGGGTTGAGACAAGAATGCACTCTTGTATATTGACAACCAGTTAGATGACCCTTTACCATTTGAACATAAATGCCAACCATCTTAAAAGTAACAATTATTGTACCTTTAAGCAATACACACAATCATTACAATATTGGTGGACATAATTTTAAATGGGGACATCAAACTGATTTTGGTCTATATGTGTACAGTCTCTGTTTCTTAACAAATCAATTCCAATGTAACTGCTTACAAACATTTCTGTTCTTGTTGCACTTGTTTTTGTACTGTATCTTATAGTTGAGCAGTGGCACTACATAAAGTCAGATCTCTACAAATCCAACTTGGGAGTTTCTAGGTCTCCAGAACATTTTTCTAACCATCTGAGCCACTCATATTTTGCATACCATTCCTGGGCCACTTAGGCATCTGGGGTACCTATGTATAAAATAATATAATAATAATAATAATAATAATAATAATAATAATAATAATAATAATAATAATAATAATAATAATAATAATAATAATAATAATAATAATAATAATAATAATAATAATAATAATAATAATAATAATAATAATAATAATAATAATAATAATAATAATAATAATAATAATAATAATAATAATAATAATAATAATAATAATAATAATAATAATAATAATAATAATAATAATAATAATAATAATAATAATAATAATAATAATAATAATAATAATAATAATAATAATAATAATAATAATAATAATAATAATAATAATAATAATAATAATAATAATAATAATAATAATAATAATAATAATAATAATAATAATAAAATATTAATAATAACAACAACAAAAACAACAATAACAATTATTTTGGTGTTCGTGGCTTGATGTGCTAAAAAAAGAAAGGGATTAAAACCACACATGTAGACCCAAGCAGTTGGATGACCTTTCACCTATTAAGAACACATATACCGTGATTGACGTTAAATATATTCTCCTTCAATCAGGTGTTAGTGACTAAACGTTCTCTTACCATACTTACTCAAGTTTCCAAACAGTGGTAGTAACTGTTCTTATAATTATGATGAATAATTACGGATGAATAATTACGATGTAATTACGGATGAATAATTACGATGAATAAATACGATGAATAAATACGATGAATAAATACGATGAATAAATACGATGAATAATTACGGATGAATAATTACGGATGAATAATTATGGATGAATAATTACGGCTTCCATGCAAACCAAATAGTTTGTAAATCAGCTGGCCACTATGCAGCAATACATGTATGGTCTACGTGCCATGTATAGTCTACGTGCCAAATGTATCGTCTACGTACAAAATGCATGGTCTACATGCCAAATGTATGGTTTACATGCCAAATATATGGTCTAGGTGCCAAATGTATGGTCTACATGCCAAATGCATGGTCTAAATGCCAAATGTATGGTCTACATGCCAAATGTATGGTCTAAGTGCCAAATGTATGGTCTATATGCCAAATATATGGTCTACATGCCAAATGT
Organism: Cladorhizidae sp. MBARI D1340-BT2; assembly: GCA_028752905.1. Taxonomy (NCBI): domain Eukaryota; kingdom Metazoa; phylum Porifera; class Demospongiae; order Poecilosclerida; family Cladorhizidae; species Cladorhizidae sp. MBARI D1340-BT2. The sequence continues at coordinate 22,538,112 of JAQNBH010000008.1, read as the reverse complement.
ATGGTCTACATGCCAAATGTATGGTCTAAGTGCCAAATGCTCACACTTGACCCCTGCAGCTTTCACAAAATAGAACCACTAATTTAGTGGGTGGGGTTGCTATTTTAGTTTTTTTGTTTTTGTTTTTGTTTTGCTCATGAGATTAATGTTGGAGGTGATAAGTCCCATGAGATTAATGTTGGAAGCGTTAAGTCTCATGAGATTAATGTTGGAGGTGTTAAGTCTAATGTTGAGGCTTTGTTCTGAATTCTCGGCTCATCTCTCTTGTTCTATCCTTGAAGCTGACCCCCTGCCTGTCCACCATGGAAAGACACAGATATACCTTGACAGTGGCGGATCTAGGGGGGGGGGGGGGGGTCAGAACCCCCCCTCAAGAATATAACCACACACACTAAATTATACTCAAACTCTGTGCAAATGCACAACACATGCATAGGACATGAGAATGTGGCATGTTTGTTGGTGAAGCATTGAGTGATTGATAAGGTGTGAATGAAGCCATCTTAAACCCAGCATCTGTCTATGTTACTGAACTTGAGGGTGATAATCTACCTTCAATGACTGGAGTTGGGACAGGGAAACACGTATTAAAGCTCAAGGACTATTGAGAACTATGCAAACTCCATGCCATGCTATTTGTTTAACAACTGTGATGTTTGCTCTTGAATCAATAAAGCCAATAACAGTCAAGCTTCAGAAGAGAAATCAAGATATCTATCAAGCCTATAAGCAAGTGGATGAAACTATTGACTTCATCAAGTCTAGACGTGCTAATATTGACAATGTATTTGATCAGTGGTATAAAGAAGCAAGTGCTTTACTAACATTTGTTGGAGTTGAAGAAGTAACTCTTCCAAGGAGAGTGGAGAGGCAAGCCCATAGAAATAACCATCCTGGTGGTTGTGCTCAAGAATATTATAAAAGGATTATAGCTATTCCTTTCCTTGACACCATCATCTGTCAACTGGAGTCACGGTTCAACAAGGAAAGCAGAATTTGTGCTGAGCTTTTGCTTCTCACTCCAGCCATTTCTGTCACTGATAAATTTAACCCAGTGTCCGAAGTCACTCACATGCTTACATGGGAGTGCCATCTTCCTTCTCCAGTACGGCTCCAAAATGAGATCTCAAGATGGAAAATATTCTGGCAAAGAAGACTGGATGCAGTGTGAAGTTCCTAACAGCTTGCTAAATGCAATTAGTGCTATTCACAGAGAAGATTTCCCCAACATATATACCCTTTTGTGTATTGCTTGCATCCTACCTATTACCAGTTGTGAAACAGAGCGTAGTTTCTCTACTCTTCGGCGAACCAAAAATTACCTTCGACACTATGCTTACGTCCAGACTGTCATCTCTCATACTTATGGCTCAGCATAGTACCAACTTCAACAGAGATAAAATATTTGAAATATTTGTGAACAAACATGCCCGTAGAATGTTTAGCTCGTCTATTTTGTGTGTGTAATGACTTCCACCGACAATATTATTGATGCTGTACTTATTGTATATATGACTTACTAAAACTTTCTTTAGCCAGAAAAAAAACACTCAAAAGAGCAATGCTAAAAAATCACTGTCAACAAGTCAACCCCCCCTAGTCAAAATGTCTAGATCCGCCCCTGCTTGATCATGTGAGGCCACCTAATATGAAAGGGAAAAGTTCGCTGCTTTTTTCTACCGTTCGCTTCTAAATCATCCATAATACGCTGATGGAGTTGCATTCTGACCCATGGTAAATGCCATCCCTTAGGGACTGTAGCAAGCAACTAATATCAACATGCAAAGAAAAGTTGGGAAGATATTTTTTATCTTCTCTATGTACAATTATTGAAATTCAATGACATAGTTACCGCTCGAAGAGGAATCGCACTGTCTGTGGAGATTTAAAGCAGATTTGGCCAATTCACTTGTAGCAGTTGATCTCTCCATTGTAGAAACACTTTCCCCCACATTGTAAATCATCATGTTTTCCTTGAGCAGGCAAGATAAACCTCGAGATATAACGTGCTACAGAGTGTGATGACAATTAACCCTGTCCACCCCTAGTTTACATGATTGAAGCTGACCTAGAAGGAGCAGGAGCTGAGTTGGATCAGAGGGAAGCCACCCAATCACTGACTCCTAACAATTACATGTGAACTTTCACACTCAGATTTGGTTGTTCACCCAACCAACCTATCACACTGCTGGATATCTTACAGTCCCGTCCATCACTGCTGGATCTTACAGTCCCACCATCGCTGGGGATCTTACAGTCCCACCATCGCTGCTGGATCTTACAGTCCTACCATCAATGCTGGATCTTACAGTCCCACCATCGCTGCTGGATCTTACAGTCCCACCGTCGCTGCTGGATCTTACAGTCCCACCGTCACTGCTGGATCTTACAGTTCCACCATCACTGCTGGATCTTACAGTCCCACCATCACTGCTGGATCTTACAGTCACACCATCGCTGCTGGATCTTACAGTCCCACCATTACTGCTGGATCTTACAGTCCCACCATCACTGCTGGATCTTACAGTCCCACCAACCATCACTGCTGGATCGTACAGTCCCACCATCACTGCTGGATCGTACATTCCCACCATCGCTGCTGGATCGTACAGTCCCACCATCGCTGCTGGATCTTACAGTCCCACCATCGCTGCTGGATCTTTCAGTCCCACCATCACTGCTGGATCTTACAGTCCCACCATCACTGCTGGATCTTACAGTCCCACCATCACTGCTGGATCTTACAGTCCAACCATCACTGCTGGATCTTACAGTCCCACCATCACTGCTGGATCTTACAGTCCCACCATCACTGCTGGATCTTACAGTCCCACCATCACTGCTGGATCTTACAGTCCCACCATCACTGCTGGATCTTACAGTCCCACCATCACTGCTGGATCTTACAGTCACACCATCACTGCTGGATCTTACAGTCCAACCATCACTGCTGGATCTTACAGTCACACCATCGCTGCTGGATCTTACAGTCCCACCATCACTGCTGGATCTTACAGTCACACCATTGCTGGAGATCTTACAGTCCCACCATTGCTGCTGGATCTTACAGTCCCACCATCACTGCTGGATCTTACAGTCCCACCATCACTGCTGGATCTTACAGTCCCACCATCACTGCTGGATCGTACAGTCCCACCATCGCTGCTGGATCGTACAGTCCCACCATCGCTGCTGGATCTTACAGTCCCACCATCGCTGCTGGATCTTACAGTCCCACCATCGCTGGGGATCTTGCAGTCCCACCATCACTGCTGGATCGTACAGTCCCACCATCGCTGGGGATCTTACAGTCCCATCATCACTGCTGGATCTTACAGTCACAACATCGCTGGAGATCTTGCAGTCCCACCATCGCTGCTGGATCTTACAGTCCCACCATCGCTGCTGGATCTTACAGTCACACCATCGCTATCTTACGGTCCCACCATCGCTGGGGATCTTACAGTCACACCATCAGTGCTGGATCATACAGTTCCACTGTCGCTGCTGGATCTTAACCTAGGGTTTATCTATTTACTAATAATTGGTGAACAACTAAGAATCTTTTTTACAGAGGCCGCTTGATTAAAATTTGGAACTGATTGTTCACCACTGTAGGTCCGGTACAACTATTTCTGTCACAGGAGAGAGGGGTTACAGCCAGGGGTGGGGACACAATTCATACCACCATCTTTAAGTTCAGGCATTTTTTAATCTTAGCCTGTTGCATTCAGATATATGTGCAGGACATTACCACCACAAGCTATAGTCATTGCTGAGTGCAGAACTTCCTCAAGCAATATTATCAGCTCATTCATATTGCACAATAAAATGTTAAAACTCTGGGTTGAGACAAGAATGCACTCTTGTATATTGACAACCAGTTAGATGACCCTTTACCATTTGAACATAAATGCCAACCATCTTAAAAGTAACAATTATTGTACCTTTAAGCAATACACACAATCATTACAATATTGGTGGACATAATTTTAAATGGGGACATCAAACTGATTTTGGTCTATATGTGTACAGTCTCTGTTTCTTAACAAATCAATTCCAATGTAACTGCTTACAAACATTTCTGTTCTTGTTGCACTTGTTTTTGTACTGTATCTTATAGTTGAGCAGTGGCACTACATAAAGTCAGATCTCTACAAATCCAACTTGGGAGTTTCTAGGTCTCCAGAACATTTTTCTAACCATCTGAGCCACTCATATTTTGCATACCATTCCTGGGCCACTTAGGCATCTGGGGTACCTATGTATAAAATAATATAATAATAATAATAATAATAATAATAATAATAATAATAATAATAATAATAATAATAATAATAATAATAATAATAATAATAATAATAATAATAATAATAATAATAATAATAATAATAATAATAATAATAATAATAATAATAATAATAATAATAATAATAATAATAATAATAATAATAATAATAATAATAATAATAATAATAATAATAATAATAATAATAATAATAATAATAATAATAATAATAATAATAATAATAATAATAATAATAATAATAATAATAATAATAATAATAATAATAATAATAATAATAATAATAATAATAATAATAATAATAATAATAAAATATTAATAATAACAACAACAAAAACAACAATAACAATTATTTTGGTGTTCGTGGCTTGATGTGCTAAAAAAAGAAAGGGATTAAAACCACACATGTAGACCCAAGCAGTTGGATGACCTTTCACCTATTAAGAACACATATACCGTGATTGACGTTAAATATATTCTCCTTCAATCAGGTGTTAGTGACTAAACGTTCTCTTACCATACTTACTCAAGTTTCCAAACAGTGGTAGTAACTGTTCTTATAATTATGATGAATAATTACGGATGAATAATTACGATGTAATTACGGATGAATAATTACGATGAATAAATACGATGAATAAATACGATGAATAAATACGATGAATAAATACGATGAATAATTACGGATGAATAATTACGGATGAATAATTATGGATGAATAATTACGGCTTCCATGCAAACCAAATAGTTTGTAAATCAGCTGGCCACTATGCAGCAATACATGTATGGTCTACGTGCCATGTATAGTCTACGTGCCAAATGTATCGTCTACGTACAAAATGCATGGTCTACATGCCAAATGTATGGTTTACATGCCAAATATATGGTCTAGGTGCCAAATGTATGGTCTACATGCCAAATGCATGGTCTAAATGCCAAATGTATGGTCTACATGCCAAATGTATGGTCTAAGTGCCAAATGTATGGTCTATATGCCAAATATATGGTCTACATGCCAAATGTATGGTCTACATGCCAAATGTATGGTCTAAGTGCCAAATGCTCACACTTGACCCCTGCAGCTTTCACAAAATAGAACCACTAATTTAGTGGGTGGGGTTGCTATTTTAGTTTTTTTGTTTTTGTTTTTGTTTTGCTCATGAGATTAATGTTGGAGGTGATAAGTCCCATGAGATTAATGTTGGAAGCGTTAAGTCTCATGAGATTAATGTTGGAGGTGTTAAGTCTAATGTTGAGGCTTTGTTCTGAATTCTCGGCTCATCTCTCTTGTTCTATCCTTGAAGCTGACCCCCTGCCTGTCCACCATGGAAAGACACAGATATACCTTGACAGTGGCGGATCTAGGGGGGGGGGGGGGGGGTCAGAACCCCCCCTCAAGAATATAACCACACACACTAAATTATACTCAAACTCTGTGCAAATGCACAACACATGCATAGGACATGAGAATGTGGCATGTTTGTTGGTGAAGCATTGAGTGATTGATAAGGTGTGAATGAAGCCATCTTAAACCCAGCATCTGTCTATGTTACTGAACTTGAGGGTGATAATCTACCTTCAATGACTGGAGTTGGGACAGGGAAACATGTATTAAAGCTCAAGGACTATTGAGAACTATGCAAACTCCATGCCATGCTATTTGTTTAACAACTGTGATGTTTGCTCTTGAATCAATAAAGCCAATAACAGTCAAGCTTCAGAAGAGAAATCAAGATATCTATCAAGCCTATAAGCAAGTGGATGAAACTATTGACTTCATCAAGTCTAGACGTGCTAATATTGACAATGTATTTGATCAGTGGTATAAAGAAGCAAGTGCTTTACTAACATTTGTTGGAGTTGAAGAAGTAACTCTTCCAAGGAGAGTGGAGAGGCAAGCCCATAGAAATAACCATCCTGGTGGTTGTGCTCAAGAATATTATAAAAGGATTATAGCTATTCCTTTCCTTGACACCATCATCTGTCAACTGGAGTCACGGTTCAACAAGGAAAGCAGAATTTGTGCTGAGCTTTTGCTTCTCACTCCAGCCATTTCTGTCACTGATAAATTTAACCCAGTGTCCGAAGTCACTCACATGCTTACATGGGAGTGCCATCTTCCTTCTCCAGTACGGCTCCAAAATGAGATCTCAAGATGGAAAATATTCTGGCAAAGAAGACTGGATGCAGTGTGAAGTTCCTAACAGCTTGCTAAATGCAATTAGTGCTATTCACAGAGAAGATTTCCCCAACATATATACCCTTTTGTGTATTGCTTGCATCCTACCTATTACCAGTTGTGAAACAGAGCGTAGTTTCTCTACTCTTCGGCGAACCAAAAATTACCTTCGACACTATGCTTACGTCCAGACTGTCATCTCTCATACTTATGGCTCAGCATAGTACCAACTTCAACAGAGATAAAATATTTGAAATATTTGTGAACAAACATGCCCGTAGAATGTTTAGCTCGTCTATTTTGTGTGTGTAATGACTTCCACCGACAATATTATTGATGCTGTACTTATTGTATATATGACTTACTAAAACTTTCTTTAGCCAGAAAAAAAACACTCAAAAGAGCAATGCTAAAAAATCACTGTCAACAAGTCAACCCCCCCTAGTCAAAATGTCTAGATCCGCCCCTGCTTGATCATGTGAGGCCACCTAATATGAAAGGGAAAAGTTCGCTGCTTTTTTCTACCGTTCGCTTCTAAATCATCCATAATACGCTGATGGAGTTGCATTCTGACCCATGGTAAATGCCATCCCTTAGGGACTGTAGCAAGCAACTAATATCAACATGCAAAGAAAAGTTGGGAAGATATTTTTTATCTTCTCTATGTACAATTATTGAAATTCAATGACATAGTTACCGCTCGAAGAGGAATCGCACTGTCTGTGGAGATTTAAAGCAGATTTGGCCAATTCACTTGTAGCAGTTGATCTCTCCATTGTAGAAACACTTTCCCCCACATTGTAAATCATCATGTTTTCCTTGAGCAGGCAAGATAAACCTCGAGATATAACGTGCTACAGAGTGTGATGACAATTAACCCTGTCCACCCCTAGTTTACATGATTGAAGCTGACCTAGAAGGAGCAGGAGCTGAGTTGGATCAGAGGGAAGCCACCCAATCACTGACTCCTAACAATTACATGTGAACTTTCACACTCAGATTTGGTTGTTCACCCAACCAACCTATCACACTGCTGGATATTTTCAGTCCCGTCCATCACTGCTGGATCTTACAGTCCCACCATCGCTGGGGATCTTACAGTCCCACCATCGCTGCTGGATCTTACAGTCCTACCATCAATGCTGGATCTTACAGTCCCACCATCGCTGCTGGATCTTACAGTCCCACCGTCGCTGCTGGATCTTACAGTCCCACCGTCACTGCTGGATCTTACAGTTCCACCATCACTGCTGGATCTTACAGTCCCACCATCACTGCTGGATCTTACAGTCACACCATCGCTGCTGGATCTTACAGTCCCACCATTACTGCTGGATCTTACAGTCCCACCATCACTGCTGGATCTTACAGTCCCACCAACCATCACTGCTGGATCGTACAGTCCCACCATCACTGCTGGATCGTACATTCCCACCATCGCTGCTGGATCGTACAGTCCCACCATCGCTGCTGGATCTTACAGTCCCACCATCGCTGCTGGATCTTTCAGTCCCACCATCACTGCTGGATCTTACAGTCCCACCATCACTGCTGGATCTTACAGTCCCACCATCACTGCTGGATCTTACAGTCCAACCATCACTGCTGGATCTTACAGTCCCACCATCACTGCTGGATCTTACAGTCCCACCATCACTGCTGGATCTTACAGTCCCACCATCACTGCTGGATCTTACAGTCCCACCATCACTGCTGGATCTTACAGTCCCACCATCACTGCTGGATCTTACAGTCACACCATCACTGCTGGATCTTACAGTCCAACCATCACTGCTGGATCTTACAGTCACACCATCGCTGCTGGATCTTACAGTCCCACCATCACTGCTGGATCTTACAGTCACACCATTGCTGGAGATCTTACAGTCCCACCATTGCTGCTGGATCTTACAGTCCCACCATCACTGCTGGATCTTACAGTCCCACCATCACTGCTGGATCTTACAGTCCCACCATCACTGCTGGATCGTACAGTCCCACCATCGCTGCTGGATCGTACAGTCCCACCATCGCTGCTGGATCTTACAGTCCCACCATCGCTGCTGGATCTTACAGTCCCACCATCGCTGGGGATCTTGCAGTCCCACCATCACTGCTGGATCGTACAGTCCCACCATCGCTGGGGATCTTACAGTCCCATCATCACTGCTGGATCTTACAGTCACAACATCGCTGGAGATCTTGCAGTCCCACCATCGCTGCTGGATCTTACAGTCCCACCATCGCTGCTGGATCTTACAGTCACACCATCGCTATCTTACGGTCCCACCATCGCTGGGGATCTTACAGTCACACCATCAGTGCTGGATCATACAGTTCCACTGTCGCTGCTGGATCTTATAGTGCCACCATCACTGCTGGATCTTACAGTCCCACCATCAGTGCTGGATCTTACAGTCCCACCATCGCTGCTGGATCTTACAGCTGCACCATCACTACTGGATATCTTATAGTCCCACCAAGTCTGTCCCAGACAGGAATGAAGGAACAATGAAGAATTCCACCACCTCAATGGAGATGTTGAAAAAAGAGGCTTTGTAATCCATTACTATATGGGAAAGAATTTTGGTACACTTCATATCCAAATCCACACACCTTATCATATAATTATAGTAGATCACACACATAGTGTATCCCATTCCTGTGAAATCACCACTCAAGGCCATTACAGAATCAGAGAAGATACTTGAGGATCATAGACTACAAATGTGGTACACACTGCCCTACTTTTATTCTAATGGCTTTGCTTAACCCTCTCTTCACCTTTCCCACCTGGCTATACCAAATTATGTTGATCATTTCATTTTCACATTTATCTGAAGAAACTGAAAATCAATACAGTGCTATTGCTCCCAATATGACCAAGCAATTGGAGTTTAAAACGAGTGAAGATTGCACTCAAACCCTCAAAAGGGATACCATTAGAATTACCAGGGGGAAACACATATCACTGAATACGCCAAACAAATTTACCACCATCACCAATATGTGACAAAACTAATAGAGTGGATTTCTAAACAAAAAATAATACAGAATCAAGAAAACAGACACGCACTATATCATGGATAGGAGGACTGCATTTGTTCAACAATAATGAGAACAAAGCCAGTTTACACATGCCCACACACACACACACACACACGTGCATACACTCACACAATGGCCAAAATAATCCCATACTCCCCCAATTTGAGATTTGTCAGCAGTGAAGGGCTACAGACCAAATTATTTACTGTAGCTATGTCCATTTCCAAAATGTTTTAACTCCAACCTATAAGCAAGTCATAAATTTGTTTCCATAGCATGATATTCATCCATTTAGCTGAGATTTAGAAAGCTAAAAATTCAATTGATGCGCTTGCTAAATAAAACCTTTGACTCAGTCCTCCGTAATGATTTGCTGTGGAGGATGGTTATTACCATGGCTTTGGCTTCAAGCCTATTTATCTTTAGAAAAAACAACTTCAACTAAAATGTAACTCAACATGGGGGACAGAGTCGAAGGTTTTACTTTGTTGTCATGTATGTCTCAGAGCAGTGCATCATTATACATGTAAATATTCCTGCCGCTATTTCAAATTCTTCTGTCTACCTCTTCGCAGATGAAGCTTAGCTTATTAAATCAGTGTCTTCCTTCAATGACATTTGTAATGAACTCAATTTGCTCCTGTACACCAGTTGTCTTCAACAATTCCTTGAACTGACTGTCCAGTCTGCCCACAGACTTATGAAGTGATCACATGGAACAAACCATCATGTGACCAAAAACATCATGTAAAGTAGTGAAACAAATAATGATGGCGGCTTCAATTGTCTATGACATCATAAAAATGATCTCGGTTCAATAAACCAGGGAGTTAGGAATGGAAGACTTCCTTAAATGTCATGAAGTGCTATGCAATCTACTTTGGATTATCTTTCAAGGGTATTTCTTCATATAAACCAATCATTTTACCAGTTCCTTTCAGGATTTCGGTCTAGTTATAAGTCCTAGATCTAATCATCTTGAAAAATTGTGCTGTCACTCTCTTTGATCAGCCAAAAGATATCTTCCTCATCTACCACTGTGAGGAAAAGGCATCTTTCTCTGGTAAGATCTCACTTCCCTTATTTCTCTCCCATCGCTGTATAAAAGTTTTGAATGATAGAGCAATGAGCCACCAAGTATATCCAACCAGGTTCTGATTCTGATTCTTAATGCCAGTATAATAACAGGATACCTTGTTCTCCATGCATTGCCTGAAGGATAACTTTAACATTATGAGCTATCTAATACTATCCAACAAGATCATTAAGCCAACAGAAACTTAACAACACTAATATTCCAGAACATTAACTGGCTAATACTTCAATCACAAATATGGAATTCTTTAACAGATAACTATTGACCTAACCAAATTTGCTAACAAATTCAAAAATCATCATTTTCTACCATTTCACCTCCCGACAACGTGTACATATCATTTTATTTATATATCCTTATCCAAATTGTAATATCCATATCAATACTCATGTCCACATCAGAACTCCATCATATCCTCAAACTCATGTCACTTATATACCTGCTTCACCCATGCCTCCTGACATTCTCCTTCACCTTGATCTCCTTGTATGTGCCTAATTTATTAAAAACTTTCACTCTTTTTGAGCTAGCTACACTAGTATGAGGTGTCAGTCTATCAACATGTACAGCAATCAATCATTGCCACTCATCCTATGTAAATAATTGTACTTTTCCAATGTGTCAGGTGAGCTAGTTGTATTTTCTCCTCTTCTGTGGAGCAGTGAAGAAGCATTGAGCAACCTGCGACTCTAATGATTCCTCTCAAGTTATGATTATCTGAATGGCTGAGCAGGGCAAACTGGATAAAAACATGCTCCCAATTAAAGCACGATTAGCTTCTAGTGGAAGCTACTGCTGCCAACAGTAATGTACATGGTGCATGCCAAGAACTGTAATGTACATGTGATGGTGCATGCCAAGAACTGTAATGTACATGCGATGGTGCATGCCAAGAACAGTAATGTACATGTGATGGTACATGCCAAGAACAGTAATGTACATGTGATGCTGCATGCCAAGAACAGTAATGTACATGCGATGGTTCATGCCAAGAACAGTAATGTACATGTGATGGTGCATGCCAAGAACAGTAATGTACATGTGATGGTGCATGCCAAGAACAGTAATGTACATGATGTGATGGTGCATGCCAAGAATGGATCCATCATTATTGTGCTGGCCTATCTTCACCTAGTTTTACTCGAGTCTCCAACTCCAATGATTGATCGCCACACAGCTCTAGAAATTTTTATTGAAAAGGGAATTGAAGATTACTGGAAATCAAGTTCCATCAACTCAATATCCTCTCCTGGGTATCTGTGTTATTCCAGCTCCTCTTACAACCAAGACTATGGAGAGCATTTCAGTCCCGCGTCAGAATCTGGAAATTCCTAAGTCCTCAAACACTTCTCGCCAAACCGATAGAAATTGAACATTGCCATCCATGGCATACACATTCACAAGTTATCGAAAGGAACACCCATGTCTTCTAGCAACTCTAGACAGTTCTATTTGGTCTGAATCTATCAAGATTTGCACAGACTAGGCAAGTACTAGCTAGCTGTAGGGGAAGCTGATGCTACAAAAATCCTTTCCAAGAAAAATTCTCTGCAACTAAGTTCTTCAATCAAGCAAGACTAACCCCTTAGTGGGAATCAGCTCTGATGATGGACCAACATTGAGCACTTTTAGCTAATCAAATTACTCTTTTGATGTCTATCTTAGTTCTCAATGCCCTTCTAATAATACAGCTACTCTGCCCTCTAGCACTACACCCTAACTTCCAGAGGGACCTATCTTTTTAGCTATATATCAAGTCCATACCATGAAGTTTGCAGAATCTACGGAGCTCTGAAGTTATAACCACAAGTAAAAATATATATATATATATAAATACAACTGTCTCCCCTTTTACTCCAAATCTTATGTTGTTTTTTGTTCTTATACATAAGGTGTTTCTAAATTTATTGTATGTGTATGACAATATTAAGTTCTCCTGTTATCTATTGGATGTCTGCATTAACTTATAATTTCTACTTCAGCTGAGAGAAAGGTGGGGAGCAAGGCATCCATGATCCTCCCAACAAAATTGGAGTTAATTCTAAAACTGGTCCTGGGAACTTTTAAACTGATGGATGATTGAGTAGCTGGTCGACAGAATAATGGCTCTGGCACACACCCATGGGTGGTCATCCAGTGACCGCCAATAGACCACCTGGCCATCCTCTCAACATCCTGAGGTTTAGCTCTGAGGCTATCGGCATGTGTGGGACAATTCAGTGGCAGTTTCCCCCCTGTCTATAAGGGCACAGTGCAATTGCTTTCCCCCCCCCCCCCCCCCCCCCCCCCCACACACACACACTATATTATATAATGGCAAGTTCCTGTGCGATTCACATTTCTTCCGCTGATATCCAATCTCTCCTAGCATGACTTATGGCAAGAATGCTTGCATGTGGTTGATGGAGGACCACTACCTGCAACGGCCGCTGCATAGGAGTGTAATGCAAGGTTTTACTTACATTGTCTCCTACCATGGCTCAATCCTTCACACAACATGTCATGTTTGTGGTGCACGGACCAAGACTGGAGATTATTTTAGCCTGGCTCATGGCCATATATCATGCATGTTCGACCATCTAAAAAGACCTAGTGGGATCCGAGGCGTGCTTTTCCAGTGATCATGGCTGAGCTGGTCAAACTCCAGTGCCCTATTTAGCATTTAGTTCAGGACTGTCAGAGTCAATTGAAAAGCAGGAGCGCCTAGTCACTTGCACCCCACCCTTGTCACAGATGCATGATAGCATAGACCCTACCCTGCTCATAGCACAGGCGCATGGAGGCATGGCCACCTCTTCCCCTCTCCCATGCATAACGCAGGTGCATAATGTTTGTGTGGACATGGTGGGAAGCTCAGGCCACGATCCAGTCAAAATCCACCATGTCCCAATCCTGGTATAAATACATGATGCCCTCGATTTGAGAAATCGAGCATTATTAAGTCCCTTCGTCTTTCAGAGCAATTTATTTTCTTCTTTCCTCATGAAATAGTCCAGTTGGTAGTCACTCTCCTGTCCTAACCTTGTTTCTTACTCCATGCTGAGCATTGGTCTCCGGTCAAGAAGCAGTAGTCAAGCCTCAGTCTTCTGTCCTGAAGCAGCTTCATTCTTTGAGTGTAGCAGTAGTCTCTTATATCCTTTCTTTCTCTAGCATTAGAATTCCTTGCTTACTCTAATATTAGTGCCCCTTATGTGTGTCTCCTGTGTAAAAGCAGTGCAACTGAGTGTCAGTTTCCTGTCAGATGCAGTTTCATAATCTCACTGTTTGTTGGAAAAAATTTCGTGATTTGATTATTGCTGTTTACCAAATCTGTTATTTTGGTACTGTAAGCTTAATAATATTTAATTGTAGTGCTAGTCTAGGCTAGTGAGTTATTTTACAAAGGAGAAGAAAACCATTTATAAACATAATTATACTGTAGTAGTCCTCTTTAGAGAGACCACTTTCAAATTCACACTAAACCAGTCTCTCAAAGGAGGTGATCTGTCTGCAGAGGGGGTGCAGCAATGGGATAGGCCAAATTTAAATGACTGTGTATAATACTCTACTCTATACATGAATGCAAGTTCGGTTATAGCAAAACTTGAGTATGTAACACTCTTACTTGTCAAGGGGTATATAATACATTCCTAATTAGCACATGCCCTGGATGGACTGCTATCTATATATTATATGTGCTCTAGAGGCCCCTTACAAAACTGGTGGCTAATCCAAGAGTTTTCTTCTGGGGACTTCCTTCTTTGCAGCAATAGCTTTCTCACTGAGCCCTCGATAGAAAGAACACCACGTACTTATATCCAAAGTTGCGTAGCTGTAACTAAAATTTGAACTTGTAGACCTTCTTTGGACCAAGGCTGGACCAGTCATCATTATAGCTTTGGTTTGTAGCTATAGTTTTCTCGTGGCACAAGAGCACTCTATTGATTACATTATGCAGCTATTCATCTAAGTTGTGTAACTAGCCTAGCTTAACTTAGGTAATCACATATCTGTAGACTTTCTTCTTTGGACCTTAGACCAGTGCAGCAGCTAGAGCTGCAGGCATGGATCATAGCCATAGCCTTCTCATAGGACACCCCAGCCTAGACCAGTGCAGCAGCTAGAGCTGCATGCATTGATGATAGCTATAGCCTTCTCACATGCACTCCAGCCTAGACCAGTGCAGCAGCTAGAGCTACATCTGTGCATCATAGCTATAGCCTTCTCACAGGCACTCCAGCCTAGACCAGTGCAGCAGCTAGAGCTACATCTGTGGATCATAGCTATAGCCTTCTCACAGGCATTCCAGCCTAGACCAGTGCAGCAGCAGCCAGAGCTACAGCTGTGGCTCATAGTTATGTTATAGCCTTCTCACAGACACTCCTGGGATTTATTGAAAGAGAATTATAATATATACTAGGTGGCTATTCAAGTTTTTGTCTTTTAGAAAGCCTGTTTGTCATTGTCATAGTTCTATAGCCAGCAAGTAGCAGACCTTATCTAGATATATCAACTATTAGAAAACTATATGAAATAGTTCAATAAAGCACCAGATGCAGAAGCTAGATGATAATTTAAAGCATCATAACTACTGAAAGCTATGACTAGTATAAGAGCAGGAGACATCCCAAGTATTCATCCTCATTAACCATAACCACACAATTGTAATGTTTGACAAGTTTTTATTTTACATTGAAAAGAGTGATGGGGTAGAGGGTTGCCGCTTTAGCATAGGAGGGTTAGCATTAGGAGGGTTAATAATGATTTAACCACTTTTTAACCACAACTCTTTTTTCCCTTCCAAACTAAATTAAGTTAATTGTCCACAACTACTGCATACAACTCATACTGTTCACTAGCAGATGCAATCCCTACACTACTGTTGTGTGTGGGTGGGTAGGGTTGGCAGTGTTTTTTAATTTTATTATCTGGTCAGTATAAGGTGGCGGTTGTGGTTTGTGAAAATTATTGAGATGGTTCTGCAGTTAGAGATAAGGTTAATGGTTGTGGTTTTTGGCAGGATGTTCTCCAAATTGCATGTCCACCAGCAATGTGCCTATATTATGGCAATGTTGTAGGTACAGTAAGTACTCCCTCCCTCCCTCCCCCTCCCCTCACTGTTGTTGTTAATCAATCCAGCCAGGACTGGATGCACTTTCAATGGTGCTCCATGTATTTATGTCTCTTGTTGCGCATTAACTGTGACGTAGTTAATAAGCATAGAATGGCCAGTCCACAAGTATCAAGTGTAGAGCAACGGATTATACACATCTTTTGATCAACAGCAATGCATCAGGGGAGAAATTTTGCTGTAGAAGTTTGTCCGCATTCAGAACCAGCAGGTCATTTAGGGTATTGTTACCACCAAGGTAGGTTCTCTTGCTGCTCTTGGTGAGGTTCAGCTGGGAAAAGGTTAGCTCAAGCTTGCCATTGGATATAGAGAGAAAATCATGCCTTCTCGCTTAGCAATGTGGTGAATAAAAACTCCTTAGCAGCATTTCAAAGTGGAGGTAGGAGCTGCCAAGGTTTACTCCAGCCTTGCCACGAGGTCACAGATCCTGGGTTATAGGTTAGATCCTCAGTTACCACGAAATAGCTTTACCAGCCTTGTGTGTGGAGAGTAAGTGACTGAGCCTACGAAGCAATACTCTCACTGTGTACTTCCTTTTGAGGGGGTTCTCTTTTTGAGGAGGTTCATCATTTGCACATGCACTGGTCGCACTTAGCATGCTCAGCAATGTTGGTCGTTTCTATAGAATCTGCTCCATGTATCCATTTCTCGCTGAAGTTCGTCCCTCCTATGATCCTCTCCCTAAACTTTGTGCACACTTGACACTAGCTTTGTCACAACTTCCACATCTGCCTCAACTTCCATTTCGCAAGTCAAGCCATGTCAGCGTCGGACACATGCCGTCGTACTTGAGTCACCCATTTTTTGTACATCTCATGCTTCACCTTCTTTTGCTTGGCTGGTTCTTCAGCTGATGATGAGCAACTTCCCTTCATGCTGGCAAAAAAAGTCTGTGAAAGACTCAACTTGAAGGTCTAAAAAATTATGCAGAAGAAAACTGCAGAGCTCCTAATATACAAAACTCAGACTAGCAGGAAAAAACTTGCACAAAACCTAAAACCACAACATGAGTTGGCAAAAAGCAAGACAGAACATTCCTGAAGCTAATTGCCATAAGAACACACCATCAGTATAGAACAAGTGACAGGCTTGCAGTGTAGAACATTTGTGAGCCCCTTCACTAGTGTAAGCGTATATATACCCCAAGACTATTTAACAAATCATAAAAAATCCATTGAGGTGTCCTATAGGGGTTAAAAATAAGCAAAATTCTTACATTATGTGCCCCTATAATGTACCCCTACCAAATTTTAAACCCATCAGTAAGCATGGGGGAAATATTAAAAAAAGACTCTTCGGAATTCGAGCAGCTGTTTCAAAGTGGTCAAGATGTAGTCACACCTGACTTACCTTCGAGCAAGCCTAGCGCTCTCACTTGAGCTGACAATTTGGATGGAGCTGAGATTGCCAGCGATGAAGAAGGGAGTTTATTAGTTAGCTGTGCAGTTAGTAAGCAGAGCATAAACTGCAAAGGCTGTTTCAGCTTCTTTGTGGTGGTCCACGGAAAAAGTACTAGCTGAGATTTTTTTCATTTATACATCAAGTGAAGATTCAGCAGTTGACAGTTCACGGAATCAGTGACCCATGGCTGCATTTAGGATTGAGTTGAGGGGGGGGGGGCAAAAGTAGTATTTTGTAAACAGGGAGGGGGGGGAGTGCGTGCGTAATCTTGATGTGCCATAAGGCACACCAAAAGCTAGGGGGGTCTGGGGGCATGCTCCACCAGAAAACGTTTTCATTTTAGACTTCCTGCGATCACTTCCTGTTGACAAGACAATCCAATATATATATTTATTTTTTTCATGAAAATTATTTGTGAAGAGGCCTTTAACAGATTGAGTGTGTGTATCTAGACCTAACCTGTACCCACAACTCAGCTTTCACAGTTCATTATCCAATGCTAAAACTTGATGGATAAGTAAGTGTACTTTATTTTCCTCTGTGTAGTGTGGTGTACAGGATTGTAACTAAAGTAGTGCCCCAGTACTACCTTGACTGCTGTTACAACTACACATGTTCTGGAGAATGTGATGGTAAGCAAGATGTCAGATAAAACAGAACCACATTTAGCAGTTGGATCTGATGCAGGTAATCTTGAATGTGCCATTGTACTGATTGTTAACACGCACATAATTACTCTCAACTAACTCTCAGTTGACATAATTAAATTGCAATAACCTTCTCAATAATCAACTTGATTCTCTCGACATTTCGACTAGATGCTCTAGTCTTCATCAGGAATACACTGATCTTTGGTTTGCTCATGACATACAGAGTGGAAGATGAACACCAATTACTTCTTGTAAAGCACCTATGTTAGTGTTAGGGTTCATGACATGGTGCAAAGCGAGTCTGGTTGCACAGCCTCATGCTGTGCTTTTAATGGTATAGCTTGTGTTTGTTCAACACACCTCTCGACTCCAACATCGATGGAAGTCTATTTCAGCCGGCGTACACATGTGCACATTGATGTTCTGCTTTATCTAGCTACTACATCAGCAGCTTATTAAACTAACCAACTCAATGTGATTGTAAGTTTGGACCACATCTACCAAATAACTAGACGCCATGGCTACCAGACCACTTGACTTAATAATCCTGCAACAAGTACCTATACTTACTGGTGAGCACCTGATCTACCACCTCCTGGGGTCCTTGTGCACCAGACTGCTCAATGGGTTTCTCCTTGTTCACAAGTGCCTTGAAGTCCACTATGGTTTCCCTAAAGAGGTTTACAGAGGAAACATGCTGTTGTTCACCATTTGTGGACTAACTGCTAATTGGTCAATTATAAAGGCATGTCGGCACTGGGACCACTATTGACCTAGATCTGATCTTGATAAGTGGGATCTAGATCTGATCTGGATAAATCCTGTCGCACTGCAAAAATGAACCACAATTAAAAGCATTTAAAAGCATTTTACACCTCCAAGCAGCTGCGTGTCACATGACATGACAGCTGGTATCGCTCACATGACTGCTGCTAGTGTACTTGTACTTGAAGATGATGAAACTGTGTGTTCTTTCTATATTATATCACCACTGTGCTTCCCTCACTATTTGCAGGTACATGATGCACGTGTTTTTGCTAATTCGGCATTTTATAGAAATACATGCAATGGGTCTTTGTTTCCCAACTTGGACAAAACTCTTCAATGACGTTGAAGTGCCACTTGTTGTTCTGGGTGATCCAGCATATCCACTTCTACCATGGCTGATGAAACCCTACTTGGAGACATCCAGTACACCAGAAGAACTGAACTTTAATTATAGGCAAAGCAGGGCAATGTCTACTGAAGAGAATAGACTCGAACTTGGCCAATGTACCAACCATTGTTAGTTCATGCATAGTATTGCACAACGTGTGAGATCTATGGTGATCATTGTCAAGATAACTGGCTCAATCGGGAAGGCAGTGCAAGTGGAAGTGTATCAACCACAGCAGCAAGCAGTGGCACAGCTACAGCCATCAGAGTCAGAGACAAACTGTACTAACAATTAGCAGATCAGAATGGTTTATCATAGTATATAAATAAAATTGAATAACACAATAATAAGCTATGGTGAAGGTGAAGCTATGGTGAAGGTGAATAGTGGTGAGGGAAGTTAGGAGATGAAAAATAAGTTGGTGGTGGTGGTTGAGATGGGAAAGGTGCAAGGGGAAAGAGAAGTGTGGAAACTATTAGGAGGGTACGTGGATGGTGGAGGATAATACTGCTGAACATGGCCATCATGCGTTCCTCGTGCTTCTCTTCCCTTTCCCTCCTCTTCGCCTCTAGTGCTAGCTCCTTCGCTTGCAGTTCTGCTTCCCTCTCTGCAGCACGCTCCTCCCTCTCAGCTGCACGCTCCTCTGCCGGTTGGAAGATTGCAGCAAGCTCCCTCAGCCCACTGTCTTCATGCCGGCATTTTTGTCCTACGGTTTAAAAGGAATAGTTAACACTGTATTGTACAAACTTCTAAATACAAACCTTTCTTTCGAGCCGTCACTGCCTCTCTTCTGTGCTGAGAACTCGAGGTACCTAATAAATTAAATTCATCATTAATATTGTAAAACAGCGAGCAAAACCCAAAAGCTTATAGCTAAACCAGCCAGCCAGCAAAACCCAAAAGCTTAAAATGCTTATAGATATACGGTCAAAACCAAAAAGCTTACCTTCCTATACCTCTGGGTGAGGTTCTTTACTTTCGTTTTACATTGTTGCCACGTCCGCTCATGTCCCAGGTCTTTCATGGCTTGGGCAATACGCTGGTACACCGACCTGTTCCTGGCCACGCCATCTAACTGAGCCTGAACATCCTCATCCCCCCAGATTCCTACCAAAGCCTTCGTCTCCTCCAAGTCCAACCAGCTGCCATAACTCTTTCGTATCGCTAGCCGCGTTTTTGTCACGTGAGAATGCCACACCCACCATATATTTCACTCGGATAGGACCTTATAGCGATCGGATCTACCAGTCGGATCGCGATCGGATCGTACCCGGAAAAATGTGAGTGCAGTGCGGACAGGATTTATATCGATCGGATGTAGATCGTTGGTATATAGTGCGGACATGCCTTAAATCTCTTGCAACCCAAATTGAATTTTACACCCAATCCCCAGGATGAGAATGCAATAGCATTAAAAAAACATACAACAGCATTTGATGTGACCTGTTAAGAAAAGGAACCAAGGCTGTACTCATGTTGACCACACACATTCAAATGACTCTTTTGCATATAAAAATTAAATATTGATGTGCATGATTTTAAATGGTAAAGGGTCATTTAACTGGTTTGGGTACAGTATTGTTTCCTTCTCGTCAATCACGTTTGCTTCTTAACATCTTGTTTCGTATCTCTGGTCGAGCGGTAGAGAACTATACCAAGTCAGATCTTCACAGAGTTTCTGGGTCTTTTAAACATTCCCTACCCATCAGCACATGCCAGATCTTGCTGCTGTTGTTCAATACACTCATGCATACACCACTTGTCCACTACATGAACATTAGCACACCAGTGTCTGCACCCACGTAGGTTAAAGCACAGCGTCTTGGTAACATTTACACGCCAGACAAACGATGTTGTGGTAGGAGGATCTACTATTATAGTAACTACCATCTGGTTTGGTAGAGGATCAGCTCTAGTAAAACCATTTTGGTTGCTTAATGGCAATTGCCCAATTAGCAGCTAGTCCACAAATGTGTAAACAGCAGCTTTGCTTCCCAGCATTAGGACCAAACATTTACAATATGAAAGTAAGGCATTTGAGTATATGCCAGATGCACATTTATTTGAACTTTACCCATCCATTTAAGGACTTCAACATTCTAAACCTAACCTACTCTTTATCATTAGACAGTGAGGACTCGAGGAAGACAGCGACTACTCAAGTTACAAGGAGATGGAGCTGCTCTTATTTTCGTCATCTATTCTGTACTGATCGAATAAAGTACTTCCAATCCAAACAAAGCACACCGATTATGATGTGACCAATGAGTTGCAACCCACACATAAGAATACAAATGAAGTGCATAAGGTAGTAATGCTGTTCACAATACAATTGTGACAGTGAATTTGTAAAGCTTGTGTGTGCATCATTTAATGTATGTATAGCTAAGAGAATAATGGTAACCTCGTGCTGCCAAAATGAAGCTTTTACTCGGCTATAACATAAACAAGCTAACAAAAACAGGTGTGCTCTGTATGGAAGTGCAGAATATTCTAGAACAGCCATCATGCATATTACCATAAAAGGTGCTTTTATGTTGGACCCTTATATATAAGTTACATATTCAATAATGCACTCTTTTGCTTTGCGGATGTTTGTACATGCATGCCCATATTTAGAAAAAGTATTGCTGGGGGTGAGGGGGGGGGGGGGGGGGGGGGGGGTGTGCAGTGCACAGAAAAAAAGGACACCTTCTTCAAGCCACTATTCATAAAAATGAATGCATTTACCTCACAATGAAACCATCAAACTTCTAGATATTGAATATCACTCTACTATATTCCAGTAGACTTGTTTGAGATATGCTTTGCTAAGCAGATGAACTTCCAGAAGCAGCAGTTAAAGTCAGGAAGAGACATCCATGATGGCAATTGTGGTTGCCAGATATTTTTAAGGCTAGCCCCTGAAGCGGTATATTGAAAGTGAGTGTTATATGCCAAGGGTGTTTAACACTGTAACTCCGCCTTCTACAATGAGCGATGCACTAAACTTCAGTGTACGTTTTTACTGCTGCCCCAATTTATAGCCAGCGATATATTTTCATTTAGAACATCTTTAGGAAGTTAAGATGTTGGTGGTTGGGAGAATGTGTGGGGATGGTGGGGTGTGGCCTGGGATATTCGCACTGAAGCACACCAAATAAACAACACCAATTTTGTTTATATTCTTTTTACCATGCAGCGTGTTGCACATCGTCACCTTGTCAGAATGCAGGGAAATGTGAAACTCCCAATCAGTGTGTCTGTCTACCTGGGTGGACTGACTCACAATGCCAAACAGGTACGTACAATGTACTGGCTATACGTACGTATATAAATACATATACACATAATGTTGGAGTAGGTATACTTGCAGAACTATCTTTTTCCCCTGCACTTGTTCATTGTTGTTTGAGTCGATTATAACAGTTGTGATGGCTCTTTTATATACACTGCATAAAAACACAGCTTGCTGCGAATAGGGAGAGCTACATGTATTTATTCTAAACATGATAGGATCTGAGGAAAGGAGTGTGTTGTACTGAATAATCAAGTTTTGGTATCAGTATGAAGTCAAAGACAGAAATTATTTGCAGAGTGTAACTTGAATTGGTCAGTCGAAACAAATTATATGAAAACCTGAAAACCTGAAGGCAGAGGCCGAGCATTAGTAGGTACTGGAAAGTATGACTTGAAGTGGTAGACAGCAATTCCCCACTCCCCCTCTTCCCACACACCCCCCAAAAAATCAAAGCTTTCTTTTCATCCTGTAGAATTAGAAAAGATGTTTGAAACCCCAGAAGACCTTGAAGTTCACACTTAAGACAATAAACCAACCAAACAAACAGAAAACAGTTGGGAAAAAAACTTGAATTTTTAAAAATTTAGAACAAACAACTGTATATTGGATTGACCTGTTAAGAAGAAAGAAAACAAGCTGCATCCATGTAGATCATAACCACTTCAATGACCCTTTACCATTTAAATATCATGTACACAATATTATACTGATCTGTGTAATGGTTAATGTACATGGTTTTGAATGGGTCCAAGTGAGACTGTGGTATACATTGGTACAGTCTTGTCTCCTTTCTCTCTGACAAGCCAATCCAGTGTAGTGTTTCAACATTTTGAGAGCTTAGGCATCCATTCTCCTGCTTTGGGATATGTGAATTACATCCTATAATGAAAATTAAATTTAATTTTTTTATTCGAAACATTTTTCATGTGAATGGTGTTTGGGAAATGACTTAGATTACAATTATTGCATTCACAAGTGCTAAATAAACATTTTAGTTCTTGTAATATACCCGTTAATATACCCGCTAAAATAATGTTGTTAGTGCTGATATAGTGTGGTGTGGTTAGCTCATGAATGAAATTATGAGAAGATATATCTCTTTATGCACGAGTTCAGTTGGGATGTAGAGACTGCGGTGAGATCATTACTTGTTGCAGCTGCTATGCATTAGAACAAACCTTATGCAAATGTTGCTTGGAAGGGTTCTGTAAATAATTAGGTAAAGTCTATGTGTGCTAATCTAAATAGCTGTGTGTGGTGATGCATAACAGGTGAACTAAGTGTGTGATGATACATAACTAGGTGAGCTAAGTGTGAGATGATACATATCTGGTGAACTAAGTGTGTGATGATACATAACTAGGTGAGCTAAGTGTGTGATGATGCATAGCTAGGTGAGCTAAGTGTGTGATGATACATAGCTAGGTGAGCTAAGTATGTGATGATACATAGCTAGGTGAGCTAAGTGTGTGGTGATACATAACAGGTGAACTAAGTGTGTGATGATGCATAGCTAGGTGAGTGATGATACATAACTAGGTGAGCTAAGTGTGTGATGATACTTAGCTAGTGAGCTAAGTGAGTGATGATACATAGCTAGGTGAGCTAAGTGTGTGATGATACATAACTAGGTGAGCTAAGTGTGTGATGATACTTAGCTAGGTGAGCTAAGTGAGTGATGATACATAGCTGGTGAACTAAGTGTGTAATGATACATAGCTAGGTGAGCTAAGTATGTGATGATACATAGCTAGGTGAGCTAAGTGTGTAATGATACATAGCTAGGTGAGCTAAGTGAGTGATGATACATAGCTAGGTGAGCTAAGTGTGTGATGATGCATAGCTAGGTGAGCTAAGTGAGTGATGATACATAGCTAGATGAGCTAAGTGAGTGATGATACATAACTAGGTGAGCTAAGTGTGTGATGATACATAGCTAGATGAGCTAAGTGTGTGATGATACATAACTAGGTGAGCTAAGTGTGTGATGATGCATAGCTAGGTGAGCTAAGTGTGTGATGATGCATAGCTAGGTGAGCTAAGTGAGTGATGATACATAGCTAGGTGAGCTAAGTGAGTGATGATACATAGCTAGGTGAGCTAAGTGTGTGATGATACATAGCTAGGTGAGCTAAGTGTGTGATGATGCATAGCTAGGTGAGCTAAGTGAGTGATGATACATAGCTAGGTGAGCTAAGTGAGTGATGATACATAGCTAGGTGAGCTAAGTGTGTGATGATACATAGCTAGGTGAGCTAAGTGAGTGATGATACATAGCTAGGTGAGCTAAGTGAGTGATGATGCATAGCTAGGTGAGCTAAGTGAGTGATGATGCATAGCTAGGTGAGCTAAGTGAGTGATGATACATAGCTAGGTGAGCTAAGTGAGTGATGATACATAGCTAGGTGAGCTAAGTGTGTGATGATACATAGCTAGGTGAGCTAAGTGTGTGATGATGCATAGCTGGGTGAGCTAAGTGAGTGATGATACTTAGCTAGGTGAGCTAAGTGTGTGATGATACATAGCTAGGTGAGCTAAGTGTGTAATGATACTTAGCTAGGTGAGCTAAGTGAGTGATGATACATAGCTAAGTGTGTGATGATACATAGCTAGTTGAGCTGAGTGCGTGATGATACATAGCTAGGTGAGCTAAGTGTGTGATGATGCATAGCTAGGTGAGCTAAGTGTGTGATGATACATAGCTAGGTGAGCTAAGTGAGTGATGATACATAGCTAGGTGAGCTAAGTGTGTGATGATGCATAGCTAGGTGAGCTAAGTGTGTGATGATGCATAGCTAGGTGAGCTAAGTGAGTGATGATACATAGCTAGGTGAGCTAAGTGTGTGATGATACATAGCTAGGTGAGCTGAGTGAGTGATGATACATAGCTAGGTGAGCTAAGTGTGTGATGATGCATAGCTAGGTGAGCTAAGTGAGTGATGATACATAGCTAGGTGAGCTAAGTGAGTGATGATAGATAGCTAGGTGAGCTAAGTGTGTGATGATACATAGCTAGGTGAGCTAAGTGAGTGATGATACACACCTAGGTGAGATTCGGTATAAAATTTTATCTGAAATGACAACAATTTCACTGGTTGCTGTTATTATGCTATTTCATTGTTGTAGTAAAAAATTATATTTTTAGCTCTGACTTTTTTTAATTTATGAAGACTAAAGTTCTCAAATGTTCATGTCATTAGAAAGCTAATACAATAAGCTGCAGTTTGTTGTAAGAATGAGCTTTATTGAGGTAAGCAAACAAAAGCTATGTAGCACTAGCTACCTCATTGCCTGTCTACAACAAAAGTAACAGCAAAGAAATCCATCCAGGATTGACCCATTGCTCAAGGAATTTAGAGTGATTTCTGGTAATAGGTGCATGTGCAGCTTCCAGCTAAAGATGAGATTCTAGAAACAGTAGCAAAAGTCTGGGGGGAAATTTAAATTTTGCTCACTCTCGAGGTTATCCACTGCATAACATGACGGATGAACGCATGAGTCACGGATGGATCAACAACCATTCACTTCTCTCCTTACGCTCCATTCCTCTCCAATCACACTTCCCTTCCCTCCATGACACGCGTCCTCTCCTCCACTGCAGTCGTTCTTCTTGCAGATAAAGCTTACGTAATGTCCCTCTCACACCAACTAACTGAGAGTAAAATCTTAAGAATTTTAAAATCAATAGAGCCGTCTATTGGACATGTGTTTATCAAAATGGACATGTAATTCAAATTCTTTTTATTTAATCCCCCCCCCCCGAGTTTGCATGGTGCTTACGGTGTTTAATTGGTTAATGATTATGCCACGGGCAAAGGTAAATACAACAATTCTGTAGGCGACTACGTTGACTCTTGTAAATGCATTACAAACTTCCATTTCATTGAGGTAATAAATAGTGCCATATTTAATATATTATCTAAGCTGACAATTTCACCAATTACAGATATTGATGAATGTTGTTCGGATAACGGTGGATGTGATCATGAATGTGCCAATACTATTGGTAGCTATCGTTGCTCTTGCCACCATGGATACCAATTGGGCTCCGATGGTCACACATGCGAAGGTAATGCATTACGACTACCGTTATTGGTAAGAGCTTAACAGATATGATATCAACTTTGATGTTTGCAGATATTAACGAGTGTGACACGG
The DNA here is from genome assembly GCA_028752905.1 of Cladorhizidae sp. MBARI D1340-BT2. Classification (NCBI taxonomy): domain Eukaryota; kingdom Metazoa; phylum Porifera; class Demospongiae; order Poecilosclerida; family Cladorhizidae; species Cladorhizidae sp. MBARI D1340-BT2. The sequence goes on along the minus strand of JAQNBH010000008.1, from coordinate 22,511,728 downwards.
GTAATGGTGGCTGCTCCTACAAATGCTACAATACTCCGGGTGCACACCACTGCTTTTGCGGAGATGGATACACATGCGAAGGTAATGCAGTATGTTATCGTGGGTGTTTGCAAGCCGTTTGCCAATGCATTGCAATTTGGTAAAGGGTCATGCATTGGTGACAGTATTATGTTGTGTGGTGAGGAGAGACGGTGCTGTAAAACCTCAGTCTACAAAGCAATGATGTAACAGTCAATTGACTGCACATGTATGGTTAGTGTATTTATATGCAACTAACGGGTTAGCAGGAGGTTGGAGGGATGATTAAACCATTGCAGAGACACTGGATAGTGTAGTATGGACTGTAGAGTCCACGTAGCTTATAAATGTGCACAACGCAAGTGTCAATGTGCATACCAACACATGAAGTCTGCACGGTCTAAACCTTCTGCATTTCAGTATACACCCTCTCTTCTAAGAATACAGTCAGTTCCCTCTCCTCACTGACTATGCAGACAGTTCTCCCTCTCAACTATTTATGCAGACAGTTCTCTCTCTCAACTATTTATGCAGACAGTTTTCTCTCTCAACTATTTATGCAGACAGTTCTCTCTCTCAACTATTTATGCAGCCAGTTCTCTCTCTCAACTCTTTATGCAGACAGTTCTCTATCTCAACTATTTATGCAGACAGTTCTCTCTCTCAACTATTTATGCAGACAGTTCTCTCTCTCAACTATTTATGCAGACAGTTTTCTCTCTCAACTATTTATGCAGACAGTTCTCTCTCTCAACTATTTATGCAGCCAGTTCTCTCTCTCAACTCTTTATGCAGACAGTTCTCTCTCTCAACTATTTATGCAGACAGTTCTCTCTCTCAACTATTTATGCAGCCAGTTCTCTCTCTCAACTATTTATGCAGACAGTTCTCTCTCTCAACTATTTATGCAGACAGTTCTCTCTCTCAACTATTTATGCAGCCAGTTCTCTCTCTCAACTCTTTATGCAGACAGTTCTCTCTCTCAACTATTTATGCAGACAGTTCTCTCTCTCAACTATTTATGCAGACAGTTCTCTCTCTCAACTATTTATGCAGACAGTTCTCTCTCTCAACTATTTATGCAGACAGTTCTCTCTCTCAACTATTTATGCAGACAGTTCTCTCTCTCAACTATCTATGCAGACAGTTCTCTCTCTCAACTATTTATGCAGACAGTTCTCTCTCTCAACTCTTTATGCAGACAGTTCTCTCTCTCAACTATTTATGCAGACAGTTCTCTCTCTCAACTATTTATGCAGACAGTTCTCTCTCTCAACTATTTATGCAGACAGTTCTCTCTCTCAACTATTTATGCAGACAGTTCTCTCTCTCAACTCTTTATGCAGACAGTTCTCTCTCTCAACTATTTATGCAGACAGTTCTCTCTCTCAACTCTTTATGCAGACAGTTCTCTCTCTCAACTATTTGTGCAGACAGTTCTCTCTCTTCTTACTACTATGAAACAAGTTGCAATAATGAAAATGGGAGTGGGAGGGGAGGATGGCATTTTTTATATCAAAGTGGATTTACAAGTGTTGATTGTTTGTTTTGAGGGTAAATTAATGACCTCAATGCTTATTTAACCCTCACACCACTGGATTGCTGTGTGACCAGGAAATGGTTAGCAAGACCTCTCTGGTGTTTAAATGGGATCTAGCTATGATATAGCCTGTTTGTTGTCCAAGGGCTGTAGAAAAGGTAGGTAGTACCTATAGCTAGCTTTCCAGGTATATCCTGTGAGTTTGTTTAGTTGACATTTACTTTATGACCTCGTGCTTCTCTAGAGTTACTATGCATGTGCAGGTCTGTGTGCTGGATGGCTACCATCTCACACTCCTTTTCTGCTACCCAGCACATCCTTCTTAGCCCCTACTGAGATGCAGTACATCTTTGTGCCCATCTATTCAGCTAGACAATCTTATTTGGTTGATGCATGTTCTATGTGATCATCTAGCCTGTTCAGATGGCACTGCTTTGTTTGTTATACATAACTAGTGCAAGGCCAAGTTGTGCTCCAGATTCATAATATTGACCTTGTATGGGTTTTTGGTCATCGATGTATCTTACAGTCTTCCTTTGTTGTGCCTGCAACTCTCAAACCTCTGATTGTGACCAGCAGTTCATATCAGAGCTATGGCATGATCTGCTTGAATTCTTTGGAGTCCACTCTGTGTGCACTACTTCATACCACACTCAGTCCAATTGATTGAACGAATGCATCAGCAGCTCAGTGAAGGTTTGACTAACTATCTATCCTGACATGATCAGCTACGAATCGTTGGTGCTGGAGGTGAAGGTAAAATCTCGATCCTTACCCTATTTCTGAATTTAAAAGGGCAGCTTTGCAGACCTCTTCTGACAAGAAATGTCACAGCTCTGAGCAGTTCCTAATTATTAGCAATTCATGGCCAGAAAGGCTTCTATGCATCACACATCATGTCAGACTGCTTCCATATCCAGGGTTTAATTTAGGGGCGGGGGGTGGGGGGGGGGGGGGGGGGGGGGGGGCGACGTCTGCCCCCCTTGGAACCTTTTTGCCCCCCCTTGGAAATTGTATTATTAAAATTCATTAGAAAGTTTGTCACATCTTTAACCATCATGCCCCCCCCCCCTTAATATCCAGATTCCTTTAGTTGCCCCCCCCCCCCCCCCCCCCACTTGGACAATTTTCTAAATGAAACCCTGATATCCATCTTGATTTCCACAATACTCCACTCCAATGGTCTCATGATGGGACCTTCCATTGTGCTCAGTAGAACAAGACAATGATTGATTTAGAACCAGAAAGGATGACATCTCAATTGATGGCCTCAATCCGACGTTCATGGATTCACCATATTTACATAGTTCTTCTTGCTAACTACTGTTCCAATTCTGACAAAGCTACACCTTTCCTCAACTGCAACTGCTATGCATCATGTTCCCATGGCTCCAGCAGACATTATTTCCTCTCGCACCCAACTGACTAGCTGTTCTGATAGCTGTCGGGTGGAATAGGTGGAAGGTAGCTTGGCTGGTGCACACTGACCTCTGCTAGGAACCTATAACTGGTTATGCATAATCACCTGATTTCATCATCTTGCAATATGAGGAAAATTGTTATCTAGCCTCAACTGCCCAGTTATGCTGGCCCTCCAGTTGTGCTGGCCCTCCAGTTATGCTGGTCCTGCAGTTATGCTGGCCCTCCAGTTGTGCTGGTCCTCCAGTTGTGTTGGCCCTCCAGTTGTGCTGGTCCTCCAGTTGTGTTGGCCCTCCAGTTGTACTGGCCCTCTGGTTGTGTTGGCCCTCTAGTTGTACTGGCCTTCCAGTTGTGCTGGCCCTCCAGTTGTGTTGGCCCTCTAGTTGTGCTGGTCCTCCATTTGTGTTGGCCCTCCAGTTGTGCTGGCCCTCCAGTTGTACTGGCCCTCCAGTTGTGCTGGCCCTCTAGTTGTGCTGGCCCTCCAGTTGTGTTGGCCCTCTAGTTGTGTCGGCCCTCCAATTGTGTTGGCCCTCCAGTTGTGTTGGCCCTCTAGTTGTGTTGGCCCTCCGGTTGTGCTGGCCCTCCATTTGTGTTGGCCCTCCAGTTGTGCTGGCCCTCCAGTTGTACTGGCCCTCCAGTTGTGCTGGCCCTCCAGTTATGCTGGCCCTCCAGTTGTGCTGGTCCTCCAGTTGTTCTGGTCCTCCATTTGTGTTGGCCCTCCAGTTGTGTTGGCCCTCTAGTTGTACTGGCCTTCCAGTTGTGCTGGCCCTCCAGTTGTGCTGGCCCTCCAGTTGTGTTGGCCCTCTAGTTGTGCTGGTCCTCCATTTGTGTTGGCCCTCCAGTTGTGCTGGCCCTCCAGTTGTACTGGCCCTCCAGTTGTGCTGGTCCTCCAGTCTCCAGTTGTGCTGGCCCTCCAGTTGTGTTGGTCCTCCAGTTGTGCTGGTCCTCCAGTTGTGTTGGTCCTCCAGTTGTGTTGGCCCTCTAGTTGTGTTGGCCCTCTAGTTGTGTTGGCCCTCCAGTTGTGCTGGCCCTCTAGTTGTGTTGGCCCTCTAGTTGTGTTGGCCCTCTAGTTGTGTTGGCCGTCCAGTTGTGTTGGCCCTCCAGTTGTGCTGGCCCTCTAGTTGTGTTGGCCCTCCAGTTGTGTTGGCCCTCCAGTTGTATTGGCCCTCTAGTTGTGTTGGCCCTCTAGTTGTGTTGGCCCTCTAGTTGTGTTGGCCCTCTAGTTGTGTTGGCCCTCTAGTTGTGTTTGCCCTCCAGTTGTGTTGGCCCTCCAGTTGTGCTGGCCCTCTAGTTGTGTTGGCCCTCTAGTTGTGTTGGCCCTCCAGTTGTGCTGGCCCTCTAGTTGTGTTGGCCCTCCAGTTGTGTTGGCCCTCTAGTTGTGCTGGCCCTCCAGTTGTGTTGGCCCTCTAGTTGTGTCGGCCCTCTAGTTGTGTTGGCCCTCTAGTTGTGCTGGCCCTCCAGTTGTGTTGGCCCTCTAGTTGTGCTGGCCCACCAGTTGTGTTGGCCCTCTAGTTGTGTTGGCCCTCCAGTTGTGTTGGTCCTCTAGTTGTGTTGGCCCTCTAGTTGTGTTGGCCCTCTAGTTGTGTTGGCCCTCCAGTTGTGTTGGCCCTCTAGTTGTGTTGGCCCTCCAGTTGTCTTGGCCCTCTAGTTGTGTTGGCCCTCCAGTTGTGTTGGCCCTCCAGTTGTGTTGGCTCTCTAGTTGTGTTGGCCCTCTAGTTGTGTTGGCCCTCTAGTTGTGTTGGCCCTCTAGTTGTGTTGGCCCTCCAGTTCTGTTGGCCCTCCAGTTGTGTTGGCCCTCTAGTTGTGTTGGCCCTCTAGTTGTGTTGGCCCTCCTGTTGTGTTGGCCCTCTAGTTGTGTTGGCCCTCCAGTTGTGTTGGCCCTCCAGTTGTGTTGGCCCTCCAGTTGTGTTGGCCCTCCAGTTGTGTTGGCCCTCCAGTTGTGTTGGCTCTCTAGTTGTGTTGGCCCTCTAGTTGTGTTGGCCCTCTAGTTGTGTTGGCCCTCCAGTTCTGTTGGCCCTCTAGTTGTGTTGGCCCTCTAGTTGTGTTGGCCCTCCTGTTGTGTTGGCCCTCCAGTTGTGTTGGCTCTCTAGGTGTTGGCCCTCCAGTTGTGTTGGCCCTCCAGTTGTGTTGGCCCTCCAGTTGTGTTGGCCCTCCAGTTGTGTTGGCCCTCTAGTTATGCTGGTCCTCCAGTTGTGTTGGCCTTCTAGTTGTGTTGGTCCTCCAGTTGTGTTTCGCCCTCCAGTTTTGTTGGCCCTCTAATTGTGTTGGCCCTCTAATTGTGTTGGCCCTCCAGTTGTGTTGGCCCTCCAGTTGTGTTGGCCCTCTAGTTCTGTTGGCCCTCCAGTTGTGTTGGCCCTCTAGTTGTGTTGGCCCTCTAGTTGTGTTGGCCCTCTAGTTGTGTTGGCCCTCTAGTTGTGTTGGCCCTCCAGTTGTGTTGGCCCTCCAGTTGTGTTGGCTCTCTAGGTGTTGGCCCTCCAGTTGTGTTGGCCCTCCAGTTGTGCTGGTACTCCAGTTGTGTTGGCCCTCCAGTTGTGTTGGCCCTCCAGTTGTGTTGGCCCTCTAGTTGTGTTGACCCGTTGTGTTGGGCCTCTAGTTGTGTTGGCCCTCCAGTTGTGTTGGCCCTCTAGTTGTGTTGGCCCTCTAGTTGTGCTGGCCCTCTAGTTGTGTTGACCCTCTAGTTGTGTTGGCCCTCTAGTTGTGTTGGCCCTCTAGTTGTGTTGACCCTCTAGTTGTGTTGGCCCTCCAGTTGTGTTGGCCCTCCAGTTGTGTTGGCTCTCTAGGTGTTGGCCCTCCAGTTGTGTTGGCCCTCCAGTTGTGCTGGTACTCCAGTTGTGTTGGCCCTCTAGTTGTGTTGGCCCTCCAGTTGTGTTGGCCCTCTAGTTGTGTTGGCTCTCTAGTTGTGTTGACCCTCTAGTTGTGTTGGCCCTCTAGTTGTGTTGGCCCTCTAGTTGTGTTGGCCCTCCAGTTGTGTTGGCTCTCCAGTTGTGTTGGCCCTCTAGTTGTGTTGGCCCTCCAGTTGTGTTGGCCCTCCAGTTGTGTTGGCCCTCTAGTTGTGTTGACCCGTTGTGTTGGGCCTCTAGTTGTGTTGGACCTCCAGTTGTGTTGGCCCTCTAGTTGTGTTGGCCCTCTAGTTGTGCCTGCCTTCTAGTTGTGTTGGCCCTCCAGTTGTGTTGGCCCTCTAGTTGTGTTGACCCGTTGTGTTGGGCCTCTAGTTGTGTTGGCCCTCTAGTTGTGCCTGCCTTCTAGTTGTGTTGGCCCTCTAGTTGTGTTGGCCCTCTAATTGTGTTGACCCTCTAGTTGTGTTGGCCCTCCAGTTGTGCTGGTACTCCAGTTGTGTTGGCCCTCCAGTTGTGTTGGCCCTCCAGTTGTGTTGGCCCTCTAGTTGTGTTGACCCGTTGTGTTGGGCCTCTAGTTGTGTTGGCCCTCCAGTTGTGTTGGCCCTCTAGTTGTGCCTGCCTTCTAGTTGTGTTGGCCCTCTAGTTGTGTTGGCCCTCTAGTTGTGTTGCCAGTTGGCCCTCCAGTTGTGTTGGCCCTCCAGTTGTGTTGGCCCTCTAGTTGTGTTGCCAGAACTGGCCCTCCAGTTGTGTTGGCCCTCTAGTTGTGTTGGCCCTCTAGTTGTGTTTCCAGTTGGCCCCCCAGTTGTGTTGGCCCTCTAGTTGTGTTGCCAGTTGGTCCTCTAGTTGTGTTGGCCCTCTAGTTATGCTGGTCCTCCAGTTGTGCTGGCCCTCCAGTTGTGTTGGCCAACCATTTTTTTGGCCCTCCAATTGTTGCCCTCCAGAATATTGGCCCTCTAGTTGTTGGCCCTATAGCAGTGTTTGCATTTTACCCGGGTAAAACTTATTTAACCCAAAACCTGTGTTTTAGGTATTTTGCCCCTATTAATTTTTACCCGGGGTTTTTACCCGGGTTTTCCCCAGGTATTACCCAGTGATATAAAACACTTATTTGTAGCCCTGTCGCAGCCCTGTCCCAGAGCCACAAGTGTCTGGGTGGTGGCGGACACAATGGCTATTTAAAAGGCAAGCAAATACCACAGGTCATCATTCTATGCTTACAGTTTAGTAAGTGTACTACAATTGCAACTAAAATTCTACTATTCAAAAGTCACTATATTCAAGAGTGGACGGCCAAAGAATATTGTGTGACAACACTTCATCCAACAAGAAGACAAGAAAGCACAATGCAGGAAATGTTTCCATTTGTTATCAGCAAAAGTGGAGTGCCTCATCGCTCATCACGACAGATGTTCGGGTATCTCTCTTGTGACTATCCCGCAAAAGAGACCTGCATGTGACTTATCAGATTGCCAGGATGAAATCGGAGAAGCTGAACAACCATCATCCAGCCATGTAGTCTCCTCTCTTCCTCCCCCTGCAAAGAAGTAGCGACAGACTGTCTCAATGATCACCTTGTCACAACTACACCAGTCCAAAAGTAAGACCTGGACCAGGCATGGGCTGATCTGTTGTATGCCACCAACACACCCTTCAACTTTGCTGATCACCCATTATTCAAGAAAGTTTGCAACATGATGCGCCCAGGATATGTACCTCCAACAGCCAAGCACATCGGTGGCTCACTTCTTGATAATTCGCACAACCAACTTCAATCAAAGATGAGGCAACAGCTACAGAATAAGCCCACAACTATCCAACAGGATGGCTGGACTAACATCAAGGATGACCCCATCATTGCCACTTCTCTCACTGCTGGTGGCATAGGCTACTTTCATGATGCTCATGACCCCATATCCACTAAGAAAACTGCAGAAGTATGCAAAGATCTTCTTTTGGACTCTATCAAGATAGTAGAGAGCAAGTATGGCTGTGAAGTACTGAACTGCTGTACAGACAACGAGAACAAAATGAAGAAAGTCCGTGAAGAAGTCCACAAAGAGCATCCTGATGTCAACGTATATGGCTGCGTGAGTCAGAGCCTGAACCTTCTTTTTCAAGACCTGTCCACTCCATTGGTCATGGAGCATGTCAAATCCATCAACCATCACTTCAAACATGTCCACCGTTCCCATGGATGGTTGAGGGAGTCACCTGGCCATGTTAAACCCAAATTGCCTTGTCCTCACGATGGAATAGTAATCCGGATTGTCTGAAATCATTTATGACCAATCATTCCATCTACAAGAAAATAGCCATAGACAATGCTGATGAGAGATGGATCCCATTATTGTTAGTAAGATCAAGAATCTAGGTATTCTATGTGCTGCTGGAGATCTCCTTGAACAACTCAAACCTATTACTGTTGCCATCAACAAATGTCAAAGTGATAGCTGCATGATTGCTGATGCTACACATCACTACCTCTCCCTCCTTAAAGAGCCCTATCTGGAACCCCACTGGGATGCTATCAAAAAACACTTTGCTGCAGTGGTTTAGGTTGGCCACCTTGCTGCCTACCTACTTCACCCTAAGTATCAGGGCCAGTTACTAATATTGATTATCATATTGAGGATGCCAAAGCTTGGCTGAAGACGAAAAGCCAAGCATTCCTCAGCACAGCCATCTCTTTTGAGGCTCAGGAGGCCCCATTCCCTTTATCCTACTTTGAGCCTGGTGCCACTGAAACCCCACCTCTCACTTGGTGGAAAGGTGTAGACAAGAGGTGTGCCCTGCCCCCTGGATTCATGCAACTTATGAAGCAACTCCACACTGCAGTTGCATCTTCCAGCTCCATAGAACGTATATTTAGCTCCTATGGACTTTTCCACAACAAACTCCGCAACCGCCTGGGAAATGAGAAAGCCTAGAAACTCGTCTTCTGCCACAGGCTCCTGCGAGGACCTCAGGAGATTGACTATTAAATCTGTTTAACTTGCATATCAATTGGACTTTAATCCCATGAATCTTGTTTAAATAAAAATATATACTCTGGTAGACAACCTTGTCACTTAGTAAATAAATGCTGAGCTCCTGTTTTTGTCTAGTTCTTTACAGTTGCCATTTATTGAATGTCTTACTTCTTGATTACAGAGTTAATTTCTTATAATATATTTACAGTTTATAATAAATCTATTATTTTATCCTGGGTTGTATCCATGTTTGAGTAAAACCTGGGTAAAAGGTATTTAACCCAACCCGGGTTAAACCCGGGTTACACCCAAGCCCTGGGTAAAACCTGCGAACTCTGCCCTGTAGTATAAGATTTACTTACTAGCAGCATGCACCAGTTAGTTAAACATTTTGTCAGGCAGGGTGTGCATCCAGTTGTCACTCTTCTGAATGTGCAAGCAGTTAGTTCTCTCTCCCCACTGACTATGGCGGTGATCATGCAGCCAGTTTTCTTTCCAGTACTGATCATGCATTCAGTTCTCTCTCCTCCACTGACTATGCAACCAATTTTTTCCATCTACTGACTAAGCAGCCAGTTCACTTTCATCTACTGACCATGCAGAGAATGTGACAATCATATTCATTCTAAACAGTTCATGTTTAGGACAGGTAATCCATTAGTCTTATTTATTGCAGGTGAATTGTGAGTATAGATGCAGTATCCCAGTTACTACTACATAAACATGCATTGTAAAAGTGAATCTCCTATCCAACTTTGCCAATAATACCACAGCTGTTGCAATTAATATTTTTCTGATTGCAGATGTTAACGAGTGTGAGAGTGAAAATGGTGGGTGTCAAACCAAGTGCCTCAATTCTGTGGGAAGCTACCATTGCATATGCGACGATGGATACCATCTGAACTATGATGGACACACATGTGGAGGTGATTAACAGTTTTATAATATTTCATGTATACATACATATATTCTCTATTAAGAACAGCCCTTCCAATTGTAACCAACCCCTTCCAATTGTAACCCCTTCCAATTGTAACCCCTTCCAATTGTAACCCCTTCCAATTGTAACCCCTTCCAATTGTAACCCCTTCCAATTGTAACCCCTTCCAATTTTAACCCCTTCCAATTGTAACCCCTTCCAATTGTAACCCCTTCCAATTGTAACCCCTTCCAATTGCAACCCCTTCCAATTGCAACCCCTTCCAATTGCAACCCCTTCCAATTGTAACCCCTTCCAATTGTAACCCCTTCCAATTGCAACCCCTTCCAATTGCAGCCCCTTCCAATTGCAACTCCTTCCAATTGTAACCACTTCCAATTGTAACCCCTTCCAATTGCAACCCCTTCCAATTGTAACCACTTCTAATTGTAACCCCTTCCAGTTGCAACCCCTTCCAATTGTAACCCCTTCCAATTGTAACCCCTTCCAGTTGCAACCCCTTCCAATTGTAACCCCTTCCAATTGTAACCCCTTCCAGTTGCAACCCCTTCCAATTGTAACCCCTTCCAATTGTAACCCCTTCCAGTTGCAACCCCTTCCAATTGTAACCCCTTCCAATTGTAACCCCTTCCAATTGTAATCACTTCCAATTGCAACCCCTTCCAATTGTAACCACTTCCAATTGTAACCCCTTCCAGTTGCAACCCCCAATTGTAACCCCTTCCAATTGTAATCCCTTCCAGTTGTAACCCCTTCCAATTGTAACCCCTTCCAATTGTAACCCCTTCCAATTGTAATCCCTTCCAATTGCAACCCCTTCCAATTGTAATCCCTTCCAATTGTAACCCCTTCCAATTGCAACCCCTTCCAATTGCAACCCCTTCCAATTGCAACCCCTTCCAATTGTAACCCCTTCCAATTGTAACCACTTCCAATTGTAACCCCTTCCAATTGGAACCCCTTCCAATTGTAACCCCTTCCAATTGTAACCCCTTCCAATTGTAACCCCTTCCAATTGTAACCCCTTCCAATTGTAACCCCTTCCAATTGTAACCCCTTCCAATTGTAACCCCTTCCAATTGCAACCACTTCCAATTGTAACCCCTTCTAATTGCAACCACTTCCAATTGTAACCACTTCCAATTGTAACCCCTTCCAATTGTAACCCCTTCCAATTGTAACCCCTTCCAATTGTAACCACTTCCAATTGTAACCCCTTCCAATTGTAACCCCTTCCAATTGTAACCCCTTCTAATTGTAACCCCTTCCAATTGTAACCCCTTCCAGTTGTAACCCCTTCCAGTTGCAAATCCTTCCAGTTGGAACCCCTTCCAATTGCAACCCCTTCCAATTGCAACCCCTTCCAATTGTAACCCCTTCCAATTGTAACCCCTTCCAATTGCAACCACTTCCAATTGTAACCACTTCCAATTGTAACCCCTTCCAATTGTAACCCCTTCCAATTGTAACCCCTTCCAATTGTAACCCCTTCCAATTGTAATCCCTTCCAATTGTAACCACTTCTAATTGTAACCCCTTCCAGTTGCAACCCCTTCCAATTGTAACCCCTTCCAGTTGTAACCCCTTCCAGTTGCAAATCCTTCCAGTTGGAACCCCTTCCAATTGCAACCCCTTCCAATTGCAACCCCTTCCAATTGCAACAATTTCCAATTGTAACCACTTCCAATTGCAACCCCTTCCAATTGCAACCCCTTCCAATTGTAACCCCTTCCAATTGCAACACCTTCCAATTGTAACCCCTTCCAATTGTAGCCCCTTCCAATTGTAAACCCTTCCAATTGTAGCCCCTTCCAATTGTAACCCCTTCCAGTTGCAACCCCTTCCAATTGCAACTCCTTCCAGTTGGAACCCTTTCCAATTGCAACCCCTTCCAATTGCAACCCCTTCCAATTGTAACCCCTTCCAATTGTAACCCCTTCCAATTGTAGCCCCTTCCAATTGTAGCCCCTTCCAATTGTAATCCCTTCCAATTGTAACCACTTCCAATTGCAACCACTTCCAATTGTAACCCCTTCCAATTGTAACCCCTTCCAATTGCAACCCCTTCCAATTGTAAACCCTTCCAATTGTAATCATGGAGGCAAATAGCAATAAGACACGCAGATTTACTTTTGAGGTGAAGTGTGCTCTATATTGACGTCAATTACAAACGTTAATCACAATCAAGATAGATAATGGCAGAGATCTGGCGCATGAAGAGGAGCTATATATGTTGCAGCCTTCCAAGTTGAAGTAGTTGAATTTGCCGAGCTTAACAGCAACAGTAGTGCAAGGAGAAAGGTTGCAGTGAGCGTGAGGCAGGGGGGGGGGGGGGGGGGGGTAGAGGAAACAGAAGAACAGGTGCATGAAAAGGATTTACCATCAAAGAAGAGGAGACAGGAGGATTATGGGAGGAATGTTGCAGTTCCTGAGATAGATGAAGAGTTGTTGGCATGGATCGGCTGTGGGCTGAACACCGGAGGGTTTCTCAGGCAGATATCCAGAGGAAGGCCTTGTAACTCCACCTAGCAGTGATGAGTTCACAGCCAGAAAGGGTGGTTGGAGAAATTCCTCAAAAATAATACACTCTCTTAAAGTAGAAGGACGACTGTTAGCCAGAAACTTCCTGATGACCTTTCCCCCCAAAGTCACTAGCTTTGTCATGCAGATCCGATGAATTATTAACACAAAAGACTATGCCCATCTGCTATTGGTAATGGATGGGCTCGATATGCCTGGAGAATCCACCATAGCAAAAATTGGTGGGAGGTGTAGTATTTACAGATAGATCAAACTTAACTGTTTCTCTCGGCCATGCATGTAGCATGTATATCGACACAAGCAGAACATTACTACTAAGACAGGAAGTGTGTATGTAAACATTGGTAATGATGTAACTATGTGTATGTGATCACATGCACATCATGCACATAACTATAGACTACCTGTCTAACCTAAATATAGAATACTAAGAATAACTATCAAAGTATATGTATATCACAGGAGGGCCATGCCAATGCGCACCACTGGCCATGACAAAGGTAGATTTACACTTGCCCTGTCTGCTATGGCAGATGGCCGAAAATTGAAGCCCTTCGTAATCTCAAAAGGGGTCCAGTGCCAGGGTTCAACAGCATCCAGGGTGTTGGGGTGGCATACAGCCGCTGACGAAGACTAGGTTGATTGAAGGTGGGTTTGGCAGGAGGCCCCCAGTATGGAATGCATACAAGTGTCACATAGTGCACAACATAAAGGCCCATGTGGATAAGAGGACCAGCACTGCCCTGAGCAGCATTCCTGGGAGGGGCCACCAGTCTTGTGCAGCCACCAGTCTTGTGCAGCTAGAAGACATGTTGTGGAACAAGCCTTTCAAAGCAGCATACAAAGATAAATATAGTCAATGGATGATGTCTGGACTACAGTCTTACGCTGTGACTGGCAATGTGAGTGCTCCAACAAGATAGAGTGCTTGGGGTGGGTGAAGGAAAGAGGGGATAGCTTGTCTTCTCAGCTGGTGCAGATTTCCTTGTGTCTGTGTACCTCTGTGAAGGTGGATGGATCAGAAGATAATAAGCGTCACTGTGTGAGAGATGGTGAGAGAGTTGCTTCAGCCTTGCCAGACATCACAGGAGCTACTCTACAGCCACCGGAGGGAGGATGTCACTGATGGGGATGATCCATGTGCCTCCCTATGACAAGGAGGATGAACAGATCACACAGCATGAACTCTTGGAGATGATAGTGATTAGCTACTGGTAGCCAAGCAGTTGCCTTTTGAAGTGTTATTGCATAAATTGTTACTAAACCACCAATATACCCAGCCAAAATCCCTTGCCTTTTCATGATGACTCGGCTAAGAACATTATTAAAAGCCCCTCTAGGTATTTGTGGTTTTGTTTAAAAAAATTTTTGATCAAGAGTACATATATATATACAATGGCGGATCCAGCAATGGGGCGCAAGGCCCCCCCCACTTTCACTAACTTACTTTAGTACTCCATCGACTTGAACAGCCAGCTCCTGGATTCCAGCCATTGCTTCAAAACTTGCACATAAATCCTATATAATGCCCAGTAAAGTTATTTGCCTCCAATTTGAATAACCTTTACCTTACATCAATGAAGGGCTGGAGAGATACCCTTTACCTTACAACAAAGATTACAATGAAGCGGTCAAGAGATGGGTAGTCTTCTCTGCTTCATTTTGTCGACAACAAAAAATTAGGAGGGATACATCTGAGGAGGATTGGAAGACAGTGACTGCACAGCCATCACAGTGGTTCATTCTCAAATGGAACTGGAACAAGGTATAGCTCTTTATTAATTTAACTATTAATAGCTTGCTATTTTAACTAATTTTAGTTGAAGCTTATAGATTCTTATTTGTGTTTTCTGGGGACTTCAGCTTTATATATAATATATATAGTATACATGATGGTGGCTGGTTTGATGGACTTACTTGCATGAATTCCATTGTAGGTACTAGGAGTGTCAGCACTACCTCCTGTGACATAGCATCATATATAGGATCGATACCTACGGATGAAATGAAATATAAACTCATGAATGACCGAATGCCATCGGAAGCCTTCAAGTTTCCTGGAAAGAAATATTATGATCACAAACGTTCATATGCTAGGCACTGTAACCGTAGTTGGCTTATTGAATTTCCATTTTTGAGCTATTCTAAAGAAGTGGATGGCTTATACTGTCTCAGTTGTGTGTGTTTTTTCGAACAGGATGTGATGATTTGCATGCTAGCCAACTGAAAAAGAGGCCCTATCAAAACCTCTTGCAGATATGATTAAACATTCTACATTGCAGTATCACAGAACTTCTGAGACTATTAGGCTTGCATTCATACATCTTTTAATCAGTAGGAAGATGGAAAATGCTATGGTCCGTCATTGAACACTTGCCCTCATCTTTAGTGGACACCCTATGTAGCGATCTTTATGTTCCAAGGAGTTATCCAAATATTTCCACAATTTTCCATATTCTGTCAATAACTCCTGTAACAACAGCTAGTACTGAATGAGCAAATTCCGCTTTAAAATCAATCAAAAGTGACAGGAGATCTACTATGGGCCAAGAACGTTTGAATTCCCTGCTTATGCTGTATGTTCACAAAGACATTAATTAAGCTGAACTCAGACAAAGTGATTGACCTGTATGCTTCTCAATATCCGAGGAGAATGAAACTTCTCAATCCCTTGTGAATCATTAGAACACATGACATTGACATAATATTGTGCAGTTAATACACTTTTCAATTCTGTAAAATATAATATTAACACACATATATTGAAGCTATATGTATAGCTGTCACTGTAAAAAAAAAAGCACACTCATTTTAGCGTACATTACATCCCAATATTGTAGCATAAAGAACACGGGGGGGAAGCTGCAACTTTTGTCCCCCCCCAGTAGATAGAACCCTGCCAGTGGAATGAAAAATGTAAATCACATGTATTTTCACAAAACAAAGAGAGACCAGAAACAATAATATAAGGTAGTTACTGATTATACAAAAACACCATGTGACTATTAATATTAATAGTCACATGAGTAAGG
Organism: Cladorhizidae sp. MBARI D1340-BT2; assembly: GCA_028752905.1. Lineage (NCBI taxonomy): Eukaryota > Metazoa > Porifera > Demospongiae > Poecilosclerida > Cladorhizidae > Cladorhizidae sp. MBARI D1340-BT2. The sequence goes on along the minus strand of JAQNBH010000008.1, from coordinate 22,496,432 downwards.
CCATGAAGTGATCAATATAAGTTGGAATTATGTAGCTTCATGAGGGAAAGAGAAAAGGATATATTATAGATACAGAGCAAAACTATGACAAGTTGTTCTCATTTGAGTTGTAAGTTCCAACTGTATATTATTGGTCACAATGAAGAGCCTTGAGTTCACATAACTCCACATAAATCTTGGGTCACCTCTCCACCCTGAGAAGTTGAAATTTATTTTGTTCAAAATCCTCAATGCTCTGTGCAATGGATCCTGGCCATAATTAAAGATAGCAAACTGTTGGCTATGTAGCATCCGACACAATACACAAGCGTTCTTAACATACTTGGCTATTAAATTCTCAAGCTTCTGTGCTCCCCCTCCCCCTTTTAGTTTTCCACTGTATACATATATATATCCCTGTTCCACCCTCACTGGATCCTCTGAGTGAGCGACCATTGAGGACAAAGATAAAGCCTAGGGGTCATGCCCTGGGATGTGACTTATGGGCTCAAAATCAAGCCCATGTTCCACTTGTCGAGTTACCCTTATCCTCCTTGCCCACCCTCCCTGAGTCCTCTGTGTGAACAGCTTTTGAGGAACAAGAATAGGAACACACACACACTCTCATACATGCACACACATACACACTCACACACACACTCACACACACACACACACACTCACACACACACACTCACACACACACACACTCACACACACACATATATACAAATTTTATATAGATTAGAAACACGCAAAAATGTGTTTTGGTGGAATGGCCACTCCTTTAATTTCAGGGCAAGTTTTCTCAGACACAACTTTTCTTTCCAAGCTTTGCTACTCAAGATGTGTCACTTTAGATATGTCTCCTGCCTTTTTGTCTGAACCCACTTGTGCTATGCATCGACATGCAGTATTACGATAGTTAAACCCATTTGGATTTATCACGGGTGAATTTAGCATGTGGTGAATTGTATTGCAGTATCAGTTAGAACTATACAAACATTATCACATCCAACTAGTGTGTGGCTTACTTCTTTGTTCACAATAATATTATAGCTGACATAATTAAACTTTTATTGGTTGCGGATATGGATATGGCTAATGGTGCATGACTGCCTCAATACTTGGGAAATACTATGCCTTTTTGCAATGACGGATACATGAACTCTAACAAGCACACATGTGATGTATAATGATGTATACATCAACTCTAACAAGCACACATGTGATGTATAATGATGTATACATGAACTCTAACAAGCACAGATGTGATGTATAATGATGTATACATGAACTCTAACAAGCACACGTGATGTATAATGATGGATACATGAACTCTAACAAGCACACATGTGATGTATAATGATGGATACATGAACTCCAACAAGCACACATGTGATGTATAATGATGTATACATGAACTCTAACAAGCACACGTGATGTATAATGATGGATACATGACCTCCAACAAGCACACATGTGATGTATAATGACGGATACATGACCTCTAACAAGCACACATGTGATGTAATGATGGATACATGAACTCTAACAAGCACACATGTGATGTATAATGATGGATACATGAACTCTAACAAGCACATGTGATGTATAATGATGTATACATGAACTCTAACAAGCATACATGTGATGTATAATGATGTATACATGAACTCTAACAAGCACACGTGATGTATAATGATGGACACATGACCTCTAACAAGCACACATGTGATGTAATGATGGATACATGAACTCTAACAAACACACATGTGATGTATAATGATAGATACATGAACTCTAACAAGCACATGTGATGTATAATGATGGATACATGAACTCTAACAAGCACACATGTGATGTATAATGATGGATACATGAACTCTAACAAGCACACATGTGATGTATAATGATGTATACATGAACTCTAACAAGCACACGTTATGTATAATGATGGATACATGAACTCTAATAAGCACACATGTGATGTATAATGATGTACACATGAACCCCAACAAGCACACATGTGATGTATACATGAACTCTAACAAGCACACATGTGATGTATAATGATGTACACATGAACTCTAACAAGCACACATGTATTGTATAATGATGTACACATGAACTCTAACAAGCACACATGTGATGTATAATGATGTGTACATGAACTCTAACAAGCACACATGTGATGTATGATGATGTATACATGAACTCTAACAAGCACACACGTGATGTATACTGATGTGTACATGAACTCTAACAAGCACACATGTGATGTATACTGATGTACATGAACTCTAACAAGCACACGTGATGTATAATGATGTATACATGAACTCTAACAAGAACTCTAACAAGCACACATGTGATGTATAATGATGTACACATGAACTCTAACAAGCACACATGTGTTGTATAATGATGTATACATGAACTCTAACAAGCACACATGTGATGTATAATGATGTATACATGAACTCTAACAAGCACATATGTGATGTATGATGATGTATACATGAACTCTAACAAGCACATATGTGATGTATGATGATGGATACATGAACTCTAACAAGCACACATGTGAAATATAATGATGTATACATGAACTCTAACAAGCACACATGTGATGTATAATGACCTATAGATGAACTCTAACAAGCACACATGTCATGTATAATGATGTACACATGAACTCTAACAAGCACACATGTGATGTATAATGATGTACACATGAACTCTAACAAGCACACGTGATGTATAATGATGTGTACATGAACTCTAACAAGCACACATGTGAAATATAATGATGTATACATGAACTCTAACAAGCACACATGTGATGTATAATGATATATACATGAACTCTAACAAGCACACATGTGATGTATACTGATGTACATGAAATCTAACAAGCACACATGTGATGTATAATGTTGTACACATGAACTCTAACAAGCACACATGTGATGTATAATGATGAATACATGAACTCTAACAAGCACACATGTGATGTATAATGATGTACACATGCATTCTAACAAGCACACATGTGTTGTATAATGATGTGGCCACCACTGCACAGCCTACCAACTCCATATCCATAGTATGCATGAACTCTAACAAGCACACATGTGATGTATAATGATGTGTACATGAACTCTAACAAGCACACATGTGATGTATAATGATGTACACATGAACTCTAACAAGCACACATGTGATGTATAATGATGTACACATGAACTCTAACAAGCACACGTGATATATAATGATAACTCGAACAAGCACACATGTGATGTATACATGAACTCTAACAAGCATACATGTGAGGGCAATACTTTATAGCATTCACTATTGTAGTTGGTTACAATATCAAAACTGACATAATTTCACTTGTTGCAGACATTGATGAGTGTGACACGAGTAATGGAGGATGTCAGCATGTCTGTCGCAATGCTGTGGGCACCTACCACTGCACTTGCGATGACGGGTACAGTCTAAGCGCTGATGGTCACAATTGTGAAGGTAATGCTCCTACCATTGCATGTTACTAGAAAAGTATTATGTGTAATAACACATAATGCTTCTTCTGACTGTGTTCTTGTAGCGTCATGTTTGAAATAGTATTTCAGATGCTAAAGGAGTATGTGCATCTAGACACATGCACACACACATACACTCACACAGTAAAGCCCTGGTTACCCTATTTATTTTCGACCACACCTTACAATGTCAACGTCAGCCATCTGATTTTGACTGTATCTTCACAATATGTCCAAGAAGGAAAGGACAAAGTGACTGTTAAAATATAAGGAGAATCAGAATCATTTGTTCTCAACCTGGGCTTAGATTACCCTCTGATAGTAATAAGCCAATATTTTGTGGGTAATGTAGCAATGCTGACTGATGGATTTTTTGGGGCTATTTGTGTTTTGTACCCGGCATAGGTCAGTGTAATGACTGATATTCTTAATATTATTTAGTGAATATTATAATATAGAACTTTCTAGATTAGGTTTAAGATAACTGCTTGATGTCATTCTGTATGAATATGCTAGGTGTGTTTACTTATCTCTACCTTATTAGGAATCATTGAGTTTTTGTGTATAAATAATGTGATCTGCATACTGAATTCAGTCAAGAACTTATTTACAATCACCTTCTCAAAATCAACTTCAAACTCGACGTTTCAATGAGATGCTGATGAAGGCTGGAGTATCTGGTCGAAACGTCAGTGAATACAATTTGAAGTTGATTATTGAGAAGGTGATTGTAATGTTATTATGTCAACTGAGAGTCCATTGAAAGAACTTATTTACATTTCAAGTTATCATAGTCAGTTAGTGTTTGTTTTTCTGGTTTAAAATTTAAAGAAATTATATTGGCCGTGTTCTATGTCAATAACAGAGCGTGAGTGTGAGAGCAGCTAGTAAGAAGCGAACTTACTCAGATGCTTTTCTTGCTCATGGATTTGTTAATTTGTCCCTCGAAGGGCGAAGATCAACCACAGTGTGTTATCTGCAGCAAGGTTCTAATCAATGAAAGACTGAATCCATCAAAACTTGCAAACTATCTGATGAAATGTCATCCTGACCTCCATAACAAAGACCTAGCCTACTTTGAACACAGGGCAAAGCAGTTGAAGGGTATTCAATTTGGAAACACTGGTACTGCAGCAAAAAATCTTCTTGCCATTCTTGAAGCTTCCTATGAGGTGGCCTACAAAGTTACATAGTGGCAGAAGGGGAATATGATTGCCGAATATCTGATGATTGCCGAATATCTGATCATGCCATGTGCACGAGTGGTGGTTGCCACATGTGGTGAAGAACAAGCTCAGTTCTATATCAGTTTTAAACAACACAATTCTATGACGGCTGTGGATATACTGGTACAAGTAGTGGAAGAAGTCAAGACCAGTCCATATGACAATTTTTCTCTGCAGTTTGAAGAGTCCATAGATGTAAGCAGCTACACTATTTTACTGGGCTTTATTCACCCAGATGTGAAGGAAGAGTTTTCTCTATGTGAGAGTCTGCCACAAAGACAAAAGCAGATAATGTGTTTAGAATAGTCAGTGGCTTCTTCAAGAAAAGTGGACTGGCTTGGAACAGTGTTCAGCAAGTGTCTGTTGATGGTGCACCTGCTACGATGGGTGGTAATCCCTGGTTCAGAGGTTTGTTCAAAGCAGATATCACTGTTGAACATTGCAGCATTCACCGAAATTCACTTGCGACCAAGATGCTTCCAGATGCCTTGCAAGCAGTATGTGGCCAACTTGTTAATGTTGTTAACTTCATAAAAGCCAAACACTTCAACAGCCCTGTGTTTAAAGAATTGTGCAAAGACATGGCGAGAAGTATGAAGTGCTACTGTAGCACAGTGACACTGAAGTAAGGTGGCTCTCTCATTGTGACATGATAGAACTTTGGGAAGCAGTGCAACTATTTTTGCAGCAAAAAAGATCAGACTTGACACACTACTTTTCTGACCATGAATGGCTTTTCCGTCTCTTCTATTTGGGCAATATCTCTTCAATGAACTCAACAGAGGAAACTTGGCACTTCAAGGAAGGAACTTGATAATCATCAACGCAAAGAAAGCCATTTCTGGATTTATCGGAAAGCTAAAGTTGGGCAAGAGAGTTGCAATGGGCATAGTGGACAGTTTCCCACACTTGACAAATTTGTTGATGAGAACGAGGATGGTCAAAAAGTTTGAAAGCAGATATCCAGGCCACTTTAACCCTTTCACTGCTGCAGGTAAATACCCCCCCTGTGCTGGCTTAAAAAAAGGTGATTTTGAAATCAATGCCAAAAAAAGACTAAGAGGTTATTTTGAAATTCTTTTTGTGTGTTTGGGTGGGCAAGAGGTTGGCACTATGGGGGGAAATTGTAAATTTGGTATTTTGAATAATTAGGTGGTCATGTGGCCTAGTGGTAGCCATATTGGATTTCCCTTTTATCATCAAATCGGTGATAAAAACTACTTTTTCTCCAAGAAATTCTTATGGGATGCCGTTTTTTTCACTGGATAATGATGAAGATACATAAAATGAATAAAAACATCAATATTGAATTATTTTCATAATTTTATTCAAAAATCAATGTTTGTCGGCAGAATCATGAAAAAACATGAAATTTCCAAACAAATCACTGTAACAAGTGTTTTTCCCAACAATTAGTCATTTATACTCCACACAACCTTCTGGGATCATGGAATGCAGGTATTTCATGTTCACATGCATATTTTCTAATGTGTTTTGAACATTTATCTGGCTATGTAACCCTTAGCAGCCATATATTTTGGTCACATTGATGTCGTTTCAATCTACAGACATGGCATTGTCACCTTGGCCCTGTGCAGGGCCGCCCAAGTCGAGCAAATCATCGGTCTCGTCCATGGAATACTCCCAATCACTGTCGGCATTATCGTAGTCAACTGTTGGAAACGAATTACCTGTATCGTCCAAATCAAAGTTGTCCACGCTGTCTGGTCCACAACTTCGTTGCCTGCTGAGGCCGCGCTCGCGTCATTCCGCTGCCTACCGCTGGGAAACCCGACTTTCCAAGTGGAAATCATCTCTAGTTCATAAGAAAAAAACAATAGCTGGCACGTGCAGTGCACGCGGAATTTTAAAAATGATTATTTTCACATACCCGGTAGTACCGGGTACGCGCAATTCAACGATATTTTCTACCCGGTAGTACCGGGTATGCGCAGTGAAAGGGTTAATGAATTGGTCAGAGTACTTCCCTGATCTGGACACCTCTTGCCTTCAGTGGTGCCAGCAGCACTTTTGTGGCCGATGAGGATCAGGTTGATGAAGATAACCTTGCAGCAAAAGAGGAGTGGATAAACTCTGAGAGTGAATGAGGCTTGGAAGCTGGAATTCCAGAACAAGGACCTGAAAACCTTCTGGATAGCCCAGCTAAATGACATACCAACTTTGGCGAGATGGGCTCTAAAGCTCCTGACTTCTTTTCGACCACTTACCAATGTGAAGGCTTTCCCATCATCATGGGAATTAAAACCAAGAAATGGAACCGGTTGGAGGTGTCAAATGATGCAAGAATTGCTCTCACTTCTACAGAACCGTGCATTGAATACTTAGCTAACAAAAATGCAACCATAACCATTGATTTGTTTTGTTTTGCAATGACCAACTAACTCATTAACTAATTACTAATACTTACTAGCACATTTGTAACTCATAAATGTTTTTTTATTTTATTACACACAGGTATGAGTAATGGAACAGGGAGGATAGGTAATGATTCCAAAAAGGTTGGGAACCATTGCTCTAGGTGATATGGTTCTAGTATATCAGATATGGGAATGTGTCCTCAAAGTGGCGTCAGGGTAATATATGCTTTAGTATGTCAGATATGGAAAGAGTTCTAGAACACCAGTGCGACTAAGACTGCCATTCTTACAATCCAACCAGTGTTCTCTTCCCATGCAGAGTGAAAGATGATTATGCCAAATCAACAGTAATCACCACAACTACAGATGAAGCAAACTCCCCCTACCTTGGGCATCAATTCCAAATGAGACAGTTGAAGGGCTCGTTTTGGTTTTGTACAGCAGCAAACATGAAGAATGCCATCAAGAAACGATCAGAAAAAAACCCTCTTGATTAAGGAAGCAATGACTGCAGAGATGTGGGCTTATGTAGAGGAGTAGTCGCTTCCTTGGCCTGGGCACACTTGAGTTTGCGATGTGAGGTCTCACCAACAGGTCACAAGAAGTGCTACAGGCAGTCATCTGTCGAGATGGAATGCTAGAAAATATGCTGTCACCTGTATTCTGCATGATCACTTCATCACCCACATTCGACTGGATAGCCCTCCCATAGTATATAGTAGCGGTGGATCATCTTCATGAGGACATTAGTTAGCAGATCCTTCCCTCCCATTCTCACTACTTTACCATCTGGCCCTTCTGTTCTGCCACTTCTTTGCCACCACCAAATATGCATAAATGGGTTCTGTACATACCACACACACTCTTGCTTCACAACCTCGCGATCACTTCCATAGGGATCTTCTGCAGCAAGTTTGGATAAGTGGATGAGTCACACTGTCTGCGATCATTGATGTGTTTCAGAGCTTGTACTTTTACCCTGATTTCTTCCATAGCTTCAAAGTTCCTTCAGCCTCCATCACACCAGATATCAAGAGATGTTTTCAGCACAAACAGTTTGGTACATCACCCAGTATACTCAAAAAAATCCTCTGACAACAAAAAGAGGTGTCACTTCGTGTTGCATTTATAGCACATCTAGCTGACACCTTAGTTTCAGACTACCATACTCTATAGTAGCTGGTGACTTTGCTTCTGCCAAGTAGTATGACACCACCACAACTTCATATCATCAATGGCACCCTTCTGGAGATGTGCAGCCACTGCAGACAAGTTGGTCTGCTTCTCTGCTGCTGTTGTTTCGATCAAATCGTGGTTGTGTGCAGGGTAATGGTTTGATTGATGGGTGGAGCATACTCATCAGGTCAGTGAATGTTGCAACTTAGCTCTTATGGATCTTGCAGCAAGCAGACTGACCTCCTGTTGACTCATGTCTTCATCACAGTAGTAGTCAGTCAGCAAAGATTCCTTGCCACAAACTTTGCTATATTCACTACTAACCCCTTCCTGCAACACCTATTTCCAGTTACAGAGAGGGAAGAACTAAGTAGGCACTGATGGTCCTCGTCAAGATACTCATCTTGATGAGTTGTTAGTCACCTAAGGTGTCTTTCAAGACTTATCTAGGTTGAAAAGTTTCTCTAGCAAGAGATATCTTATTTCTTGGCCAGGTATTGACAGGTTTAGGAGTAAAAGTATACCTGATAGATGGAAGGTAGGGGGTAGGAGCTGTAGCTGGAGGAGTAGAAGCTGTAGCTGGAGGAGTAGAAGCTATAGCTAGAGGGGAGGAGTATGAGCTCAAGCGTAGTAGGAGCTAGCTGTGTTGGTGGAGTAGAAGCTGCATCTGGAAGAGTAGGAGATGTAGCTAGAGTTGTAGGAGCTCTAGCTGGAGAAATAGGAACTGTAGCTGAAGAAGTAGGAGCTATAGTTGGAGGAATTGGAGTTTGCTGAGCTGCTTTATATGACTGCTTTCTTCTATCTGCCAATGAACACAATATCACTTTCTGTAGATGACTGAACTTTCTTTCTTCCTGAAACCAAGAAAAATACACTTTCCACAAAAAAGCTGACTGTGCAGTAGTTCAATTTACCCATTGATATTTGCATTTAGAGTCCATAATTGTTCAGGAAGTGTTTTGTAGTAATCTCTAGGCCTGGTATTAGCAGATATATGACCCATCATCCTTACGGGGAACAGTTTCTTCTTAACCCTTTCACCGCTGACTTTCCTGGACATTTTTCCTAAAGTATACCAGATACCCCCCAAAATCATTATAAAATCAGCAATCCATTCATATCAGTTATAATTTTGTCATGTGATAGCACCATTGTTTATAAACAATGTGATCTCATTAGTTAACCACATTATCAACCACAAAATATGAATATCATTATGCTAAATTTCTCTATCAATATCTAACATTTAATCAACAAAAAATGTTTATAATATATTTACTCATTTAGTTAGCATTTAGTAAACATTAGTCATAATAATTTAGGCATATAGCAATATATAGCGGAGGGTTTTTGACAAAATTTGATCATATGATTCTATAGCCCAGCAATACAATGGTTTATTATGTTATTGAAATTCAACTATTTGAGAAAGAACATGCAAATACAAATATGTAGATACTTTAGCTAACCTGAGAAGGCTTCCTGATAAATTTCATTATAACTAGAGAGCTGGTTATAGCAAAAGGAAGAATCCTGAGGGTCTAAAGTAGGGTCAACTATAGCGCTAAAGAATGCACTGCTGCACGATCAGAACTTGCATTTCCAAGGTAGCCACATATTTCTTCACCTTCGTCTTCCTCTGACTCATCCTCAGTGAGAGCAAAATTCTCGCTAGAAACCAGGGAAAGTACTTCTTTAAGCGTTAAACATCCACTCATTTTTAGGTCGTCAAAACCGCGAACCGTCGTTAGTTGCACGTAATTTTCGCTAACTAATCGGGCGTTTCCGGATGTAATTTTTGGACGTCATATAGAGTAATAGTTGCTCTTTCCGGTGGTATGCAAATTATGACTCTAGGCCAAGCGATCGATTTATTAGCGATTTTTAAAGTCCATTACGCCATATGGCGCTTACAGCGGTGAGAGGGTTAAATATTCAGCTTGAATGTCCATGAGCCTCATGGATATAATCCTTCATAACTCCGGAATTGAAATCCTAACTGTTTCAAATTTGAAGGTTATCTTTTTAGCAAACAAAACAGTATAATTTTGAGGGGAAAAAACAGGCTTTCAGCTGCTTTAAAATCTTAGTTTTTGGTTCATGCAATGTGAAACGTATCAAAGTAAATAGTCTTTGTATTTACGTAATTGAGTTGCCTGATACATGTAGTGAGTAATATAATTTATTGGAGAGGATTAAAATGAGATAATGAGAGGATTAAAACGAGGGAAAAATTAACTGAATTGGGCCGTCATTATCTTATGTGGAAGAATTCTACCGTCATAAAGCATCTTCATTTTTCAGAAGTGCTGTGACTGATATATGTAATGTGTAATATATATACACACAGATTTCCATTGTAAATTTGTTGCTGTTTTTGTTATGCTTTTCAACCTGCAGAGATAAACCTTGGAGACGCTGATGCCGAGAAAGCATAAGGAGGGTGTTTTTGAAAAGTAGATTTACTGTATATATATATATATACAGTTTGTGACTTATTTCATAGCAAATTATTAGTTTATTATTATTATTATCGTGTATAATATTTGATGATGTCTATTGAGAACAAACTAAAACTGACTATTATGTAGCTTTGGTATGTAACATGTTATTGCTATGGTGGTTGTTATACACTAGCTGGTTTGTTGGAGGAATATTTTATACATACAACCATGGGCCAGGTTAGCCTGGTATTATCCCTGTGCATAGGTTTTTGTTATATACTTTTGATGCATACCTCTGCTTACCCATTCCAATGGGATCCACTGAACTCTGCTTATAGTCTTGTCTTATCCATATCAGCACACATTATATTTTACATTATTTAAAAATTACAAAACATTAAAATTATATTTTTATCATTTGGTTAACTCATCTTAGATTGTGTAGTAAATTACTTATTTGTTATTATTGTTCTATATATTACCTTCGTCATCGTCGTCATTATTATAACTTGGAAAAATAATAATTCAAATGACTAAAATTAACCAAGGTGAGGAGATACTGCAGGGAATTGGATTTCACTTTCATATCATTTAGAAACTTTTTGTTGCTCTTGTTTTGCTTTTCAACATGCAGAGACCAACACTGAGAATGCTTCTTGAGAGGCACACTTAGGAACTGTGGTTTCTAAAGAATTAGATATACAGTGGTATGCTATCAGACTTGCCAACCCCCACACACACACTGTCATTTATGTGTGAAGTGGTTCCCCTTGAAGCACTTGGGACCAATTCTTCCCCAATTTTCACTAACAACTTGCATTTTATGTCCAGTTAAAAATCACCATTCTTGATGATGAAATAATCACCATTGCATTGCTCTTGCTCTTATCATCCCGGTCTTAGGTGTACTTCCCTGGCCCTATTGTCCTGACCCTAACCACGATGATATAATTCCTGGAACATGCTATGTTGAAGCAGCCCAATATTTTCCATGTAGAGCAGTGTTTACACTTTGCAAGCAGCAACTGAAAGACATTGCAGGAGATATTAGGTAACATCAGTTCCTACTTTATCCTCCTTTAAAGATCTTCTGAGCCAAAACTGAGCAGATGCTAGCACAATAGGTATAAAGTTATAGTTAGAAATGAGGTTGGCATATTTCAGTTTATTCTACTCCTCTTCATGATTTACTAACCATGTAAAATAGAAAATAATATGTCTCAAGCACATGGCACTCCACAGAAGTGTCGTCCCCAATTTCAAACAAACAATTGACATCTTAACAGGTATTTTGCCATTCATTCATGAAAGCTCCAACCCGGATGGTTTTATTTTTTCAGAAGTAGTGTATGATGTCATTAATGGCATGTTGGAGGTGTCGGCTAGATAGCAAAAGATGCCGGCCAAGAGCAATTCTGATGGCAATCTCATCCTGAAATGGCCAAGTGAATAGAATGGAGATTCAAACACAAGTCTTCCTACAGGAAACAGGCACAGGAGAGTTCATCAGGAACATTGTTCAACAAAGAATCGGCAGTAGCAGCAACATTGTGGATGCCTCAAACTCGTGTAGAGCTATGCTCGAATGCATAGAATTTTCATGTTTTGCTGAAATACCAATTACCATAATTATATAATATACAGAACTGATAAATTCTGAACTTAAGAGGGAGAAAAGACACCAAAGGATTCAGAGGCAGAAGCTAGCACTAAGCTGATGCTGCCAACTGGACAGCACTCATGAGTCACATATGGAGTGGTGATCCGGGACCACGTGATCGAGTAATTTACCTATTTTCAAAGTGAAGCCATCCACAGAGGCACCCATGAATTCCAACAACTCCAAGGGATGTCGCACAGAAGAAAAAATATGTTTATGGAAGACAAGGCCCATAGCCTTGACATATACCAGTAATATCTATCGAGCAGCAGGTGAGAGATTACCAGATTAATCTTATCCCACTATTAATTTTGATGATGTAATCAAATATTTATTAGAGAAATTCCATGATGATCAAGAGCCAGTTTATGAAGATGACTATTCTCCTTCCATAACTGTGATTAACCAAACTGGGAGAGCTTTCTACAGCCATTTTTGCCAGTATCTCTTATGAAATTCCTGTTTCATCTACATTGTAGCTAACTACACTTTTGGAAACAAATGTGGACAGAGAAATGTCATGGAGGTTGAGTTATTGTAAGAATGCCTTCAAGCAACTGGGCATGTCTTTAACTCTTACACTAGCCAACTCAAGATGAGTAATATTCCAAACATAATTTCATCGTCATTACTTGGAACTAATTGTGATATCTTCCTGAGTATACATTACTAACTTGCTGTACTACACATCACGTGAAGCAGAATGAAGCATTCCTTACCTGTGCTATATATTTGAAGGCATATTATGCAGAGTACATTGCGCAACATAGGGATAGCATTGATGAATATTCTAGTGCAAAACTTCACATAAGATTATAGCATAATAAAATTGAGTAACCTATTGACAACTTATTTTTATATTTTAGGGGGTTAAATGTATTTCATAATAGTAATATAGTAGTAGTAGTAGTAATAATAATAATAACAATAATAATAACAACAATAACAACAATAACAATAATAATAATAATCAACAATTTCTGCTAAACAGCAATTATTTGTGGCTTTTTTAAGGGGCAATGCCATCACAGTCATCAGAGCAATTGGAGGCATTATTGCAAGCAACAGCGAACTTATTATATATATATTTTGTTGTTAACTATATAGTTGTTTTGTTATTAAAAATGTTTTTCCCCCCATTTTTACTCATAATAATAAGAAGAAGAATAAAAAGGAAGAGGAGGAGGAGAATACATACAATTCAGTATAAAATAATGAGTGTGAGGTTTAGTGCCTTCAGAACATGAGGCTTTAATCATCATAAGCAAGCAACAAATGAGCATGACAATCAACAATTAGGTAAGGTTCAGGTGCCCATGTGCTAAAAGGGGAGGTGAAAAGAGAGCAGAGAGGCAATTAAAAATCACAACATTCACTCAAATGAATCTATACAGCACATGCGTGTCATGTTCTGAACATCGGAGTGGCAGGGCATCCTCTGTAGCAGGAATCACAGGGACTGGAATTCATGATCCTCTACACTTGTAGGCTCATACAGTGAGCTGGAACCAGTTAAAGATATGCCAGGCCCAAGGTGGAAACCATTTTGCAGTGATGTATCCCCTGGGGGAGCTCGGTGCCGGGTCGATACCATCGTCTTATGGCCATAAGCATGCCGGACATATGAATATTGCGTGGCATGCAGGAGTTCAACTTCACCCACAAGGGGATCATCCTTGCTGACCGACATGATGCGTGAACAATATATAGGACCAGGCTTCATGAACCTGGTAGGCAATGATCCACCCATGGATGATCATCCCTCAAAACTGAAGCTTCTCCCATGCAGGTTGGATTTGGTGGTTGTACACAGCAGGTAATGGAGTGAGTACAGAGAACATCCTGTCAAAATGTTAACGTGAGGCCAAGGGTCTTGAGAGGCATCATTACAGCCTTCCAACTCTACCATTGTACCTATCCACTTGATAATTATAAGCTGGGTTGTAAGCAGTAGTCTTGCTAGCAGTGATCCCTCGGATTGAGAAATTGGTGCAGTTCAACACTCATAAAAAAGGAGCCCTTGTCAGAATGGATGTATGTGAGCATCCCCCAAAGAGAGAAAAGCTGGCCCAGGCATCATGTGAGAGTTGAATGCTGACAACCATGCATGAGAAGACAAAAGGGAACCGGCTGTACTCATCAATTATATTAAAAAAGAATTTGTTCTAGTTATCAGATTTCATCAATAGACTTTGAAATCAAAATTCAACCTCTCAAATGGCTGAGTAGCCTTTAACAGATGAGCTTGTTCCAGTTTGTGAAACAGAGGTTTATGCTTGGCACACACATTGCAAGCCTTGGTGATCGGGTCTCACTTCTTCAACTAAATATGGCAAATTATGAGTCCTCACAAAGCGAGTTATGAGAGTTATGACATACAACTAAGTGGGTATATACCAGGTAAAATAACACCACAGGAGGCCCAAGAAGATATATCAGGGGTAATATGTTCGGCACCTGGGTGGTACACTTTAAAGCTGCAACAAGATAGTTTTATCTCCAATACATAATCTTGGCATTTTTTATTTTTCCCCTTCGCTTGTTGTTGAACATGCATGCAATGGAGAGTTCTCTGTTTTTATCAGCTCTTCCAGTGGCGGATCTTTCTCAATGATAGAATGCTTGGTTTCAGAACCCTGTAAAGTTTGGGAGAAGAATGCAACCAGGTGCCCTTTTTAATTGAGGATAGGCACGTCGATCTCAACCTTAAATGGTATGCTTTTGTCGATGGCACACCACTGACTGTCCTATGTCCATTTTAAGGATTTCAAAAGAAGTTCTGGCCTCTCCTGATACAGGAGAACTAGAGGAAGTAGTGAGGGGTCTTCTCTTCTCAGAATAACATTGGGAATAGTAATGAAAAAATCCAAACATTTGACCGAGGCTTCTCTTATCTTTAGGAATGGGAATTTAATGCATAGGGTATGGACAATCAGGATCTGGACTGATCTCCACTTATTCAATGGTGCAGCCAAGGATCACCAGTTTTCCAGTGGAAAGCACACTTATCATCATTATACATAATCTGGTGTCATGAAGCTAATCTCGTGTCAAGAAGCTGCCTCCAGAAAATGCTTGAGATTTACATCATGCTTTTTCTGATCTTTCCTACATATCGTAACATTGTCAAGGTAAGGGAAAATGGCTTGAAGCTGTTCTCTTGTTATAATTGTATTCATTGCCCACTGAAAAAATGCCACTCTATTAGTCACTCTGAAGGGTACTCGTGTGAATTGACATTGTCAGCCTGAAATGCAGTAGCTATAGTGTTTGTCAGTGTCTTTGATACTGACTTGATGGTAACACTTAACTCCAGTCACGGCAGCAATGGTACTTTCTGAGGGTTTCTCAGAAGGAATGGGCAGGGGTATAGCTGAGGCAGTCATTAGGAGAGGAATGCTAAGTGAACAGTAGGATTCTGAACTTCTCTGGGCAGCATCAAAGGATCGAGCCTGCATAAACATGGTGTTCAGGTCAATAGTATTATTCTCAAGCAATCACTGGCGAATGAAGTTGGATTGTTAATGTAGTCATCAAACTTAGAACTACCAGCAAGCAAGCACAATATTTGCAATTAGGTAAGGTGTTACCAACAGTCTGAAAGATGTTACCAACAGTCTGAAAGATGTTGGGTATGTATGAAAATTCCTCCACCATCCATCCACAATCCTACTAAAGATACCCAGATACTCATTCATTCTCATTCACAAGATGTGCATATGGGTGTGTGTGTGTGTGTGGGTGGGTGGGGGGGAAGCTGGGGTGATTACACTGTGCATATGATTAGAGTTTGCATTGATTTTAGCTTGCTGTGTAAATCCTGGTGTAGACTGTATTTGGATCATTCACAAGTTGGTCTGATATGCTATATACTGACAGGCTGGGCTGAAATATAACCATGCAACATTAGGATTTTTGACATATCTCCAGGGCAGCAAATTTTGGTGACAGATGAAATTAGGTGTGGCTAACCAAAAGTGACAGTAGCTTGTAAAATCATACTTCTCGCCATTACCATTTTCTCTGTTCACCCCTGACTTCGGAAACTACCCTGTTAAGCATTATAGTATCTATGCTTATACTGTGATAGACATTTACTCCAGTAAATGCACCAAATACAAATATGGTACATGCGTACTTGTGGATAAGTTAGGCTTTCTTTGGAGGATTATGATGATCAGGGAGATGTTCTGAAGTGAGCAGATGATGGATGAGGAACACAAGAGTTAATATGAATGGATTCATGTGCTGACTTGAATCTAGTGTAAGTTTTATAGAACTTGTTTGTACATTTGTTGTGTACTGTATTTGCTCTAAATGAAAATTCTTAGTTTTGGAAGAAACAATGATTGACAACTACATTGACAATAGAAGTAGTTCATGCTCAGCATGCATACCAGAACTAATATATAAACTGAATTAGGCAGAGCCATAATTGCCTATAATTATAGCAAAATAGGTATACATATCTGGCCTGCTGGATTGAGAGGCAGCTAATGATGCAGTAGTAATTCATGTAAAAAATAACTTTATTTTTATCAAAGTGTAAACATTCTACACTGAAGTTCATATATTTATATACATGCAAAAAAGATTATTTTTATTTTATTTACAGGAGTGCCATATATTACTATGAAGTTAACACTAAAGGTCATTTACCCTCCCACTCCATCAGGTCAGATTTGTATAAAACAATTTTGCTTAACCCCAAGATACAAACTCCCTCTGCTACCTACTCTAACTTACATCCTACCACCTCAAGGGTTGGTCCCTCAGGTCCCTGGAGAAGGAGATTATTGCCACCATCCATTAATTATCAACTAAGGGCATTGGTCTCGCATTCTCCTTTCAATATCCCACCATCACCCTCCCAATAGTCCTCAGCATTCCTATATTCATTTTCATCTTGCCTTCTCTCTACGGCATCTTCTTTCATCTCTCCTAGTTTCACACCTGCCACTTCGAACTATCAATACCACCTAAACCAGCAGCTATCAACCTAATGTCTGCAGTCTTGTTATCAAACTTGAAAGGGGCGAGTAGACCATTTCTTGTGGTTAGAAAACATTATTAGTTCATTCATTTTCAAAGATTTTGGACTCAAAAGGTAGTTAATTCTGTGTGCTTTCCAAGTTTGTTATAATAGGGTGTTGCAATAAATTATGGCTGAAATATAGGCAAAACCACAAAGGTCATTAAAAAAAATATATATATATATATATATGCGCTCTTGCTCCCCAACCTGCTCTTTGACACTTGTCATTTATGGTGATATCAGAGTACCTACAGATACAACTGATAGGTTTTATAAAACAGTTTTATTTCCCCCATTATCCCAATTTCATTTTTGTGGTCAGGTGGCTGACTATATATATCTCACCAGAAAATGGAAAACTGATCATTCAAAATAAAGAGCAGTGCAAGAGTTTTTACTGGACAAAAATTGACTGAGTTGGACTGCTTTATGTGATGTCAATGCATAAGATTACATTTTCATGGTAAATCAGTTGGAAAAATACAACACTAAAACCACATGGGAAAAAGTGTTAAAAAAACTGTGGTTCTGACTCCATAAATTTTTCACGCTTCACTCATGACCTTTATATACCTCAAAAGTCTCAGTGTGCTTCTCTTTCGAAAAACTGCTGCATAGGTATATACAACCATACATGGAGTCATAATTGGGGGCCTCAAAACCAGCCTGCCCATGCATTTCTAAATCCTAAGTATTTGGAAAGTGTAAGACAGTTGAAATTAGTACCAGTGAACTAGATGAAGCTCCTAGGCGCTAAAAAGTAAGTACGAGGTCAAGCACGCTAAAATTAATTTTCCACTCGCACTTGACCACGCGCTGACGACTTAGGTACTTTCATTTTAGCGCCTCATGATAAAACTGAGACTTACCAACTGTTCCGAATTTCCCGGGAATTCTGGAACTTGTCCGGTGCGACTGCTTCATATCCATAATCCTGCAATCTGAATCCTGCAGTCCTATGTTAATCTGTACTGACTGCACAACTGGATTCCTAAGTAACCGCTGCTACGTAAGCTTAAACCACATGTAGGAAAGGGTTAGCTGTGCGAGACGAACAAAATAAATTTCATTTAATAAATTTTCTTTATTTTGAAAAACTACAAATCACAAACATCTGAGCTCAGTTTTAACTATTAGCAATGAGTCGGAGCATCGAGTCTGAGGTGGAGTCAGACAATGAAGTAGCCTTTACTTGCATTGCCAGTACTTCTAGTCAGAGTCATTCCCAGAGTGAAGCTTGCAGTTACCTCTCCACTGCTAAGAGGAGAAAGAGAGCAAGTAAATGGCAGGATGACTGGAAGCGCTACAATATGAAGGAGAGTAAGAGGGGTGCATCATTTGTTCGTTGCAATAATATGTTGCACTGATTTTTCTGTTGCCTCTGGTGGTCTACATGAAGTAAAACGATACATGGAGACAAAGAGGCACTGTGCATTGGCAAAACAGAGTGTAGGTCAGTCAAAAATTGTTGCTGCTACCTTTATAAAGGACTGACAAGAAGCTGATCAGGTTACAGCTGCAGAAATTTACATTTATTGCTGAACATAATGTACCTTTTTTAGCTGCTGATCACTTCAACAAACTCTGTAAAGTTATGTTTCCAGACAGCAAAACCGCTCAGCAATTTGCATCTGGTAGGACAAAAACTACAGCCATAGTGAAATTGGCACTAGCTCCAATGCTTAATGACGAAGTCATTCAATCTTGTTGTTCTTCTCCTTTCACCCTTTTGTGTGATGGTGGTAATGATCAAACAGGAAGTATTTCAGAATGATGGTACGGTGTTGGGATAAGGTGGTACAAAAGCCAGTTACTCGTTTTCTGTGTATGCCAGTGTGTAATATTGCCACAGCAGAGTCACTCTTTACTGCAATAGAGAAGGAGTTTGAGTTTCATGGTGTATCCCTTGGAGCAACATGATCGGTTGTGCATCAGATACTGCAAGTGTTATGGTGGGTAAGCGTAACTCTGTTTTGAGTCGACTTCTTGGGAAACAACGTAAGTTGTTTAGCCTTGGCTGTCTTTGCCACTTAGCCACTGCTTCTCTTAATTAAAAAGCTTCCAGTCTCCCTTGATGATATTCTGATTGACATTCTTCCAAGAGGTGTCTTGAATTAATGAAATTCAAACTAAGTTTAGTAATGTCACACCACTTCACATCCTAAAACATTGTTCAACCCGCTGGCTTAGTTTAGAACGCTGCCTCAAGAGATTGATTGAGCAGTGGCCAGCTCTTTATTGTTATTTTGACAGGATAGCTGAATCTGAGCCTTCCAATGGGCGTGTACAGAGAGTGGTTTAAGACCCACTAGTGAAGTTGTTTTGCAATTTTGTTTGTTATGCCTTAAGCCTTTGAGTGTTTTCTCAACTGCCTTTCAAACTCATGCTAGTCGTATTGGTACTTTACAGGCTGATGTTCGTCGACTCTTGCACTCTTTCTGTAGTAATTTTATAGATCCAGATGTCCTCAGTTCCACTGATGATATCACTTCTATTGATTTCACTGATAGAAATATCCAGCTTAGTAATGATGAGCTAGGTATTGGTACATCTATTTATTGTAGTGTGGTGATCTTGAAGAGTTGGTGGGAACTGCTCCTGAGAAACTTTTTTTTAAATGTGTGTACACTTTCTATGAAACCATTGTTTAAAAAATGTTAGCTAAATTTCCATTTAATGATGACTGGTTGCTTCAACTTGCTTTTCTTGATCCTGGCATTGTTGAATTGGCAAAGCGCTTTACATCCTTCTCTCCTGATGAATTGGACACTTTGAGTATGGAATTTCGTGATTTTTGTGCTTCATCCTTCGACCAACTTCCCACATTTGATAAATAAAAAAAAGAAGGAGCAATAGATAACTTCTGGTCTGTGATGGCGAAAGTTCATTCAATCTTGGATTTGGAACTATTTCGTTTTGGGGTCTTGTCCAGTTTTGCACAGATTTTGCTCGTACTTCCTCATTCCAATGCAGATCCAGAATACCTTTTTAGCATGGTGAGAAAGATTGAGATGGAAGAACGATGGCAGTTGGATCCATCCACAGTGTGTGACCTGCTGAGTGTTAAAATAAATAATGATAAGCCATGCTATTCAAATACACATCTAATTAATGACACCTCATAACTACAAGTATATAGCATAATAATCATATCATCTCTGTCAACCTCACAATCATGCATCTGAGACTCTGATTCATTGATTTCAATATCCATTTATTATAATAATATTATTGAAGAACTACACTGTTAGATATAGTGTGTGTGTGTGTGTGGGGGGGGGGGGGGGGGGGGGGGTTGCAGAGGCGCATTAAGTAGCTCCTCTCTCCACAAGATAGATCACTGATGTGGAGGGGGAGCTGATGTGGAGGGGGAGCCGAGTGTGTAGAAGGAACAACAATACCTTAAATCTTTGAGACCCACAGCCACTTTTACCTGGCCATGTTGTGGTCCTGCAAAAATTAGCAAGATCCTGCAAAATGCTAGATTTTGTCCTGCCAATGAGTGTTCACAGGTTGGTAAGTCTGTGACATTGTATAGTTCTCTACTACTAATTTCAATTGTCTTGCGCAAGCCTTTCTCTCTCTCTCTCTCTCTCTCTCTCTCTCTCTCTCTCTCTCTCTCTCTCTCTCTCTCTCTCTCTCTCTCTCTCTCTCTCTCTCTCGAGCAAACACATGATTTGTGACCTACCAATGCAACACATAAACCTACATCTTAGCATAACTCTTTGTCTGCTCATCTATGTACAAGGCCAAGTTGTTTGTTCTCAGAAAGGTCACAAGTAACAAAAAAATTATGTTGGCCAGTTCACTTTGTTTGGCATTTGACTTGATGGCTGATGTCAGAGAAACTATCTTGGGTTTCAGTAATCATCACTGGAATAGAGTCTCTTTGCTTGTATTTGAAAAGGTCTCTCAGTACCCTTGACACTGATTATTTCTTCACATGTGCTTGATATCTTAGCTAGTTTCTCTCCTGCAATCTGATAGAGCTTGCTCACTAACTCCCCTTTTCAAGATTGAAGTACTTCTTCAAAGTAGTGAGTAGCAACATCTATCTCTGCCAATAAAGTCTCAATGATGTACGGGCAAACATTGCTTGACTAGCCTTTAGAGCAATGTTTTTGCAGTGGCTAAGTGAACATTATCAATTCTAGCGATGCAGCAATCTCACTTCCATTTTCATCCCATCCTGTTACCAATGAGCTTATAGTGACAATGCAACTCCTGCACTTTCCCTTCGTGGACACTACACAAGGTCTCCAAAGTACACAACTCATGCCCGATAGGTGGAGCACTTGGATCTTTGATTCATAGTCCTACTGTAGTTCTGTCCAACATATCCTGGACAGTGGTAAGATTATAATGTAGAAAGCTGGCAGGAATGCAGTCACACTTTCTTCTCCATTAAGAAGAGGAATTATATTTCGACAATTGGGGCAAGAGAAGTCTTTCTTTCTCCTGACTGTCAGAGCCCAACAGAAGCTGTTCTGATGCACAGTCTGTGAACATGACTGACTACCGTGAACAACTAATGTTGTCCCTCTCAACTCAACAGATGTCTGCAGATTCGATTTGCCATGCTCAGGAGAAATACAAGCAAGCTTACGACCTAGAATCATGAGTGGTGGACTACTAGCTAGGAGATTGGGTTCTCATTAAGTTTCTCCAAGGCAATGCTGGCAAGAAGGGCAAACTACCCCATCCCTTGCATGGTCAGTACCGGGTGGTGGAGCGGAGAGAGCCTGACATCACTGCTGTTCATGAGGCATTGAAATGTCGATATGGCCCCTACTGGGTCAAAAGGCATGACAGCAAATTCATATTTCATGAATAGGGTAATAAATATAATCTTCTCTCTGGAGTCCATTGCAATAGGTACCTGCCAGTAATCAGAGGTCAGATCCAGGGTGAAGATGAACATGGCCCCAGCCAGCCATCCATGAGGTCTTCCATGTGAGGCATGGGAAAGGGATTGGGCCTGGTGACTGCATTCAGCTTTCTGAAGTTTACACAGAATCTTGATGAGCCATCCTTACTCGGAGTATGGGTGCCTCGCAGGGATTCCTGCTGGTTGTGATGATGCCCTTGCACAACATATGGGATGCCTCATCCTTCACCATATGCTTGTTAGCATGTGCATTTTGAAGGGTGGGAATTGATAGGGATGGAGTCGCTGGTGTGATCTCAATAGAGGAGAGGTGTGTTAATCCAAGCTGGTTAGTTTGTGGCGAGCTAGTAGGTTCTCCATGTCTTGCTGCTGGATTTTGGACATATCTGGGTTGATGTGAGGATGCATGACCACCAGCTCCTGATCGGCCCAAGTGGTAATCTCTTCGGCACTGTTGACAAGAGTGGACTGGTTGTGTGAGTCTGAGGCGAACAGACAGACTGCTGATAACGACTCCCATCGCTGATCATGTTTGGTATAAAATGTCTGCTCCCTGGCACTGTCAGTCTTCACCTTGCAAATGGTGGAAGAGAACTCCTCCATGATGGGAAATGGTACCAGCTAGCTGGCCAACAGTTTGTGAGGCAATGATGGTAGCAGAACGAGAACAAGGTAATCAACCTGGAAGGACATCGCTTGAGGAGAGCGGTAATACTAGGTCTTCATCTGGCATTTAGACGTGGTCTTCATATCTTCGCTATGACCCTGGCTGACTCCAATTTGGCATATGTATCTAGCATGTGTGACACCACATTTTCTGACTTGGAAAATGGCCACTCCAATTTCTCGTGGAATACATCCAACAGACCATCGTGGTGGCAGGTGTTGGTTTCTGCCGTTCATTTGTCCTGCCAGAGGGAGAGCGGAGATAGTTTTGTCCATGACACAGAGGTCGTCAACTTCCATGCTGATGAGCTGTATTGTGTTAGTAGTGCCATAACATCTTAAGACCCTCCAAATGTATTCAACTTCAAGTCTCTCCACAGATGCAATAATGGTCTGGGGTGATTTGACTGAAAGATAGTAGCACAGTGCTGAAGGCATAGAAGTCTTTTCTCTCACCCAAGGGCATCCTCACTTCGAAACCGAGGGAGAGCAGGTTGAGCAGCCTGAGCAGGTTTGATGTGCAAAAGGCCTTGTCTACTTCGTACAGTTCCATGTGCTCCCCTCCATTTCTAGCATGTTGGTCAGTAGAGTGAGAGGTGGGGTGTGTGTCTCGTCCTGCCTGTCTCCGAATCCTCTCTTTGACAGAGTCCTCGAGACCTCTCTGCTGTTCAATCTCCGCCAGTTGTGCAGTCTCGCCTTGGGAAACTTGGAACATCTAAATCCACCTCTTGGCATTGGGCCCGATTATCCTCCTCAGCCTGAAGACAGATTTCCTCACCCCTCTTCCATTCAAGATGGTGCTCCTTATCTGCTCGAGCTTGGATGGCCTTTTTCCTCTTTTGGATGAGCAAATGGATCTTGTCATTCTGCTGTCATGTTTCCTCATCCCTTCTCTTCATTCCTCTTGATGAACATTTTGGTGCCCTTTTCCAGTTGGACCAGCATCTTGGTCGCCGACATCCTAGAAGATGAAGGTTCTGTGATGGCATCATCCTCCTCCTGAGAAGACTTGGATTCTGAGTCATAGTGTGGGGAGAAATGCTCTGTTCCCTCTTTGGCCGAAACTAGCTTCCTGGCCCGGGTAGTGGACACACAGGATAGTTCAACAATTGCTACTCACCCACAAAGGAGAGTTGTATAGAGAGTGGAACTGTGTAATCGAATAATAGCCTGGAGTAGGTCCGTAGCCTTAACTGCCACCAGTATTGTGGATTGACCTGGCTGATGGGTTAGATGATAATAGTATAATTCAGCTTACAAAGAGTTCATCAATCTCAGCAGCATCCTTTCCCCAGGCTTCATTGGTTGGCTCCTTTAAATAGGCTGCCAGCCCTGAAACCCAGCTAGGTAATAGTATAACTGCTAGCCTAGACTTGTCTTGCTAAGTGTTCATAATGTGGATAATTGTTCTAGATGACATATTTAATTATAAATGTTCCTTGGTTAGTGAGACTGTTGGAGGATACATAACAGTCATTCTGTCTATTTTTATATGACACCAATCCGTTACACTAGAAATAATAATTGTTCTGTTGAGCCTTGAGATGGGCCATCACTCTCACTGAAGAAAATATGTGTTAATACTAGAAAATAATGAATTAGAAAGAGAGTTTATTTTGGGATTAGGATGGGGAGAGGTGCCAATGACTTAAAGGCATGTGAGCCTAGGTGCCAAACATCAAGTATCTCCTCTTGTCCCACCATTTGAGCACATTTCCCATTACAATTCTATCTACCCTATCCAACACCTCTTGCTTCAACATTAGGCCTACTCTCCCCTTATCATCTTCATTTCTCCATTCTCCCCCCCCCCCCCCCCCCCCCCCCCCCCCCACTCAGACCGTTCAATGTCCTCGACCATATCCAATAATCCTCCTCGATCACAAACAAACTCCCCATATTACGACAAGAAACGCATAATATCTTCCATACCTTCATCACATAGCCCACATCTACCATCCTGACACACACCACACCTCTTCTTGTCCCACTGATGACTGTCCTTAACCTAAATCTCAGCCTCACTTCTCCTATGTAACTGACACTCACATATCTTTACGGCCAAACTTTTCTTTAGCTATATAACTTATTATACTACTTGAGGTTGGATTTCCCTCCCACTTCTTCCTGCCACTCTTCCTATGAACATCCATAAAACCATTCCTCCATGTTGCACTTGAACCAACTATCTCCAACTCTCAAACTTCCTTTTCAGCTCACAACTCAGCCCACCAACCTGGATAATCACTTAACATTGCCACAACTTTTTCACTAGCTTATCTTCTCATTCTCTGCAACTACCATCCAAATGACACTTTCTTTTCTTCCCTTCTCTCCTCCAGCCTGCTCCAGCCCAGTTGCTCTCTTACTGCAACATCTACAACTATCTTACTCCCTCCAACCAGTTTTCTATCTCTCTCTTGAATTCTTTCCTAATTCTTGCAAGGCTTTCTCTCTTGTCCATCACATTTCAGTGCATGTTAAAGACTAACTAGTAACTCCCATATTAGTTTACTTTTGTCCATTTCCAACTCTCCATTTACCTTGCTCATATAAACAATTCCTGCCCTCCATTTCTCTGCCTTTACCCTCATCTTCTCACAAAGAACATTTCCTCTCCTCACAAAGAAAATTTCCTCTCATCCCCGTCAAACCACATTCCAAGATATTTGAAGGCTTCCACATCTCCATTCTCTCCTTGTTCTTCCACCACCCTCCTCCACTACACTTTCCACTGACCGTCATTGTCATTGACTTACACTTCTCACTCTTAAACCTAATTCTCCACTCCATTACAAACCTCCCCACCTTACCTAACATCACTTGTAACTCTACCTGTTCTCTCGCTAAGAGTACAATAGAAATTAAAAATATCTCCGCCTCATGCAATAAAATATGAATATATATATAATTTATTGGGAATAGTCGGCATAAATGCTTGCTTATGTGAACCAGAAGTGGTTGTCATATGAAGAGAAAGATCGAAAAAAGGCAGAGAAGCTAGCTAGAGGAAAGAATAAGCTACAGAGGTAAGTGGGAATAATGGGATGCATGGTTGGTTGCTATATAACAGAATGGATGGTGACGTTTCATTCTGACTTAGCCATTCTATTTATCAACACTTAAGGCCACAGGTATGATTATGCACTTGTACTGATACTGGTTATCTGAAATCTGAACAGACATACTTCTAGCTACACATATATGTTATAGGTGGATATTTAAATTATAGTAAAATGAACATATTTTATTTCACAGGGCATCCTACCCAAAGGTAACAAGCAGGCCTCTGTGCACACTGTGCTGACCCAGTAGTTTGCCATGAATGTTCTGTTTAACTTCATCATACTGGAAATGATGACCGCACCCTTCACAGGCAGAAGAGGAGAATTGTGTGTGCATTGTGTGTGAGAGAAATATGAACAACACAATGACCTTCTCAACTTCTCTCTCGATATTTCGACTAAATTCTCTATTCTTCATCAGGAATAAGCATGTTGTGTGTGGATTTAGTGGAGTTTATAGTTTTATAGGTAAGCCCAACTGGTCTGGTGGGTTGGCAATCAAAAGTTGTAGCTAACTAATGCAAAAACATGTCCTATAGATTTCAGAATTATCAGCAATTTATTATCCACCTACTAAACCCATACATGTGACATGATTTCCCTCTCTTCTCTCAACTATTATTTATTAAGACCATAAAAGATAAGGTTGCCTATGAGATCTAGAAGCTAGAAGTTTAAACAGACACTAAAGTTGACACACTCTATACAATAGAGCATTGCTTGAGTGCTGTGAGAAAGCTATAGCTAGCTACAAACCTTATAGCAGATACATTGGCTTGGGGCTAGGGCAACAATGCAAGGATTTAGAGTTTTGTATTGGGTATGCTAAATTCTTTCCTCTCTCTCTCCACCACACCCACTCGCCACATAGCGAATAATTTTTTGGCTACGGGCATACGATATTTACGCGAAGTAGCGTTTTGGCATGGCATACAGTTCTCCCGTGTTTTTCCCCCGCATAAAACAACTCGAGCACTCACTGCATGGGGAAACAGGCTGTATGGAAACCCAAGGTTTTGCTGTAAAACACGGCAGACTGATAGTTTTGAGATCCAGCAAGTCTCAGAAGACCAGAGGTATGTAATCAATACTGTGTGTTTGTCACGCTTTCTCACCTCTCAGCTCTAAGATAGCAGGCCATCTAGATAGCTAACCTTGGATTTAGTAATTAGCTACGCTCCCATTAGCTATAAGCATGGCTCTAGTTAGCTATTGTCCTGGACCTAGCACTGTAAAACATAGCTAGCTGTATGCCGTATGCCGTTATTAGCATAGCTATTGCTCTAGAACTAGCTCAATATAATATGTTGTTAGGCTTAGTCTCCCTTAAAAGTCTGACTCTGACTATCTGAGTTGCTTTAGCAGGACTCTAATATCTGCCCTTCTCTATATAGCAGATCTAGCTCGTACCAGAGTAACTCGTGCTGAGATAACATTGATAGCATGTATTTCATGCCAATTTCATGTCAAAGACAGAGTGGCATAGCAAATGCAAGCTGAAGCATTAAACATTGCCAATATATCAGTGTCACCTCTAGTAGATGCTCAAATATTTACCGTTTCTTTCCACTATTTCTTTATCTACAATACTATTTATATGCTCATAATTTTTTACTCTAGTTCTTGCAGCAGCCAACTCTACTGCATTGATTGCCAACATTGCCAAAGTTCCACAGAGAAGAACAACCAGATAACATCATGCACCCGGTCTGGATGAGTACCTCCCTTGTTTTTATTGTTTTTGTTATTGCTCTTGTTATTTTCCTTTTTTTGTGTTGTTTTTGTGTTTTTTTTTTTGTTAACAGAATACGTAGTGTGAGGAATCCAGTGTGATATTTTTGCACAGCTTCTGAATATCAGATTTTACGTGATAAAAATTATTAATGCCCTTTTGATGCATCTTCTATTAGTATCAGAGCATTTGCATGTATAGCCTTGGGGCAGGCATCGTGTTTACAACTTACATCTGAACCTTAGTACCTGCACTACTTTGTATCTTAGCACCTGTACCAATTTGTATCTGAGCACATCACTTTGTATCTAAGCACCAGTACCACTTTGTAGCTGAGTACTTGCACCAGTTTGTATCTGAGCACTTGCAACCCTTTGCACCTGAGCACCTGGACCACTTTGTATCTGAGCAGTAGCTATTTACTTTGGCCTAAAAATAAAATACACCAAAGTGGTAAAGAACCTAATATACAGAATGTAAGATTAATATTGTATCACCTACCATCATTAGAGCTCCACTTCTCTCTATTTGTTTCGGATTTTATTACAATATAATGCACCCTCAAATTGGGCGTGCAAGTGTATGAATGGCATCTGAACCCAGACTTCTTACATGTCAGATAGAAACAACTTGTTTTTTATCTTTGTTGGAAAACGTGAAGGAAGATATTTAACAGAGCAGTGAACTATCACAAAGCCTGCTTCTATTGCTAGCAGTGATGGGCCATTCAAGCATATCTATGGTCGAAAGAAGTTAGTTCTCCTAAAGTGGCTCAGCTAAATCTAGTACTAGCTCGAGGCTTTTTAAACTAACGATTATGCTGCTGTAATGTTACGTCCAAGCCTTGGAGACTGGGGTTCTCCTCAAATAGCTCGGCTTCTGGCTCACTCAGTTACTAATCTTTGGTTATGCACTGGACCCATACACAATTTGCAAACGGTGCACAACCACTATGGATTCAGCCCTTATGCATTGCAGCAGTTCCTTTAAGACCAACAGTGTTTGGACATCAGACATGTTTGCTCTTATAGCCAGCATTCCTGCTGTGCCAGAGTATGCCACTAATTCAAGATGTAAAAAGTCAGGCAAAAATTGCCATTCAAGGAGCAATAATTTAGTCCCCATGCAATTTTAGTGTTAAAATTTTCTGTGTGTGTACGTTATAAATATTAGAGAGGGGGGGGGAAATTTCAGGTAAGTATTGCATTGGGTGCATGTGAAAAGTGTGGAGGAGGTGGCTTTGTGAATATATAAAAGTTTAATCAGCTGTTGATAATTGTAGCTCTAATGAAAATGTGGTATATACAGTGTAGTGATAAATTAACTGGGTGACCCCAGAATAAAA
The DNA here is from genome assembly GCA_028752905.1 of Cladorhizidae sp. MBARI D1340-BT2. Lineage (NCBI taxonomy): Eukaryota > Metazoa > Porifera > Demospongiae > Poecilosclerida > Cladorhizidae > Cladorhizidae sp. MBARI D1340-BT2. The sequence continues at coordinate 22,467,290 of JAQNBH010000008.1, read as the reverse complement.
ATACTACGTAACATAATGACACCTATTCACATGCCACTCACCCAATATCCACCTACCACCTTCACTGGGAGTCATGGTAGGAGCGTTCACATTGTAACCTTATTTAACAACAAGTGCATTGCAACAAACAGAAACAGAAGCAGTCATAGATGCCTGAAACAGTGGTCTTTTTCAAGACCAGCATTGATAGTTATGTCTACCATCCTTGAGGGGTTTACATTTCCAATGAAAATGCCTCAGTTTGCACAAGATATACTGTGACGAGGCAAGTGAGAGTCACTGTCCAAGAATACCTTGGTATGATCTTGGCCATAGGAAGACCTCATCTTCAGTATGGCAGTGCTATCTTTGTCAAGTCAGGCTCAGATAAAAGCTACCTCCAAACCTGAAGACCATGAGATCGAAGTCCTTACAGTTGAGTTGAGCAGTGTTTTTCTAACATTTAGTTTATAAACTACAATGCCTTTAATTTCCCCAAATCCTGCTCCCTGCCTTGTTAGCCAATGGCCACAATTAAAGTCTCTAAACTACTGGACTCAGAATTTATTCAGGTTAAACTTGCTACAGTCAACTGACTGACTTGGGAAGTGAGGTCCCTTTTATAGGCTCGCCAGACTGTTCCACAGAAACTCCATACAATTATTATTCTCACACTTCTAATTATCATTACATTTCACACCTAATACATGTAAAGTTCACTCATTAATTAACAAGTCATTATCCTGTCCACCACAACTCTTGTCAGAGAGCACCTCCAAGTGAGTTGGCAGGTGAGCTCCCTGACACACCTGCACAACAAATCGTAGATCATCATTGGAAACTTTAATAACCATGGTACCTAATTTGGTAATGAGGAGATGAATAGTGATGGTAATCTGTGGAGGAATGGATAGACGCAATCTCACTTAGTCTTAGTGATCCTAAATTGCCACTCCCATTCCACATTGCCCACTATAAACATGGAATTCAATCCAGATCTTGCTTTTCTCACAAATGATGTAGCAGATCTGTGTAAGTTGAAAGCATGGTCCTTAATCCATAAGCTTCATGGTAATCCTAAAATAGCTCCACAATACATACTACTTCCTCAGTAAATGTATTAACTATGAACTTCTAGCTTCTATTGAAGACTATGTTACTATATTCCAGTAGGTTTCCTAATAGACACTGGCCCAAATTTTGCAGAGAAGGTCCTCTTGGGGCAATATTTTTCTGCCATAATTGGACACCATGGTCCATTTTGGCTGTGACATTTGGATCGGGGGTCCACTTTTTGCCCAGTCCACTTTGGGTGTGACAAGTCTTGCTACACAAACATACTTTGGCAGCGACCTTTCCCCAACAGGAATATTGATAGTTCACTTAGACACTCTGCACAAAGCATGTTAAGGCTGGACAAGCTTATCGTATATCTTCGAGGCTTTATTTGAGGCATAGATAGATGTTGCTATTCACAACTTAGTGAAAATATTTCCTTCTCAAAGAGGGGAGTTAGAGAACAAACTCTATCAGATCCCAGGAGAGAACCTAGCCAAGATATCAAGCACATGTGAAGAAGTTATCAGTTTTCAAGAGGCATTGAGAGACTTTTTCAAGTACAAGCGGAAAGAGTCTAAATTCCAGTGATTAAATAAAAGCCAAGATAGTCTCTCTGACATCAACTATCGAACTGGCCAACATTAAAAAAAATTATCTTCTGAACAACTTGGTCTTGTACATAGCTTTAAAATGAGCGGACAAAGAGTTATACTAAGGTGAAGGTTTGATTTATGTTAGCTCGAAAAAAAGGCTTGATTCGCAAAATATCTGTTGATGCCATTCTGCATGAACTTGCTTCAATAGATGACCCAGAAACTGTGGAAATAAGCATCAATAAAGATCGGGGGTGGCATCATCCTTTCAAGGTAACATACAATCCCACAAAAAACACTAACTTCTTATCAGAGTCAAGAATAGAGGAAATCCTTTCCAGATGGTGGTGAAGCTTCCAGTCTAGTATGTTTCCTCTCCATATTGTGTGCTTGGTAAATTGATTGGGAGATTTGGTTGGGCAATTTCTTGGCAGGGGGATATCATTGTAGCTGAAGTTGGCAGCCATCGAGTAATCATTTTTTAATGGCCATGGGGAGTTGAAGAAATCACGTAGACTGACTCTCTGTCATGTCAGCATTTTACTCATGGCTGATGGTGATAATCATTGCATGCAAAAGTTTATAAAGGAAGATGTTTCCATGAAATCCATGGGGAAGCAAGGAAATGGCCCTCTTGAGTGTTCTGGCCTATTGGTATCTGCTAAAATCCATTGAATATTAAATCTATGTGGTAGACACTGGGAATCATCGGATCCAAGTGCTCAATACAGACCTGACATTCTGTACAAGTATAGGAGGCATGGAGAGAAAAATAGGCCAGCTTGCTTATCCATGGGATGTCACTTTTGACAGCAATGGCTGTGGTTATGTGACTGATATATCCAATAATAGAGTACAAGTATTTAACCTGGGTAATCACCTCCACTTTATTGGAGAGTACCATTTGGGCAAGAGTATATATGCTTAGAGGTGAGGATACCAATGAGTTCAGGTTGGGAACTAGTTTAAGGAAGAATGAGAAGGTGAACAGTTGACAATTAAAAAGTAATGATCATGCACTTATTCTTAATTGTGTTGATCATAAGGAAGTAGAAAGATATCCAGGATGATATCACTTAAATGTCAGTTTACATTGAGTTGATGAAGGAAGCATAGGAGAAGGGATCGGAGAGGAGGATTTCATCTGCATAGAGGGTGAGCATTTAAGAAGAAGAGAGTGAGAGCCTTATAATAATAATCATTAGGTAGAGACCAAATGGAAGTGGACCTAAAATAGAGCTTGGTCCTGAGGATACGGAGAATGTAATGACCACACTTTGTGAAGAAATTGTAAGGTTAGATGATAGTCTGCAGAGTAATTAAGAAGGAAAGTTGAGAGATATTCTCCACCAGGATTTACACTGCAAGCTAAAAGTGCCCAGTATTGATGATGTAATCACCCCCTTGCCACTCCCCTCCTTTTCTACGTGCCCCTCCCCCCCCCCACCCCCACCCCTCCATATGCACATCTTTTGAATGCGAATGAGAACCTGGTTCCAGTTGCAAGAAGAGCCTAATTTGAAAGTCCAGAAGTATTACAACATTCAATCGACCCATCATTTTATCCCTGTTGGGATAAGGGATTTTTAAGAAGAACAGTCCTTTGTTTAGGTTTGGGCAGGGTTGTGGATGGATGTTAGGAATTTTCATACATACCCAACATCTTTCAGACTGTACCAGATGGCAACACACCTAATTTTCTGGGTTCATCTAGTGCTGTGATTCTTTCGTGTGCTACTCCTCTTTCTTTTCCCCTCTCCTTTTAGCACATGGTCATTTTGGTTTCAATTATACCTTACCTAATTGTAAATATTTCGATTGTCGTGCCAATTTTTGTGATAGTTCTAAGTTGATAAAAGCCTTAATGTTCTGAAGGAAATTCCTTGTCCAAGCACTGCAATTTTATAGACTAAAAAAACTTGTTTTGTTGAAGCTCTCTGCTATAAACTATTGTCACAGAAGCAATCTTCACACTAAACCAACTGATAATTTACTTCTTCTTAGCATAAACAAGATGAGGTTGATGGTCAGCTCAGCTCTCCTTCGACTTATGCTACTGATGGAAATACTCTTAAGACCTTAGAAGTTTGACACAGATCTGCGCTCTACCTCCAGCAAGGATTGGCTTGACTGGCTTCACACCTTTGACAACTTCCTCACAGTCCTGCCGTATGGACTTTACAAGTTATTTGTATTAACTAACAAACGATGTCATCCCATGGATCTTTGAGTGGCTATATTTAATATTACACAACACACAACTAGACAATCAGCTGACTGAAGGCTCAGTATGTCAAGCCTGCTAACGAAGTTTTCTCCTGAAACCTACAGGCTACACAATGACAGACAAGTAGAGAAACTCACGAGGAGTTTCTTCAGGCACTCAAGCTGAACACCGCAATTTTCAGAATGTTACTGAGACCATGTACAGAGATGAGGCAGTACAAGATGCCTTCATTGCAGGACTACAATGCAACATCACCAGCAATTGGTTGAGAACAATAATCTTGACCTAAGCACCTCGTTTATGCAGACTCGGCCTCTAGATGCTGGCCAGAGAAGTTCAGAAATATTCCTTACCCAATGACAGAATCAGCCATACCCTTGCCCAACCCTCCTGAGGAACCCTCGGATAGTACCCTTGCTGCTGCAACTGAAGTTACATGCTACTTCTGTGGCTACAACAAGCACCCTCGCCTCAAGTGCCTGGCTAAACATGCAACATGCAACAAGTGCCAGAAAAGGGGGCACTTCATCAAGGTCAGCAGGGAAAAATACCTGTTAGGTTGTCAATTGTTTGTTGGAAATTAAGGACAGCATTGCCATGTGCCTGAGACATACTCATTCCTATAATTGCATGGTTAGTAGTAAATCATGAAGAGGAGTAAATTAAACTTGACTATAACTTTATCGAGTGCTGGCATCTGCTCAGTTTTGGCTCACAAGCTCTTTAAAGAACTTGGAAGGAGGATTAAGTAGGAACTGGTAAATCAAATTTTACCTAATACCACCTGCAATGTCTTTCAATTGCTGCTTACGAAGTACAAATACTGCTCTACATCATATGAATTATTATTTTTCAAACTGATGACGCTGACAAAGATAATAGTAAAATAATAATAATAACAATGATGTATTTACTTTATAATAATTATAAGATGACTTAAGGGGGGACATCTGCATTTTTTTTAAAAAAATTTTTTTACCTGTGGTTACAACTTTAGAGCTCAGTAGATTCTGCAAACTTCATGGTATGGACTTGATATATAGCTCAAAAGATAGGTCTCTCTGTGTGCTCTCTTTTGATACTAAAATGTGTTTCATAGGTATAACTATAGGCAAGTTACTAGACCCTAAAGCGGAGTGACCACAAAAACCTGAAGCGCTCCAACCTCCATAGAAACCACTCTGAGGTGCGAAGTGCAAAAAAATTAAAAATGGTACGAGTGGCTAGAGGAAGCTCTAGAGTACACAAGGAGTATATTGAGCAGGCGTGAAAAATTTATTAACGTGGTCAAGCGCGCGGTTGGAAAATTGAAGGCGTTGACGAGGCGACGCCTTCAATTTTCCAACCGCGCGCTTGACCAGGTAATAAATTTTTCACGCCTGCTCAATATACTCCTTGTGTACTCTAGAGCTTCCTCTAGCCACTCGTACCATTTTTAATTTTTTTGCACTTCGCACCTCAGAGTGGTTTCTATGGAGGTTGGAGCGCTTCAGGTTTTTGTGGTCACTCCGCTTTAGGGTCTAGTAACTTGCCTATAGTTATACCTATGAAACATATTTTAGTATCAAAAGAGAGCACACAGAGAGACCTATCTTTTGAGCTATATATCAAGTCCATACCATGAAGTTTGCAGAATCTACTGAGCTCTAAAGTTGTAACCACAGGTAAAAAAAAAAATTTTTTTAAAATGCAGATGTCCCCCCTTAACCAAATATACTCTCAATGAACTCTCAGTTGACATAATAACATTATAACAGCCTTCTCAATAATCAACTTCAAATTGTATTCTCTCGAAGGCTAGAGCATCGAGTCGAAATGTCGACAGAATACAATTTATTGAGAAGGTTATTATAATAAAACATAAATTATGTGTGCTGATATGGAGAGGACAAGTCAAGTGGATATCCATGGCAATGGGTAATAAGAGGTGTGCATCAAAAGTAATTACAACCTATGCAAGCACAACATTAATATGAGGTCTATTATATTTTGCAAACTAACCTGGCCAATGGCTTTATTGACATGAGCTAACTGTATGGGGAAAACAGAAATGCCAAATTCTCTACGACATCGCTATACTCGACTAGAAGAAAATATTACAACAAGACATATTTTTTAGATATATATATATCAAGTGCATACAATGAAATATAAATATTATGAGCTCAATTCCTTAGCATACACTCAATACAACAGCAATAAACTCTATGCCTAATCAAAAAAATTTTTAAACAATGTGCACACTGTCTGGTTGAGTTGAGAAATATTGATTTAGCATGTGCAAGAGGAGAGTTAGTCATGACAGGGGCTACTCAACCTCATCAGTACAAAATCTCAACCCTCTTCTCCACCACTAAAACATGTAATAATAAAACGTTCCAGATACTACTAACCATTTACAACACAAAAAAATTAATGGAGACGTCAACTTCTAATAAACCCCAAAAATAGAAACAAGACCAAATAATTTTACAATTATGTCTTTACCTATTAATTAATTTCACTTTGTTTATGTATAAAAAAATTTAAAGTTTTGTATCTAACAAAACAAGTCCATCCCTACGTGGTCTCCCACAGGCCCCAACACAGGTACCACATTCCCCCTCTAAACAGCCACCGAGAGATGCTATGGGGGTACACATGTGCCTTTGCCTCCTGTCCTTTGCTGCACTCTTCAACCCAACTTCTTCACGAATGCTTGATATTGTTTTTTTATTAATATTTTTGATAGCCTATTAAATGAAACATCATAGATGCTAAAATAATCTTTTCAAGTTTTTTTTTGAAACTTGGCTAATTTGTGGAACTAACCTTATGGGTTGCTTGCTCCTAGTTTGCTTGCTACTTGCTGGCTTGCCACTTGCTTGCTCGCTACATACATGCTTTTTACCTTCTTGTTGCTATCTCCTTGTTCGCTTCATGCTCGTTTGCTACCTCCCTGGTCTACCAGGTTCTTGCTACCTTCTTGCTTGCCACCTGCTTGATTCCAACTAGCTGCATGCTACCTGCTAACTTTCCACTTGCTTTCTTGCTGCTACCTGCTTGCTTACTACTTCCTTGCTTATTTACTACTAACTTGATACCCGCTTGCTTGCTTCTTGCTGGCTTACTATTTTGCTTGCTAGCTACACGCTTGCTTTCTACCTGTTACCTTTCTACATGCTTACCTACCACTTGCGTATTTGCTAGCATTTGTTTTGCTTCCTACGTACTTGCTTGCTATATACCTGCTTTCTTGTTACTTTTTACTTCCTATTTGCTCACTTCTACATGCTTTTTTCCTGCTTGCTTTCTACCATCTTACTTTCCTTGCTGCTTTCTATTTTTTCTTGCTACATGCTTGTTTGCTTACCTCAATGCTTCTACCCACTTGCTCCCTACATGCTTGCTTACTTGTCCACTTGCTTAAATTTTTTTATTACTTACCTTTTTAGTTTTTTTTTGCTTGTTTGTTATTTCTATATTTACACTTTATTTCATTGTTTATTATTATTATTATTTTATTTGTTTGTTAGTTTTTGTTTGTTTGCTGGTTCTTTGTTTACATGTATTTATTAATTGACTGATTGTTTATTATTGATGTTAGACTATTGCAGACAATCTAATGGAGAAGTTGATAATATAGAATTTATTAATACACAAGACAATTGACTTAGCCAAAGAGTCACTTTTACAGAAAAAGGCTGCTCTTAAATAAGCCTGAGGACATCAGTGGGTTTCAAAGACTAATGTTATTCATAGTAATAATAAACAATTCATTGTAAACTGTTAATTGTCTAGAAGTCTATATTTGGCTAGGACTAGGTTAAGTAAGTTAAGTTGGTAGTTCTTGTTAGGTTGACCTAACATTATTCTCAACAAACATCACAAAATTACAATGCCCTTCCCAAAAGTCAACTTGAAATTTACTCTCTTGATGTTTCGGCTAGATGCTCTAACCTTCAACAGGAATAATTATTGTGAGGAAGAGGTGAGCAACCTTGACTTGCAGTTTGAGCTGCAACAAGAGTGATGGTTGTCAATACCATCATTCCACAGTTAATAATGTACTACCTAAGGCTATGTCATCTACCCAATACCCACCATATTCGATCGGGTCTGAGTTACTCAGATGGAAGTGTGACAAGCCCTGTGACCTGCCCTAACATGTTGGCTCAGTCCTATCATGCTCGTGCCACTATGGCCTCAGGCGCTGTTGTGGTGGCTTAGGAGAAGAAGGCCAAGTAAACTGCCTTACCAGGATTTTTGTTTTCCACATGCATCAGTTGCTATAGAGACCCTTGGTGCCATTGGCTCAAAGTCCTTGATAT